>NC_061158.1:8112687-8132687 GCF_022113875.1 Hydra vulgaris | reverse complement strand
ATCAACAATGGAAGGTTTCGTCCTATATTTTCAATTGAAATGGAAAAATTATATGTAGAGTATTTAATTGAGTTAAGCAAAAGATTTTTTGGCATGACCTCAGTACAGCTCAGAAAATTTGCATTCGAATTTGCCGAATTTAATAATATTCCAAATAATTTTAACAAAGAATTAAAAATAGCTGGTATTGACTGGTTAAGTGGATTTTTAAAACACCACAAAAATATTTTTTTGCCAACTCTCGAGATGACATCTTTGGGTAGAATTCAAGGCTTCAACTCCCTACAGGTTGCAATATTTTTTGATTTACTTCGAGACCTTTTGACAACACACAAGTTTTTACCTTCAAGAATTTTCAATGCTGATGAAAGTGGGGTACCCACTGTACCAACAAAAATCCCTAAAGTATTTTCGATCAAATGCATTAAAAGAGTAGGCAAAGTTGTTTCTGCTGAAAGAGTAAACTGTAACCATAGTTTGTAGCATGAATGCTGTTGGAGTTTATACACCTCCTGCTTTTATTTTTCCGCGAAAAAATATGCGAAATGATTTCATGGACAAATCTCCATCTCAATCAGCTGGATTTGCCCATAAGTCTGGTTGAATGACACAGGAAATTTTTTAGATTATTTAAAACACTTTTCCAATCATAAAAAAGCAACCATTGCTGATCCTGTTTTGTTGATTGTGGATAATCATAACTCGCACAAGTTTTTCAGCCATTGAATTTTTCAGAAAACATTCAATGGTAATGCTAACATTTCCACCACATTCTACCTATATGATGCAGCCTCTGGATGTTACCTTTTTTTATTCATTCAAAACATACTATAGTCAAGCATGTGATAACTGGATGGTAAATCATCTACAGTGGCGACAAAATAAATAGCACACTTTTATAACCAGTTGGTTTTTCTTTTTGGTACCAATATTTTTGTTTTTATTGCAACTTTTTTAAGTATATATAGCATCAAAAATGTTTACATTTTTGAACGACATTACTCATTTTATATTTATAACTGTAAAAATTGCTTGTTTGAGGCATTTTAGCGGTCGTGCTTACATTTTTGAGGACATTTTAAATAGCACATAATAGCATTTTATTATAAAAAAACTAAATTTTTGTAATATCGTCAGCCGAGAACCAAGAGGCCGTATGTCAACTTTTCGTTTTTTTTGTGTTTATAATTAAAATATGTTCTTCAAGATAAAATCTGTGTTTGGGCTGATTCTAGTCTCAAATGTCATAAAAATTAGGTCTATATTAAAAGAACCAGAAAGCTGTATGTCCAAAAAATAAATAACTGTTATTATCAACTGGCCGTATATCCTTTGACCAATCATAAGACAAAACTTGGGTTCTTTTCAGCTAAGAATTTGCTTTTGCCGCTAAAACTTCACTTTTTTTTTTTTTTTTTTTTTTTTTTTTTTTTTTTTTTTTTTCAAAATGGCGTTTGATGAAACTACTGAGGAAGTCTTTCAAAGGTACGAATATAACTTTTGAATACTCTAAGTTATGAAATTATGAATAGTTCAGACTGCTCCTTTCTTATGACTATTATATATTTAATATTATTATTATTATTATTGTTGCTAAATATATATATATATTTTTTTATTTTTTTTATTTGAAGTTTTACATCCATGTTTCCAGACTAGTGTGGTTTGGATGGTTCTACAAAGTGACATAAATGCCACTATGTAAGAGTTGAAGCAATTTTTTACAATCGTATGCCCTTCCTGACGTTAACATGAAACAGGTTGTACTGGATTTCATGTTACCAGTAGCAGGATAACCTAACTTGACAAGTTATGTTATCTATACATATATATATATATATATATATATATATATATATATATATATATATATATATATATATATAAATTAATTTTTATAATATTAATTTAGAAACTCAAAGGAACAAGATGTTGCAGACATTCAATTAAAACCTACTATTCAGATCAATTCCTCTGAACCTCTATCTGGGATTCAATCACAAAATTCTGATAAAATTGATGATTTACTTGTTCATACCACTTCAAAGGAAAATCCCAGAGAAAGTGTCAGAAAGCACAGAAGAACTGGAAAGGATCTTACACGCAAACGAAAACGAGACTACCTATTTTAATTTATCCTAACCAAAGTGAAGAAAGAATATTTATGTGTTTGTTTTGCAAGAAAAAAAAGAAATAAGAAAGACACTTAGACAGAGTGGTCAGCAATACGTAGGCTCAAACAATAAAATACAAACGTGGAAATTTATTAAATATTGTAAGAGAGATCACACAGTGTGTCATTTCAAATGTAAAATAAAAATTAGTGTTATTGATCAAGAAACTTTGCACAAACAACACTGGACTTTGAATGATCAAGAAAAGCGTCTTTTCTACTCCCAAACTACAATCGTAGAAAACAAAAAAAGATGTCGTTTGGCTGAAAATCCAAAATTGAAAAAAAAAAGTTAGTCATATTACTTTATTGTTTCTGACAAACTCATACGTGTTTGCAAAGAGTTTTATCTATGTACTCTAGATATTGATGAAAAAAGAATTCGAAATCACCACTCAACAAAAAATAAAACAACAGGAACACCTCAACAGTATAAACGAGGTAAAGTACCTAGTCGAACTGTCCCGAATAATATTAAAGATTCTGTACGTAAACATATTCAAAGCATTCCCAGAATTGACAGTCACTACTGTCGCAAAAGTACAAACAAAGAGTACATTTAAGAAAATCTGAGTATGACCATTTTTTATGAGAAATATTGTGAAAAATGTGTTTTAGACAATGTTGTTCCTGCAAAAAAAAGTATGTATAGAACAATATTAAACACAGAGTTTAATATTGAAGTTCATACATTAAAAAAAGATGTGACAAATGTGAAAGTATGAAAATGAATCCTTCACCTAACTTAAATGAAACAGCATTACATGAAATCCACACAAAAAACAAAGTTGAGACAAATGAAGAACGTGATCGTGATTGACTTGATAAAAGCAAATGTATTGTTTGCTTCGATATGGAAAAAGTGTTCAGCATACCAACAGCAAATGTTTCTAACTTTTTTTACAAACGAAAGTTGACTGTTTTTCATTTGACTACACAGTGCTCAATATACAAAAAAAGTTACGGTGCACTCTGGTCAGAGCTTACAAGTGGCCGTTCAGAAAATGATATAGCTAGTGCTCTTCTTGTTATACTAGATCAAATAGTTGCGGATGAACCTCTTGTTACTGAAATTTGCTTATGGAGCGACTCTTGTGTACCACAGAACCGAAATAGTTTTATGACGATTGCTTTAAAAATTTTCTTACAAAATCATCTGCAAATTAAAACAGTCATTCAGAAATTTTGTGAGCCAGGACATAGTGTGAAACAGGAAATAGACAGTTTGCATAGAATTATTGAAAGAAATATGGGAGTAGCTGAAGTGTACAGTCCGTTTGGCCTTGTCAGAATACTAAAATACATTCCTCGAAAGAATCCAATCATGTTGATTCAAATTAAAGAAGAGCAGATGATGGACTTTCAATCTGTTGCAAAGAATTATTCGTTGTTTAAAAGTATTCCATATACAAAAGTAAAGGTACTTAAATACTCAGCAGATAAGCCATTGAGTGTGGAATACAAGAATACGCTTGATTGTGAATATAAGGTGGAAAATATTGTCAACTTTAAAACACGAAACCAAAGTTCAGGTAACAAAATAATAAGAAATTATGAAACATTTTTGCAACCAAAGGTGCTTCCAAAAAAAAAATTATATCGAAGGAAAAGATAGAAGATCTAAAATTGATGATAAAGTTCATGGCTCTTCAAGACAATGAATATATGACATTAGTATTGCAATCATTTAACTAGTGTTTTACTTTAACTATTGGCCAATGTTCTTTGCTGCAATTTGCAGCTCTATTGACTTCTTTATTTTATGAACTTTTTATTATCTTTTTAATTTTGATCATATTGTAAAAATTTTAATTTGCAGGTCGTTGTACTTAATTTTTAACTGTAACAGATTGTTTGAATCAATCTTTAATTCATAGTAACTATTAGTACAACCTTAAAACATTTAAACAATTTTTTTTAATTTTATTTAAAACTTAAAATTATGTAACTTTGATTGTACTATTAATCATTTGTGTTTGTGCCCAATGTAACTGACCCTCATTAGCAAAATAAAATATGTTTGCAGTATTATTCGATTTTATGATGTCTAAAACTACATTATAGTTTTATAAATACTTTAAAGGGTTAACAAAGAGGTTAACTAACAAAGCTAGTAAAGTAAGGTACGAAGTAGTAAAGTAAGGTACGAACCAGTAAAGAGGTTAAAAATAGAACCAGCAAAAGTCCCACCAAAAATTAAAAACATTTTTTTTATATTTCACATTTAATGTCATCAAATAAAGCGCTTTCAGAAAAAAAAAAAAAAAAAAAAAAAAGCATTTAAATTTTATAAACTTAACAAAAATGAAAACCAACAGGCTGCATGTCCATAACCAGGTTCAGTTTTCAACGTTTTTATTGTTAAACGACCCTTTCAAACAAGATTTTATCACTTCTATAGAAAATTAGACTTAATTTACTATTAGATCTAAAAATAGGAATAGTTTACATAAAGTACAACAGTCAGTATTTGTACCCCAAAATTTGAATTTCGGATTACTCGGAATCACAAAAAGTAGACATACGGCCTCTTGGTTCTCGGCTGACGATATATCAAAAAATAATCATTTTATTTAATATTCTAAGTATATTCTTGTATATTTTTAGCAAAAAATAATAAAATAATAATTTTCTGTCAATTTTGGAACAGATGTCTTTCGAGGACAAGTACAGACATATCGAGATCAAGGATTGAACAATTCTCAAATAGATTTGGTTGTTCTCGTAAGAAAGTTATCAGTGCTATTAAATTATTTAACAATACTGGTTCATTAAGCAACAAAAAACGAAAGAATCACGAACGAAAAAAAACGCAGCCATTGTTCGTATTGCTTAGCTGAATCCTTTTGCTGGCGCACCAAAAATAAAAGAACAAATTGCTCAAAATTTAAAACTCTGTCTGTCAGCACAGTCAAAAGTTGGTTACGCGAAAATAAGCTGTTTGGAAGGGTTGCTCAAAAAAACCATTGGTCTCAAAACGTAATCTCGTCAGCCGTTTGAAGTTTGCAAAACAGTACGTACACAAGGACTTGGGTTTTTGGAAAAATGTGCTTTGGACTGACGAGTCTAAGTTCAATCGCTTTGGATCCGATGGAAAGCAATATGTTCGTCGTCCCCAGAACCAAGAACTCAGCCCTCAGTATACTTTAAAGACCGTTAAACATGGTGGTGGCAAGGTGATTGTTTGGGGTAGTTTTTCATGGAGTGAAGTAGGCCCGTTGTATAGAATTCAAGGCACGATGGATCAACATATCTACAAAGAAATACTAGAAAATGTGATGTTGCCATATGCCCAAGAAAATCTCCCTCTAGTTTGGATATTCCAACAAGACAATGACCCCAAGCACACCGCCAAAAGTATTAAAATATGGCTTACCGCTAACAAGATTGACGTTTTAGGGTGGCCCGCACAGTCACCAGACCTAAATCCAATAGAAAGTTTGTGGGAGGAACTTGAAAGAAACATAAACCGTTTAACTGCAACAAATTTAGACCATCTTTGGGTCGAAATAAAAGCTGCTTGGGACGCCATTACGCCTGAACGATGCCAAAACTTGGTCTCCTCAATGGGCCGTCGTTGTCAAGCGGTTATTGACTCAAAAGGATACCCCACTAAATATTAATTTTCCTCAAAAAAAGTTTTATTAACTATTTATACAAAGAACTTCAATGGTTTTTGTAGCCAAAGGACAAAATTTTATTTTTGTACAGGATGTGCTATTTAAGTTGCCCCCAAATTCTGTAGTTTTAAATCATTTATATGGTTGTAATTTTTTACATAAGCTACTTTCATTATTTAATCAGTAATGTTATCTTTTATAACTAATATATTATTAGGCTAAAAAAGTTTAGGCCTCAAAAACTTAGGTCTCTGGAAAATAAAGCATTACATTTTGGATATCAATCTGTGCTATTTATTTTGTTGCCACTGTAGGTAGACCTATCACTGAAGCACAGGTTCCTGCACTTGTAAGACATGCATATGGCAGATCAGCAACAACTGGTATTGCAAGAAAAGGATATTAATAAACTAGAATCTGGCCCTTCAATCCACAGATCTTTTCTTTGACTGACTTTGCACCATCGTTGACAAGTAATTGCACAGCGCCAACTTATCAGAAAATATCCAATAATCAACCAGGAATAAGTAGGGTAAAGTGAGGTTAACTGGGTACAGGTGTTAACTGGGCCACTGGCTGTTCATACTTCTGCACTTTGAATACACCGCTTTTATTGATGTTTCCCAAACGATCCACTAGGCGGCACTACTTGCTGCTGATTTTGAATGCAAATGACATCCATTTTAAAATTTTATTAAGCATTTGTTGTTCTTGGATGTCACATGTATTGTTTTACTGCAGCGTTAGAAAGTTGATAGAATCTGTGTTTATCAAGTTTTGTGAGTTTTAATAACTGATTTCTGAACTTTAATATAGTGCCTATTTGAATAATTATCACAAATTACGCAAATATTTAAAATACTGGTAAGTTTTTGTAAAAATATGAATTTTGATATAGTGGGGTTAAGTGGGCCGGCTATTCATGTGGTTATATGGGACGGCCCACTTAACCCCACCAATGAAAAATTAATTTAATATAATCATTTAATTAACATTTATATCAACTAATTATGTTTTTTTTTAATTCCAGTTTATAAATAAATTAAATTAAAATGCCCCGTCAACGTCAACGTACCACAACGCACAGATCGTATTCCATTGATGCTTTAAAAACGGCAACTGAAAAAATTATAAAAGGAGAACTATCGATAAGAAAAGCAGCGGCCAGTCATCAGATACCAAAAAATACATTAGCCAGGTATGTGCTCAAAGTTAAAAATACACCTGATGGAGTTAAGGTTAATTTTCGACCATCAAATGAACATTTACTCGTTTTCAACTCAAGTGAAGAATTGCTATTGAAAAAATATATTCAAGATGCAGTCAACATGCATCATGGACTTTCATTTACCCAAGTTCGTCGCTTAGCTTTTGAGTTTGCCATAGCAAATAACAAAAACGTGAAATGTAATTGGACAGAAGAAAAAATGGCTGGAATAGAATGGCTGCATTCATTTATGAGACGACAGAGTTTGGCGCTAAGAACCCCCGAACAAACTAGTCTTAGCCGTTGCACTAGTTTCAATGAAACTAATGTTGGAGCATTTTTTTCAAATTTAGAAGATGTTATTAACCGATTTAATCTACAAGCACAAGACATTTTTAACTTAGATGAGACTGGTCTCACAAGTGTACATAAACCAGTAAAAGTTTGGCTTTAAAGGGGCAAAAGCAAGTTGGCCAGGCAACATCAGCTGAACGAAGTGTCTTGGTTACAGCATGTTGTATTGTTGGAGCTACAGGAACTGCAATACCTCCATATTTGCTGTTTCCCAGAGTGTTTTTTAAGGAACACATGATTAAAGGCGCACCTGTTGGAACAAAAGGTGCAGCAACAAAATCTGGATGGATGATTTCAGATATTTTTATTGATGTCCTCAAACATTTTGTCGATCACGTAAGACCTACAACAGACAGTCCAAAGTTGATATTATTAGACAACCACGAGAGCCACTTAAGTATTTCTGCGTTGAATTATGCAAAGACTAATGGCATAATGTTGCTGACCTTCCCTCCGCACTGCAGCCATAAGTTGCAGCCTCTGGATGTGAGCGTATTCGGTCCCTTAAAAAAACACTACAATAGAGCCTGCAATGATTGGATGACAAACCATCCTGCGACTCCAATCACAATTTATGACATAGGAGAATTACTGGGGACTGCTTTTCCGTTAGCATTTACGCCAAGGAATATTTCCCAAGGGTTCAAAGCAGCAGGAATCTGTCCATTTGATTCCCAAATATTTACAGAGGAAGATTTTTTAGCTGCAACAGTTACAGATAGACCAGATCCAACTGTTTCAGATACAACCATTGAATCGACAACATTACCCTCAACATCAGTATCAACCACCATAGAAATACCAACCTCACTAACTGACTGTCAACTTATTTCTCCGGAACAAATACGACCATTCCCTAAAGCCGGAATGCGTAAAAATAACAGAAAACCAAGGCAGAAAGGAAAGTCTGCTGTTTTAACGGATACTCCAGTCAAACGGCAATTGGAAGAAGCTGCACAAATGCGTGCAAATAAATCTAAGCCTAAGTCCATTGCCCCAAGAAAAGAAAAGCGTAAAATATTAATAGAGTCCAGTGATAAAGGATCATCAGAAGTAGAGTATGCCGATTCTTCATTGGATATTTCAGAATTATCTTCTGGAGAAGATACGGATGATTTTAACCAGCCCATAACCGTCGATGATTTCGTGCTTGCTATGGTGCACGGAGCTAAGAAAAAGTCTAGCAGGCACTATATTGCCAAAATAATCTCAAAAACGCAAGATGGTTTCAGCGTAAAGTGGCTGAAAAATCAAAATAGGACAACAAAATTTTAGAAAAACAGATGAGGAGCTGACCTTCGTTCCTGCATCCGATATTGTTCGAAAATTGCCAACTCCTCTATTTCACGGAGAAACGGGACGATTCGCCAATTTATATTCCTTTCAATTCGATTTTTCAGATTATTCCATTGTTATGTAAACATAGTGTTTTATTAATGTTTAACAGTTGAAATATTCATACAATTTTATCACATCGAAGGTGTATTTTTTCACTAATTTGTGTTTTTTTTATTGTATAATTTTATTGTTATCACGTTTATTTTGCTTATTAATTCTATCTTTTTTAACTAAATATATTTTCAAAATAAAAACTAATATTATTGTAGTTTCACTAGTATGTACCCAGTCAACCCCATAGGGTGGCCCAGTTAAACCCGTCACTGTGGTTAACTGGGCCACGGGACACATGTCTAAAAAATGCAATATTTACAAGGCCACAGCATATATTAACTAATTCATTTGAATTTATTAGATAGAATATTAATATTCTCATAGTTATGAACAGAAAAAATATTGAAAAGCAGTAATTTGTTACAATTACATCGCCCGAAAAAAAAATGTACCCAGTTAACCTCACTTTACCCTATGTAAATTATATATTATTTATGACAGTTAAATTTTTTGTTTTTTAAAACCAAAAGTTTGTTTTTATTTACAAACTTTAACCCAACAATTTGTATCTTTATCATTTAAATAAGCTAATAACTTCAGCTTATCTATAGTATATTAGAATTATGTTTAATAATAGAATATTAAATAACGTAAACTTAATTAACCTAATTAATTTTATAATTTTAATATATAGTGTTTTTTAGTTGAAGATCAACAGTCAACTTTAAAGCCTGTAATTAATGCAGTCACAACAGAATTAACTGTACTGTTTAATGGTAATGACTCTTTATTGTTGCCGAATGCTAACAGTGAACCAAAATGCATTTAGTCAAACCTAGATATAAATGTTAATAGAACCCAAATAGATTTGAACCAAGTGCCCAAAACTGTATTACCTGAGAATATTCGGCCTTATCCGATTGCTTCTAGAGTTTTAAATAATGCTAGTCGTAAGAGAAAATGTTAGCGAGCCAAGGTGGCAACAAGTTCGCCTTTCAAAGCTGCGGTTCAATTAGCTACACTCAAGAAACAAGAAAAATTGGTAAAGCAAGATTTGAAGAAAGTTTTTAAAGAGAAGAAGGACCAAGTTAAAATAACAGCTGCAAATGAAGGTAAAAAGACGAAGAACAAAAAAAGCAAAAAAAGAGTGATAAAAATATCTAACAAAGTTTGCGAAAATCAAGAAATTTCATGTTGGTATTGTGAAATTATCTATGGTGTTCCTAACGATCCATTGCTTGATGATGACTGGGATATGTGTAAATCCTGTAATCACTGGTGTCATTTAACTTGTGGCCAGTATGTTGAAACCAAATTTATGTGTACTGTATGTTACTCTTGCAAAGCTTAGTCATTATTTTTGCATTATTTTATTATTCTTTAAAGTATTTTGCTTTGTTTTGTTGGGTTTGATTTCGCTATTAACTAATTAGTAGGGTGCTATTTTTGCATAGCTATATATAAATATATAATTAAATTGTTTTGAAAATTAAATCACCCTTTGTATTACTAATTTTATTATCTAAAATTTATATTGCTTTTTTTTTGAGACGTTAACAGTATCATGCATTTACTTTTTTTGTTGTCGCCATCTTGCTCCGCATACGGGGTAAGATGACTATTCGAGGTGACATATGTTAAAGAGTTTTTCTCCAGCTATTTTTAATTTGTATAAGGTTTCTTTGATACAATTGTGGCGAATAATAATTTGTTATTACTTCTTGATAAAGTTTTACTTAATGGAACAGTTATTGACTGAGATATAAGTGTTTTTTAAAACGTTTTTCATCTTGCTCCATGTTCCTCTACACTATTTTAACATACGTACTTTTTTAATGTCATGCAGTTAGTCATTTTAACAAAAAGAGTTTTAGCCATTTAATATATATATATATATATATATTATATATATATATTATATATATATATATATATATATATATATATATATATATATATATATATATATATATATATATATATATATATATATATACATAAATATATATATATATATATATATATATTTATATATATATATATAAATATAAATATAAATATATATATATATATATATATATATATATATAAATATAAAATATAAATTATATATATATATTATATATATATATTATATATATATATATATATATATATATATATATATATATATATATATATATATATATATATATTACAGAGAGAGAGAGAGAGAGAGAGAGAGAGGGCCGGCACGAGTAGGTACAAAAATCTATTGATTGGGGGTGACCCCTTCCCGTCACACACACATAAACACACACACACACCCATCGCGCCGGCCTTAATTTAGCTATCAATTGTGAAGTCAGAGCTTATTACGTTTTTGCTTCAAAAAAAATGCGGGATGCTTTTTCAATGTGATAACTCAAAAATTGGCAAAAGAAAAAATAAGTACTAAAAAACAAATATGATTACTTGAGGATAGTCGTAAACGACAGAAAGAATCCCGAGTAAGAAAGAAAAAAGTATTGGCTGAGACCTTAAAAGATTATCTCGAGATTGCCTCTAAATAGAGAACTCATGAAAAGACTGGACACCCTTCTGCTATTGAAAGTCAACCGGAATTACTATCAACAATAATTCAAATTGCCACTCACGGCGCTGCTGCAGCTGACAAACGAAGATGCGAGACTTTAAGAACAGTTAAATTTCTTGATGAGTTAACAGAAGCTTTGCAAAATGAAGGGGCAGATCAACAGTCTATTATCTTCTTGCACCAAAAAACTCTCACACAATAGATGGGAAGAAGCATGTCACTACTGTTTATGTAAGATCATTTAACCAGGAAGAGATCCGGATACGAAACTTTGTTTTGATTCAATTGAGAGTTTAAAGAAAATGGTTTCATTCTTGGGACCAGCAGAATTCGCTTTAGTGAGCCATGATAACAAAGCAAAAGTGCCAATTGGTCTCTCAACAGCTATTTTACAAGCTCCCTTGATCACTCATATGGAATTTAAAGTAAGATTACCTGATCGCGATTTTGTCATTGCTCTATGCCATAAACTTATTCCATCAGTCTATGCTGGGCTAAAAATTAAAAAAGATGCATTCGGCAAAAAAGAATTTGTGCGCTTCTCGAGTCCTACCTATATTTCAATAAGATCAGCAAAACATTCGAAGTCCACTGCTTATTCTCACGCAAGATATTTTGAAAAATCATATGAACTACCGCTATTTCGAGACATTATGTTGGATTTGAATGGTAATACAATGCCAATTCTTAAAATGTTTACTGACGGAGGACCAGATAAAAACCCCAGATATCAAAAAACGATTATAATGGTCAATTGCAACTTCATTACTTTTTCTTTGGATTCTTCATTAATTGCCACAAATGCACCGCGCAGAAGTGCATTCAAACAGTTGGACGAGGAGTGGCTACGTATTTGCGCAAACTTTCATAATTTTGGACTCATCTGGAAAGACAACTAACTTAAAGTTAGAAAGAGCAAATTTTAAATATGCTGGCGAAGCATTAGCTGAAGTCTTCTCCAACATAGTGATTAATAACTTTAAAACCTACTTAGAATTTATTGACACGATTAAATTAGAAATAGATATCGAAGCAGTATTTAAAAAAGGTCAAGAACGGATTGCTGTTCATGTAAGATCTAGTGAATATATGTTGCAGATTTTAAAATGTTTTGACATCAAATGCTGTACTGAGCCACGCGGTAAATATTTTTAAATTTTTAAAGAAAGATTTCTTCCACCTCTCATTCCTTTGTGTTATCGCCCTTTTATTGAGTCACAGTTTTCAGTTGACAAGACTTATCGCTATAAAACTCTTTTCCATTCTCACATCTCGCTCCAAAAAATATTCCGTTTGACTAACACTGTTTAAGTATTAATACAAACGTTCAAAGTAGAGTGTGAAAAGAGTGCAACATTTATTTTGCATCATTACCTTTACTTGATAATTATAAAATAGTTCATCCGAAAAAGAATAAAGTTCAAAAACCAAAAGCCAAGATAAAGAAGATTATTTAAAAGAAAGAAAAGGCAAAAACTTTTTTTCTTAGAAGGTGATAGAGATTTTTTTATAGAAACGATAGGTTGTGAACAAGAAACAGTAAATTTAAATTTTTCTATTGCAGAACATCCTTATCCTATTTGGGTAAATATTAAGTAGTGATAAAAATTTTAACTGAAGAATACTGTTGTTTTTTATAAATAAAAGATTAAAAATTAGTATGACTGGACAAAGGTTTAGGGAGGAGGGGGGGGGGTTTAATTTTACAGTAATTCAAGTATGCAAAGTTAATTCATGCGTTACAAAAATGATTATAACATCTGAAGTTCGTCAAAAGCTTCGTAGTAAGCTTTGCGCACTTTTAAAAACTTCACTATTTTATATAAGCTTATATATGCTTTTGTTAATGCATATATAGATGTAGGTATAACAATAGAAATATTAAATTTACTTGATCATGATGATTTAAAAGAAATTGGTTTTAAAATGGCTTCAAGAAGGTCACTAATTTAATGGATTCGTGCTCAATCATCAACATCTGGTAATCATGAAAATATTGTAACACCTAAAGTAATGTCAACAGAAAACAATGATATTAAAATACCAAAAAATACTATAACGAAGATCATAGCAGGTGTGCTAATAAAATACTACAACGAAGATCATAAGGGTGGATTGGAAAAATGAAATTAGTAGTATCAAATTGTAATAGCTTGAAAAACTTGCCACTTGGTACGCCTAACTCACACAAAAAATATTATAAGGTTTGAAGTTGATCTTAAAGTTCCCTAAGCCAAACATTTAAAATGGCCGCCAAACTATGTTAAAATACAGTGTATTTGATAATATTATCGCTTTTGAGCATAACTAAAGCAATCCATTATCGCAAAAGATTCAACTATTTCAGAAATATCCGAACCACTAGCAGTCAAAGTCGAAAGGATTTGGGGTAGAGCGTCTATACCAGTTGTTTCTCAAGCTCGTGTCTTACAACTCATCCGAGCATACCACGACAAGTATAAAAATTTGCTAAAGCCTTTCTAAAGTCGACAGATGTCAAGTAGCAAGCTATTCTTCGCAAATTTCGAGATAAAAATAAAACCAAACTTTTTGACATTACAGTAGGCAAGTTTGATTTTTCAGCATGCTGTTGTGAAAAATTATACAAAGTACCCGTAGAAGAGCAAGAATTTCTATTAAATCAAAAAAATTTACGCTATATGTGCATTGGCCGTGTTGACAAACTTTTAACACAAAAGCAAGACGAATGCTTAAGTTTAACAAAATTAGTGATGAAAACACTGAGAAAAATACAACCGATGAGATGATAAGTTCCGAAGTAGATGCAAATTATGGAAGTGATAGCAAAACCAAAGATATTTATAAACATACAGGTACTAATTTACAACCGAAAAACAGTGAAATAATACCCGCCACGTCTACCTTGTTCAGTCCACGATTAAAATTTACAGCATTGGCACTGTCCTGTGACAGACACGGTATATTCTGATATACTGAGCTGCAGCCAACATTGCATCTTAAGTTTTGCAAGACATTGGCATTGTAACAGAAACAAATAGAACCAGTGTTATTGATAGAAATAAAGTACGACGAGAACGAATAGAAAACAAATAGAATTGCAAAAATCAAAATTTTTGAGGGGCCTTTATTTTGATGGGCGAAAAGATAAAACGATGAAAATTCAAAAAGAAGGAACTCGATTTCATCGTAGATCTGCGATTAAGGAACATTTGTCATTGCTTTCTGAACCAGATTCTTCTTATTTTGGTCATGTAGCACCGAATGGTGGTTCTGCCAAATATGTTTCCTAAAGCATAGTTGATTATTTGCCTCAACAAAATATACCAATAGACAACCTAGTTGCAGTTGGGTAAGATGGCACCAACGTTAACACTGGTCGGATTGAGGAAGTTATTAGGCTACTCGAACAAAAATTGGAAAAATTATTACAATAGCTGGCGTACTTCATGGTAATGAACTCCCACTACGCCATTTACTACAAAATATAGACGGAACTACATCCGGTCCACGTACATTTTCTGGTCCAATCGGAAAAAGTTTGGTAACATGTGAATAATTGACCGATCCCACTATAGATAGATTTTGCAATGCATTGTGGTAAATGTATGCGAAATAATAAATAAATCAGTCTATCAAGAGTTATTGTTGTTTGCTATAAAATAAAAATGTGTCAAGCAACCAATTCTTTACTGCCAAAAAGAGTTTATTATCGATGAAGAACAAAATATTTCTCTCAAAGTAAAGGAATGGACAAGGGATATTTGGACTTTACCTCCAAAATCACACGAAATCTTATACGAGTATATGGTGGCCGAAACTAAAACAAAAGATAAAATGCAAAAGGGCGCTATTAAACACAAAATTCAAGGATACTAACTTCTTAAAGAGTCCTATGTTAAAAGAGTTTGTATTAAAGCTGATGTTCAAGCTAGAAACAAACCTTTATATTTAGTTAGATCTTCAGTGTCAGCATCCATGAAAAAAATAACATAAGATGTAAATGTACACCTCTGCAAAAACATTGGAAAGGTAATTTATGCTAAGTGTAGTTGTAAAGCTGGAGCTGGAGGATGTTGTAAGCACGTGGCAGCAACCTTGCATCAACTTGTGGATTTCAAGGTACTTAATATAAAAAGTGCCCCAGATCACAAAGTTTGTACAGACTTATTACAGCAATGGCATGTCCTTGGTGAGTCTATGAAAAATTCTGAAGCTATACTATTTTCAAACCTTATATTTAAAAAAGCAGATGCTTCAAAGGATATAAAAAAGTCTCATAAACGACCACTCATCTTTGGTCAGCGAAAGTTTTGTGCTAGAACAATATTTGCTCATAAAGCAACTAGTGAAAAAAATCAAAAGTTGCATGCAGGACTTCTAGATATAAACCAAGGAATGACTATGGCAGTATTATTAGAGGGAAATTAGTTTAAACCTCATGATTTTATTGCACTCCAATTAACCTAGTTAGCAGTACGTCTTCGGTGTCAAGAGATAAAATTAAAAAACTTTTTGAAAATTATGTTCCAGACATAGAGATGAATGTAAATGACATTAACTATAAATTTGTTACTGACCATTTTTTGTTGTCTGTCGATGATGCTATAAATATAGAAAATGAAACTTTAGGTCCGTCTAAAAACAGCGTATGGAAAATGAAACTTTAGGTCCGTCTAAAAACAGTGTATGTAATGTCATGAAAAGAAAACAAAATATTTATTTTATATCATTAATTAAAAACTTTTCTGTTGGAGATAGTTTAAAATCTCCTGCATGTAAATGGGATATTGACAATGAAATTGTGGTTATAAAAAAATACGAAGACCGCTTCCAGTGTCAGGTTACTTCGTGTTGCTTATTTGTTAATCCTACATGGCCAAGCTTGCTTTGAGTCCTGATGGGTTAGTTTTTGGTGATAAAGTCTTAAAACTAGTCGAGGTAAAGTGCCTTTTTAGTAAAAAGGATACATCTACCTCTTGGCTTGTACTGACAATCAGTTTTATATTCACATTGTAGGTGGAAATCCAAAGTTAAAGATTAATAGTCAATATTACTACCAGTGTCAAGGTCTTATGGCTATAACAAAAGTTAATTTTATTGATTTCATTGTTTGGACACCAGAGGACATGTTTGTGGAAAAAATTGAGTTTGATAAAGACAGATGGGACTTTTTTATTTTGCCTACACTTATAAAATTTTATTTTGAGTTAATGTCTGCTAGTATTTTTAAAAATAAATAAGTAGTTTAAACCTAATTGAATTAACAGAACTTAAACAAATTATTTTTTATTCGGTATTTTTTTCATATCACTGTCTTTGAAAATAATAAGAAAAAACTTTTTTATTATAAACATAGTGTGAAAGAAAGTAAAAGCGTTCTTATTATAAACATTTTGTTTTAAAGAATTTTGACACACAAATATTTCACCGGTATTTTTTCTAATATATTTGGACGATTAGACCAGTAAAATAGATTAAATAATATATTTATTCTATTTGTCAACCACTCTTTCCATCCTTTGATAGTACATTTAAATCAATTTTATTCTAGTTAAAATTTCATTAAAATCTAATCAATGTTTTGCTGCGGCATACATTTACCACAATGCTTTGCAAAGTTTATCTATAGTGGGATCGGTCAATTGCGGGTTGTGAATTACTCAAAAATTCAGAGTTCATACTTATCAATCATCGACTTAGTACAGACCAGAAATATTTATGGAAAATAACCGATGCGGTCTCAGATGGTCATTGCCCTGAAGATTTAGCAGAGCAAGAGCCGGGATTTTAAACAGGATTTTGCGTTTGTATGTAGTAAAAGCAGAGCATTCAAATAGTTTGCAAATCCTTGTAGCATACTTTGTAAAAGTGTATGCACCGATATTGTTCAACATTAAATCAAATTCTTAATGTACAAATGGTGCAAAACATTTACAAAGTTCAATTAAATTATCTAGATACCTTACTAATGAACTAAAAAGTGTTGTTCATCCTGTAATATAACGAAATGCTTATTTCGCTTACCCTGAAAATCTGCTTCTATCCCTCATCACAGACAAGCGTCAGCACATTCGTGAGCTTGGAATTCGTCGAATATTGAAAACAAGAGAAAAACAAACTACAAAGTCATCTGTTTGACAATTTCAAGTGCCAAAACTAAATTTTGAAGCAAATGATGTGTAGGAATTCTTTCCGGGAATTTCCCGGGAAAAATAATAATCTAAATTCCCGTAGTCCCGGGAAATTTTTTCCGAGATCCCGGAATTTTCGAACATACATTTTCTAACTTTCCCGACAAAATCTTAAGTGTTTTTTTTTCCGGACGATAAGAAATAATGTTTATTTATAGTTTTTACGTATTGAAATTTATGACAGCTGATTAAAAATTAAAAAAAATTGCCTTTAAATCCAAAAACTTATAAAGCTTGGAGTTATTTTGATTTTAAAAATTCAAACGAGGCACAATCTAATTGTCCGAAAGTATTATTATGCAAAGGTGGTTCAACTGTTGGATTGAAAAGACATTTAGAAAAAATACACAACATAATTTTAAATAAAGAAGACGAAACATCAAATAAAAAGCGTTGTGTTCAACTAACAATCGATTTTATGACAAAAAAAGTTTCATTAGCTACTGATGGGTTTACTATAAGTGCAATAACTAAATCGAATCAAATTTGAGAGTTTTTTCGTGATTAAGGGTACACTAAATCAAAAACAGATGTCATGAATCTTATTTATAAATATTATATGGAAATAGTCGAAGAAAATAAAACAAAGATACTTAAAATAAAAGAAAAATACAGTTAGTTTCGTATAGATTTAGATGAATACTCAAAACATGGCAGGAGATTTATGAATATAAATCTTCATTTTTAAAAAGGGTTTATTAATCTTGGATTGCAGAGAATGTTAGGATCACACAACCCAAACGAATGCCTTAAACTACTCATAAAAAAATTAGACATGTTTAACGTAAGTCTTTTAACGGATGAAGTCTGCATTACAACTGATGGTGCTAGTGTTATGGAAAAACTAGGAATTATTTTTCCTTCCGAATATCAACTTTGTTTTGCGCATGCAATACATTTAGCCGTAGTTGATGTAATTTATAAATATAAAGTTAAAAGCAATAATCAGAGTACTAAGAGTACAGAGGACAAAGATATTGAAGATGATGGTTTTGATGATGATGATGATGATGATGATGATGATGATGATGATTATAATGATGTTGGTGATGAGGAGAAAGAGGAAAAAAATGATACTAGTCACCAAGCTTCAGATTTTGTTCCTGAGCTTCATAAGGCTAAAGTTCAAAAAATTGTAGTAACTTTTAAAACATCTCCTTTGAAAATGGATTTTTTAAAACGTAATTCTAAACAAGAGCAAGTGCTAATTTTGGATTTAAAAACTCGTTGGAACTCAATGTTGTCCAATATTCAAAGATTCATTAAAGATAAAAAAGCCGTTTTTAAATCTCTGGTTGATTTTAGTTTAGAAAGTCTAATGTTATCTGATGATGAAGTTACAGTAATTGAAAATTTGTAAAAATGTCTAAAACCTATTGTCTTAGGTTCTGAAATGATTAGAAAAATTTGTAAACTTTGAAGTTAAGTGTAATAAACAAACTATGCGCCAAGAATTTAACTTGTTTGAAGCGACAAATGAAAGATCGCATAGTTTAGATATGCTTTATAATGCGCTTTTAACTATTCGTCCATCCAGTGTTGAGGCTGAAAGGGTGTTTAGTTCAACTGTATTTTTATTTACAAATTTTAGAACTAGATTCACAGACAGTCATCTTAATGCACTGGTGTTTCTAAGAAGTCACTTTAAATTCAAAAATAGTTAAAAAAATAAAGAGAAAAATAGAAAAGTGTCGTGTTATTTGATTTTCCTTAAAAAAAAAATTTTCCCGTGATCCCGGGAACACTTAATACATTTGCTGCTATCCCGGGAACGGAAAAAGTCCGGGAAACCGTAATCCCTAATGATGTGTACGAGTTAATTGATTGGCAAGCAACAAGCGTTACGGAACCGCCATTGACAGCTAACATTACGAATGAATAACTGAAAGTATTCTTGGCAAGTCGTACTCCACCTATATTCGAACTTCCAAAGTTTTATGCCATACACAGTCTGTAGTACTATGTGTAAAGCAGTTTGTCGTCAAAAATCAAGAAATGACTTTGATAAGATCGAGGTTTTTTTTAGAAAAAAGAGCTGCCATTTAGGATATTGGCTTTGGGGCACTTCAAGATCATTTCCAAAGTTAAAATATTTTTTCACGATGATTCTATGTTACCAATGACAACTTTATTTCACTATTAGAAGTCTAAATAAAAAACTTTTATTTTTCACAAAGACAAATGATCCACTCTAATATATATATATATATATATACTATATATATATATATATATATATATATATATATATATATATATATATATATATATATATATATATATATATATATATATATATATATATATATATATATATATATATATATATATATATATATATATATATATATATATATATATATATATATATATATTATATATATATATATATATATATATATATATATATATATATATATATATATATATATATATATATATATATATATATATATATATATATATATATATATATATATATATATATATATATATATATATATAT
>NC_061158.1:7958292-8108292 GCF_022113875.1 Hydra vulgaris | reverse complement strand
ATTAAACAATATGCTTGTGAAATCCTAATGAAATCTTTAATGAAAACAAATCAGGGAAAGTAGAACTTGAAAATGTCAACGATGAATACAAAAATATTAATGTGTTCAAAGAGATTTTGAAGAGAGTTTTAATTTTTCCCAAGATATTCAAGAAAAGAAAGTTCATGAAATAGAGGAAAAAATTCACAACAAAACAGAATTAGGTCAAACAGAAAAAAATAAAATTTGACTTTAGAAGACCGGCAAAGAAGAAACAATCTATGACTTAATGGACTTAAAGAGAACGAATCGAAAAGCTAGGAGGAAACCGATTTAAAAGTCATTAAAGTATTTGAAAACAATTTCAACATAAACAGAATTACCATTGAACGGGCACACAGAACAAGGAAGATAAATTCAAAAAATCTGAAAACTATACTAATGAAGTTATTAAATTATCAAGATAAGATTCAAATATTAAAAAAGCACACTAACTCAAAGAAACGAATATTTACATAAACAAGGATTATTCCTTCGATACAATGGTGAGACGGAAAAAGTTACTTATATAAAAGAAATAAAAGTCAACAGGAACAAAGGTATGTACTCGATTGTTATTTATTAATTGTAAAACACTGATAGTAACAGAGTTTTGAAAAAATCAGAATGCTAAAATTTAGTCATTTCAATTTATTATGTTTTTTGGTTTTACACTTTTTTATTTATTATGGATAAAACTATAAATTTTTATCAAAACTCACGATTTAAATCTTTTCAAGTAAATAAACATTCAGATCCAGATATCAGTTTTTATAATAAGTAGCAATGCAATTAAAAACATAAGTCAATTATATTACAACTAAAATACTTCAATTAATGAAATAGATAAATTGCATTCTCAATCCTACATTTTAATATAAGAAGCATTCAAAAAAAAATTGAGAAATTAAAACTTTTTTTACCCAGCACAAAAATGGATTTTAAATTTATTTGCCTCACAGAAACATGGTGTCACAATATTGGTATTGAAAACAATTCAAATTTAGTTCATTAAAGTAGTTCATCAACTTAGAAACTCTGAAAAACCAGGTGGAGGAGTATGCATCTTTATCCACAACTCATTAATTTATAAACCGCAAAGTGATTACTGTACAGCAAGTAATGATTGTGAGTCGTTGACAATAGAAATATTCAGTAAAACTACCGAAAACGTAATTGTGCACGTTTTATACAGACCGCCTTCAGGGAATATGAAAATATTTGATAAACATACAAAAAACTTAACTACAAATATAGATGTTTGCAGTAAACGTGTTTACCTTGTGAGCGATTTGAATTTAAAAGAATTAAAATATGACTAAAATAAAAACGTCAGAAATTTTCTAAATTTAATATTTTAAAATGGATTTATTCCTACCATAAATAAACCAACTAGAATCACCAAAAATAGTGCAACCTCAATTGATCAAATTATAGCAAACAAAATTTACAGACACAAAGGTTAAAACTGGAATATTTATATTCAATATATCGGATCAATTTCCAACTCAAAAATGTAATCTTAACTCGCAAAAAGTGAAAAAAGCTAAACGAATCATTAATGACGTTTCTATTGAACTTATTAATCAATATTTATATTCTTAATACTGGGTAAATATATTACAAATAAAAAGCACTAACAAAGCCAATTTTCTTAAAATATTTTAAAAACATCACAGTAATGCATTTCTAGAGAAAACAAAAGTTATTAAATCTAAAATGTATGAATAAACCCGTGGATAACAACAGGAATATTAAAATCATCAATAAAGAAACAACGTTAGTACAAAAATTAAAAAAAAAAAGAATATTTGATAATGATTCCAACTATAAAAAATATAAAGTATTTTTAGTATTTATGAGCTAGATATAAATCTTTCAAAGAAAATATATTATTTAAATCAATTACTAAAATTTAAACGCGACACTCAGAAAACCTAGAATGCCATTAAAAAATTACTTTGTAAAAAACTAATTGTATTCCAAAAACAATAAACTTAATTGGGGTTGGTATACTTAGTGAATCAAATATTGCAAAAAAATTTAATCAATTTTTTGTTTGCCTACACAAATTATTTTTTGCCTACACAAATTATAATATCAAATTTTGCCCTAAAATTAAAACCTGCTAAATTTAGCGTAGAGTCATATTTAAATGCTAACAATACAATAATGACCAACAATAAACTTACTGAAAAATGAGTTAAATTCCTCAATTTATTTTGAGTAAATGCCTAACACAAAACGAGATTATATTACACGTTAAGAAAGATTATATTACACGTTTAGAAAGCAGTTTTTATCCAATTATACAAAAACAAAAGACTTCTAATAGAGATGATTAGGTTTTTTTAACTAAAATCCCAAGAAATGTATATGGTAATAATATTATACATATATGTGACATTTTAATCTTTGAATTACCACTCTACACAATCTAGGATTAAAAGCTTTGTAATTCTGGGTCAAAAACCAAAAATATTATACCCGAACGATTTACGACTAATTTTATCATTGAATATGTAATCTTTATCTTGAAAAACAGCAATTTTCTCTTCAACAACCAATTATTTCATCAAAGTAAAGGCACAGCCATGGGAACAGATTTTGCACCAGGCTATGCATTTTTTCAATTGGATTCTTAGAAGATACGATGCAAATTACCAAAAACATAATCTAGATGTTTCTCGAAAGAGAATTTGCAAAATATTGAATAGTCTTATTTTAGTTATGTAGACAATGGTTTCAAAATAATGCCAAAATATTTAGATATAAATAAACTCAAAAGATTACTTACAAAATTAAACAATTTAATCAGCTTTATAATAGACTATGGCATCAACCTTAATAAAAAAAAATATCTTTAATTTAATTAATTTTCTAGACATATATATTATTCTTAAAAATAACCACTTTATCTATAAAACAACAAATGCATAAATATAAAACAACCGATATTCTATAAAAAAACAAATACCAATGAATACCTAAACTACAACAGCCATCACCCTAATCACATTGAAAAAAACATTCCTAACGATCTTGAAAAAAAAAATTTTTATATCTGCTTAGATGAACTAAAATATGGCTGAAAAAATGTTATTACCCCTAAAATTTGTATCAAAAGCTTTTCACAATGCAAAACTAACAGGGCCGGCACCCAAAAAAAATCTTTTCAAAATTTTTCATTTAGTTAGAACATTTTTTTAGAACCTATAATGCTATTTTGTTAAAATGAAACATACTGCGATAAAATATCCCAGTTACCAATGTCAAAAATAAAGAAAACAACGTTGAGATTTTTAAAGTACTTTACATGTATTCTAAATGTATACTTAAAACAAACAACTGTTTTTAACACTATACTAAAGTATTATACTTAATTACGGTATTTAATACTGTACTTGTAATGACTATTTACATTTTTTCGGTATTTAGTTCTATTAAACTTATAGTAATAAATCGTATTTTTCTGATTTCATATCGAAAAACTTTAATTATTTTGCTTTGAAAAAAATTTGGTTTTTAAGAATAAGTGAAATTCTGCAAACTTAGTAAACTATATTTTTGCAAAAAATCATGTTTATAATAGGAATTATGATGAACGGTAACATTTGCAAGTTCGCATTGATACAAATGTCTGACAAAAATTCAGAGCAGCCAAATCGATATGTTTATTATGACCAGGCAAATGACAAGTTTTTTGATACTTGATGAGAACAAAGTACTTTTTATAAAAATAAATTTTTATAAAAAAGATAGTTTTATTACACAAGGAATTAGTTAAAACTATTTTGGATGATGTTGCAGCTCGTTTAATCGTTTTTGGCGACAGCCTGCCATATAGAGTTTCCAAACTACCGGAAAAATATAATACCGGTTTTCGGTATTCAAAATAGTTCAATACCGTTATAATCCGAAATGTATAAAAAAAATTTTAAAAATATACCTTAATCAATAAAAAACTTTATGACAAGAAAAAATAAAATAGAAAAAATAAAATTTACACATTTTTTTATTTCTATTTTATTTTTTTTTACTTTTTAATATCTAAAATTAAATGTATAATTGTCACAATCTTTTAACAAAAAGTAATAACTCAATAATTTAACTTTCCAGAAAATAGTATTTTAAAAGTATTAATACATTTAATATGTAACTCATTTAATACATTCAATATGTAACTCATTCGGCTTCGAAGCTTAGTTGAAAATTTACTGACCACCGACATGACGTGGGCTGAATTGTTTTGAGAGCAGCAGCAACAGATGTTTTAACTTACTTCTTATTTTTTAACATTATAAGGATAGTTCTCATGTGGGTAATTGAGCAGATTTAGTCGAACCCTTGCATTTTTAGAAAAAATTATATAATGTACATTTTGCTTTACTAGCTAAATCGTATGAATTTGTGAAATACTTCCAGAGAGAAGGGCTTTGTTTCGGCATGTTTTTTTTCGTACTAATCTTTTAATAGTTATATAAATATAAAATAAAGTAAAATAGATATAACGAATATAAAGTTACATTAACTTCTTGTATATTATTAAAAAAAAAGTAGATATATTAAATATTACAATTAAATGTATAACTTTTATTACGCTAAACAATTTATAGTTTCTTATATCTAAACTATTATTAGGAAAACTTTAAACTAAGACTATAATAGCTGTAGTCTTTACTTAAAATTTTAAGCTAACAGCTACTATTCATAAACTTTTTTAGGCGGAAATAATGTCTAAAGGTATTAAAATGTTGCAACCGTTAATACTTTTTCAAAAAATAGTTATACAAACTGTTTCAAGGGGAATCGTAGTGTTGCAATAATTACTATACCAAAAATTTATTAATAATTAAAATTTTTACTAACAAAATAACTTCTATTTTTTGTCATTCTTTTACTTTTAAGTTAAACACAAAAAGTAAATTAGTGCAGATTGCTATCTTTATTAAGTTCAAATTATTAAAATTTCAAAAACCGTGAAAAACGGGTATTTGGAACGGTTTTGGTATTGGAAAAATTTAGTTGAATACCGGTTTTCAATACCGATGTTGAAAACCGTGGAAACTCTACTGGCATACAAATTCACAAGTAGAAGCATAATGTTTCTTGCATAAATTTTAAACGAGACAACAATATTGGTTTGTGTTTATCACATTATGTGAGTACAGATAATTTTATCAACTATTTAATTGGATTTGGTTAAAGCACTGCAAGTTACTGCTAGCGATACTTTTTTTAATCATGTGCCTCTAGCAGAATACTCGAAAGTTAAACTAAAAGATCAAAAATTTCAGCAACCTGAGTCTTCTTTTTCAAAATTAAATTATTTTCAAAATTGTGAACTGCTGTTTTCATATCAAAATAACAAGTATATATTGGTTTGTATTCAGTGATCTAGAGGGGTGTTTAACCTAATTGGAACCAAGTGGGTTATGCATTTAATATCAAATAGTTATTTCAATATTAAGCCAAAAAATAGTGCATCTATAATAGACCACTATCATTTATTTTCCTTTTTTATCATTTAGTTTTGCAAGACAATTTTAATACCTGTTTAACTTATTATTCAATGTATTTTATGCGAATGTTGAATCATGTTATAAGATTGTTTATTGGCTGCTGTCAATTAAAAAACTTGTCCACTTCTTGATTGGCAACACATTTTCATAGTTGATAAGTATAATGGCAGTGATAAACAGGAAAAAAGGTACAAAACAACATTTATAATTTGGATTCATCTTTATTTCTACACTTACCATTTATTATTTTGCCTGCATTTTTCGTAAGAGATTTCAAAGAGATTAAAACAACGCATGTTATTCAGTATATTTTGAATCACTTATGAGGTTACAAGAAAAATAATATTGCTTGGTATGAATTTATTACACTGTGATGTAAAAATGCCAATAAAGTTATTTCTAACATCAACTTACATGACTTCAAAAATGAAACTTACTACTAATGAAGCACTACCCAGACAGCAAGCTTACATTGGACCAACGTTGAGCTAATGCATGATGATGCATTGGCCCAACGTTGTAAGTCGATGTTGGCCCAATGCTCATTGATTAAGTATTGGCCTAATGTTGTGTACAACATTGCCCCAATGTTGTATACAACGTTTACCCAACATTGGCCCAACGTTGTATATAACGTTAGGCCAATGTTGTATACAAAACTGGCCTAACGTTGTATACAACATTGACCCAATTACGTATGTTATATATCGGCCTAACGTTTTTTGCAATATAAGATCGTTGTTACAAATAAGATGATTTGCATCGCTCCATTGAAAATTTATAGAGAAAAAAAGAATGTATGATACAAGTATAAAAATTTACTAATTTAACATAATTTCTCCTTTAAATATATATATTGCAAACACCAACATTAAACCAAAAACTGACACATTAATTTTTAAATAAAAAAATTCATTATAAAATTTATAGAGTAGTTTCAATATTGGCTGAGCTACTTTTTATTGAATCGTGTTTAGCTTATGATATTTGGTGCCCACGATTATTATTTTTTCTTCCGCTATCTCTATCACATGTCCGCATAAGCCATGCTTATTTGACTTCACAGTTTTTGCAAAAAAAAAGTTGTTTGTTTAATTATGCACCAAAGAAACATAACAAATTGAAAGTAATTCTGTAATTCAAAATTGGAACTAAAAAAATTAAAATTTTATAAACCACTTACCAATAGCAACATATGCAATCAACATGTTTTCCTATTCCAATTTTTTGTTCTCTCCCTGCATAATACACAATCTGGCAATAATTAAAGTAAATTTTGTTTAGACTTAAATATAAAATGTCATTTACAAAAAATCTTTAGAGTATTTTATTTAAAGTATATAAATTATACTAAGATATCATACAAAATGCATAAATAGATCATTAAAAAATAATTACCAAGTATTTTCTTGTTCTTTTTCTTCCAGAGTGCTTGATTTCTTTCCAGAGTGCTTGAATTCCAGAGTGCTTGAATTCTTTTCTGTTTTTAATGGCAATACAATAATTAGCATACCTTTGTTACTCAAATTTTGAGTAACTTGGTTTACTACAAAACACATCAAAAGTGAACTTGATGTGTTTTGTAGTTCACCAAGTTGCACTTCGATGCTTGCCCATTGTGATAATAATACCAGCATATCTTTCAAGGATACACTTTTATCTTGAAACAATAAAGTTAATTATATTATTAAGAAACTATACAACTAATTACATATTATATTTAGAATTTATGAAAGTAAATACAACAATCACTAATAAACGAGATAAAATTAAAGACAAAGCGGCAAATTTTTAATGATAAAATATATACCTGCTAATGGATTCTTGATATTTTTATGAATTATGAAATTTGTAAGTGTGCATTCAATTTCTGGCACTGACACAAAACAATTCTCGTTAATGCTTAAGCTTAAACATTAACAAGAATTGTTTGGTGTATCTTATAAAATACAGATTGCACTCTAAAACAAAAAAATTCATATTAAAACAATGTTTCTCCAACAGGGTTCGTAGCCAACTATTTATATAAAATTCAATGACTTTTTTGAAAAATTAGATGAATTTTCCTGACCATTCCTGACAAAAGTTTTTAAAAAATGTTTAAAATTACTATCTACTATAATGGAAATGCTAAGATTGTACATGCTTTGAAAGACAAAACTTATAAAACTTAGCTATTAGTTAAGTTGGATATTAGTACGGAGCTTTCTATACATGTTAGTATAGATCTTATTATTAAAGATGACTAAGAATGAACACTAAGAAAAACATAAGTTTCAAAAAAAATAAATGGGTAGCACCAAAAAAAACATAATAGCTTATTTGAGCGAAGTATTTTGAAAATGTGACAAGTCACAAAGTTTAAATTTTACAAGAGTAAAAAACTTTTCTCCTGTAAAAAAATTTATTTTATTTTATCTAAAAATAGTTTCTTTTATCTAAAAATGTTTCTTTAATCTTTATTTTATCTTATAATTTTATCTTTTCCCAAAAAAAAATATTCTTTTCAAAAATCTCACTTTTAAAAAGTGTGGTTATTTGAAATAGAAAGTTGTCCAATGTTTGTAAATATTTTTTTTTACATACTTTAGTTCTGAATTTTGATAATACAATTTTTAAAAATAATATCATCTATAAAAATATTACCTTCGTCTAGATAGATAAATTTAAATAAACGTTGGTTTATTTAAATTTCAAAGTTGGTGACACCAACTTTGAAATCCAACAAAAATTTTTTGTTACGTTCGTAAACTTAAATGGCCAGTTT
Source organism: Hydra vulgaris (assembly GCF_022113875.1). Taxonomy (NCBI): domain Eukaryota; kingdom Metazoa; phylum Cnidaria; class Hydrozoa; order Anthoathecata; family Hydridae; genus Hydra; species Hydra vulgaris. Next base: position 8,099,985 of record NC_061158.1, on the reverse strand, counting down.
TTTGCAACTAAATAAAATTTCCGTGGTCAGTATTCTATAGCTATGAATTAAAATTAAAGCTATGATTAAAGATTTTCAATCATCAGACATAAAGACTTTTATATAAAAACTTACAATTTAATAAATTTTGCTCATTCAATTTTTCAGAGCAAACATTGAACTTCTGTAAAGAGTTTGGAGTTACAGGTATATCATAAAGTTTAATAATTTTTTGTGTTATAATAAGAAAATGAGGATAAATCATCTACACCAAGATATACACATTTTTTTGTCTCTTTAATCTTTATTTTGATTGGTCATTTTCGCTGTCTTCCTTTTTTATCTCCAGAGCAGAAGTTTAGCCTTCTGCTAAATTCAATCTTGTATTGCTTTAAAAATCTATAAATCAAATCGTTAACAATTAAGTTATAACTAAAGTTAATGTATAAGCTTAAAGTTGTTAACTGTCGTACGAAAACTAAATATGAAAAATATCCAGAGAAATTAAATTAAAAAATATTAAAACCAAGAATAATGTCCCTCTGCCTCAGTAAGATGGAATATTAGAAAGCTCTACATAAGTAGAATATAAGTTCTAGTAACATCACTTTTTGTACACTGTTTTTTTTATGTTAGTAGATGGGGTTTCACAATCAGACACAGAAAAAATCAAACAAAAGAGACATACTTAAAATGTAAAATATCAGCTTTGTTACTGTGCTTTGTATTGAAAGAACTAGGCTGTTATAGCTATTTTTGAGTTTTTAAGTTTAACTAATTTTTTTTTGTAATAAATCAAGTTATTAATGTGTTATTATTGTTATTAATGATTTAATTACTATTAACCTGTATTACGGGTTGCTTACTGCTATTTATAATAAAAGATAAATCAGAATGATTAAATATTTGATTTTAAATATTTTTTTTTGATTCTTTTTTATGTTTTTATTATGTTTTGGTCTATTTTAGGGCAATAAGTGACACCGATATTTGTGAGAGATTAAGGCGAAAGAGAAATAACTTAAGTTGAAAGTTAAGCAGACGTTCTAAATAAGACTCCTTCCACTTCTTATCATTATTTAATCTTCTAGCTAAAGTGTCACAAAAGTCTCGAAACCGTTGGTCAAATCTACTTGATATTATTTATTATTGATTATTTGAATAATTGGAAAATACTTTATTCAAATATTTTAGCTTCTCATAACTTCATAAAATGTTTAATTCTAGCATAAAGCAGATTTTGCAATGGAATCAGTTTTACGCAACGCAATAATGAAAGAAAAACTGTTGGCTTTTTGACAGAAATAGAAATCTTTTAGTCCTTTTTTGTGACAGCTAAAGATGTAAAATTTATTTTTTTCTCTTATAATAAATATTATCTATTTATGCAAATATTTATTACTTTTAATTTAGGTATGAAATAAAGCTATAGATTACTAAAAGCTTATCACGAGAATTCTTTATACAAAGACATTGAAATAAAATTTGAAAGAGTTTATTTCTTATTTGAATAAATGTTGAGAAATTTGCATGAAAATAGTTCCATTTTTAACTTAAAATTCCTTTTTAAACTTTTTAAATTTGTAAAAATGGTAAACCCTTTCACATTTATATAATTTAATCGTATTTCAATTTATTGTAGCTAAATGTCGTCGAAAAGCAGCTAAGTTAAATAAAAAAATTACTTAAACTTTAAAGTAAATAATGCAAATATAAAATTATAAATACTAATAGCTATTTATCTTAATTTCAATGCTTAACCAAAGCGACCCATTTTCAAAACAACTTATATTCTGTTGTCACACTTATATTCTTAGAGTGCTAGAAAAGTTCGTTCAACTTAATAAAAAACTGATAAAACTGCATTTAAACTAAATGAAAAACTTTTTTGTGTATGTTTATTTTATTCTAAATTTTATTTGTAATAAAATGTATTCAAACAAATTTTATTTCATTATTGTTTATCATTTTAAGGAGTATTCATTTCACTTCATTTTGATTATACATTGCTTATAAAATAAACAAATTATTCCGATAAAGCGCTATAAAATAAAAATTTTTAATTTAAATTAAATATAATAATATAAAAATAAAATAAAAGTATTTAAATATAGAGCATATATTAAAACTCGCGCTCTGCTTGGAGTTCCACCAACTGAGACACCTCCAACGAAATCAAAAGAGTTTATGGGAGCCAAGCACCAAAATATAGAGCAGTTGTCACACGGGCCTTCTTATTCAATGATTGAAAAGAGAAAGTTATAAAGATGACCCACGCTCTGGACGCCCAACTACCGTGAATATGTCTGCAAATACCAAAATTAGTTTGGCAAATAATTTAAGATGATCCTCATTCAACATTTGACAAAAATATGGAGGAATCGTCTATTTACCAATATACGTTAGGAGGAACCATACATTACTCACTAGGGCTGAGAAAAAAATCATCACATTGGATACCCCACCATTTAACAGAAAAAAACCGAAAAGAGATGGTTCAAGCTTGTTGTGAAAATTTAGCAAAATTTGAAGAAGGCATATGGCAATTGCTTAATGCTATTACTGGTGACGAATCTTGGTACACCTGGAGACAAATTGGAGAAAAGTCATCTAATGCCAGCTGGTTAACAAAGGTGAATCTCTTAAAACTATTGTTATAGTAAGACAAGCCCGTTTTGAAATAAAAAACATGTATTCCATCTTCTTTAAGACAACATGTGTTGTTTATATTGATTATTTGGGAAAAGGTGAGACTCTAACATCTAATTATTGCATTAAAAATTGCTTGAAGCCGTATATAGAAGTAATAAACAAGAAAAGACCTACTTCAAGTACAAAAAACATTAAATCTTTACTTGACAATGCTTAAAACTAATGTCACAGAAGTAGTGAAAAGTTTCCTAGATCAAGCCAGATTCAATATAGTTCGACACCCAACATACTCGCCAGACTTAGCTCCATCAGTTTTTGGCCGTTGGAATATGTATATTCGTAGATCAAAACCCGTCTTGACGATCATACAGAAGTCAAAAAAGAAAATCTACGAATATACATATAGACATATCTATTAAAGACTATAAAAAATTATTTGAGAAGTGGTTGGAAAGGATGCATAAATAAAAAAGGGGAATATTTTATAATAAGCATTTAAAAAAATAAATAATAAAAATTACATTTATTTTTAAATACTTTTTTGAGGGGTTGCACAAACTTTTATGATGCCCTAAGTATTTTTTTAAACTGTTTTTAAAACATTATTAGTATAATCTGGAAAAATTATTTACAACATATTTATTAATAAATAAGAAAAATGCTTTTTCAGCTGCTGACTTGAAAATGTTCACAGAAAGACAGAACGAGTACGAGAAAGTCAATAAAGATAATCAAACAAAAATTAACAAAATTGTATCGAAATAAATAATCAGATAACCATAGAAAAATTAACAAAATCATATAAAAAATTTACAAAATTAATGTAATAACTAAAAAAGTCATCTCTCTTAAAGCTGAATTTAAGGAGCTAAAGAAATTTTTAAAGACAAGTAATCAAGTCTCAATTGATAAATATTAAGTTAAAAGATAAAAGCGAGTTGTTAATGGTAAAAGCACTCTGAAAAAAAATTTGAAGATAGGTCGAGAAAGAACAACCTCAGAATTGACGGCTTGAAAAAAAATTAAAGTTAAAATTGGAGTGATAGTGAAGCAAATGTATAAAAATTATTTGAAGAAACACTTGGATTGGAAAATATTTAAATAGAAAGGGTTTAAAATTGAAACCAGAGATGGAAAAAAATGTCAGTATTAGGTTATATATAGGTTAATAGTATTAAGGTTGTTTAATTACAAAGATAAAGTAAGCATCCTAAAAAACTTGCTAATTAAAAATTAAAATAAAAAATATTTATTTAATAAGGAATATTGGTGAGATATATATATATATATATATATATATATATATATATATATATATATATATATATATATATATATATATATATATAAAAAGAAATTACGAATGAAAATGATGATTCAAGAACGATGTTTGGTCGTTGGTGAATGGTCTCAAACGCGATAACTAACAATTTTCATAACAGCCGTTATAAAATGGGAATAATCAGGATTGAGTTTTCTGATCATTTCTCTATATCTCATATTACTGATAACGTAACTCTTTATAACAATACCCTCAAACCAACAGTATTTGTGAGACAAATCGACGAAAGATCTATATGCCAATATAAAATATATTATATAATTACGTTGATTGGAATCGTATATTACAATCTCAAGATGTATTTAATGGTTATGATTTTGTTAAATGTTTACAATTTTGTAAAATATATAACATTTCCTTTAAAAGTAAAAGTAACTAACTCTAAGTCATTTCTATCCCTATGGATGACCAAAGGCTATTAAAATAGTCAAGAAAAAAACAAAAATGGTATAATAAAAAAATAAAAAAAGATTAAAAGTAAACTAATATTCTAAATTGCTTGAAATTAACAAAGGAAACACATGAAAAACTTGGAATGCTATCAGGAAATTAGTTGGAAAAGAAATTGCAAAAATAATTTACCTCAAAAACATTTTATTGATAGAAAAATCATTTATCATAAAGAAGTTATTATTGAGAAACAGAACAGCTTTTTTCTTGAAAAAACTGTTCAGCGAAAGATCTATTTATAAAAAGAATTTGATTCAAGTTTTAAAATAAAGGTAACTGCGTAATGTTTTAATAGTATTAAAACATATAAAAGTGCAGGTATTGATAAAATTATTGTTTATGTAAATAAATCTGTTTTAAATATCAAGGAACCCTCATAATTCCATATTCTTAATCTCTCAATTAATTTAGTTCATATTCCAGATAAATTAAAAAATTACAGAAATAATATCTATATAAAAACTGGTCATGAAACTGATATTTCAATCTTGTATTACTTTTCTTAACTAATTGAACACATTATGTTTAACAGACTTATAGTCTGTTATAGTTTATACTTATAGTATTTTATAGTATATACTTACTGTTATATATATCCATTATAATTAACAGCTTATAGTGTATACTTATAGTCTGTTATAGTATATCCATTATAATTAACAGCTTATAGTCTGTTATAGTTTAGACTTATAGTCTGTTATAGTATATACTCATACAGATTTAAAATAAGATTTTATACTGTAGTCAATATGGTATTAGGAAAAACTATTTTACTGACATATTCTAATTGAACAGGTTTAACAAATATCAAATCGATTGCTATAGAATTGGGATTGTTATTAATTTATCCTAAGCTTTCGACCCAGTAAATTATGAAATACTCTTGAAAAAAATTATTGTACTAAAAAAAAAGCTTACATTGGTTTTGCAATATGACTGGGACAAGTAGAAGACAAAATGTTTATCATAAAACCCCGAAATTTAATCATAGTCAATAGAATATAACTATGGTCTGGAAGTCTATTGTTATATCTTACTGTTAGGCTGCGCATGTTGACATGAATAGTTTTTTATTCACGTGACCAAAAAGGGTTCAAAACATTTATATCATGGCGTCAAGTAACGAGTCTTAAACGCTTATAAAAAATTGATTGATAGATATTTAGGATGAAGATCTTTTAAATAGAGAATTTGAAAACATTGTCGATCTTCAAGACGTAAGAATATTCACGCAAGAAATATATTTCATTTACAAAATGATGATTGATACAAAAAATAAAGAGAATTATTATTCCAGCTTTTAAAGTTTAGTTTTTTTGAAGTTTACAATCAAATAGTAATCAAAGCAGATGTTTACTTTCGTTAATTAGGAAACCCAATAGTACCTTTTTAGCAACACAATTGGATGACAAGGTGCTTGCATACTTCAAAAGAATGCCCAACAATAAAGAAAAAAAAAAAAAGATATAACGAATGATGAAATTGGTGCTTCGCAATATCTGGCTTAATATGTTGTCAGAAAGTTCAAAAATCAAAAAACAGTCCGATTTAAAAATCGAATGAATACCAAAATATAATAAAAATATATTAAATAACAGTATTAGGGGTCGTCCATAAACTACGTCACACACTAGGGGGGGGGGGGGGGGGGGAGAGAGAGGGGTTAGTGGTTTTGTGACGATTTGTTACGAGGGGGAGGGGAGGTATCCGATTTTGTGACGCAACAATTTTTTATATAAATAATGTAAGCATTAGTTGATGATTGTTGTTATAAATATGATAATTGTAAGTTGCTAAATAAATATATGACAGAACTGATTTTTAAATTGTAAAAACGGCTAAGAATTAACAAAATTAAATACTTTAAATATTGGACTACTTTATTCGTCATTAGGAGCAAAAAATGTATTCAAATAAACAAAAATTTGAAAAAGGCGTTGTTAACAAATTACATCACCCAATTTTCTACCTTTTTAACTCTTATTCTCTAGTCAAATCATTGTAACTTTTATCACAAAACTGTTATCACAAAACCACTAATCCCCCCCCCCTCCTATATCCCTAAACCGTGACGTAATTTACCTCCCGGTTCGGATAACTCAAAGATTATTTACATTTAATGTTAAAATTATTATATAAAATAATGTAAAGGTTTATTATATTTCATGTAAAAAACTCAAATTAAAAAAATTACATTTTTTCCCCTTCTTAGCCTGGCTCACAGTGTTATTTAAAAGATATGCGCTTTTAAAAATCAAATTCTACATATAATCTTCTCTACCTGTTGTTTTGTCGTAGTAATATATTTGTTGATTTGTCTTTCAAAATCGAATAAAGAATCTTTATATCGTTATTATTTTATATCGTTAACAATTTTTTTATAATCAAATTAAAAAATGGATCGATGCGTTTTATACAAAGAACTATACGAAGGATTTGTAAAAGCTTATGGCCATTCTAAGTCAAAACAAAACTGCCAAAAAGAAATAAATATCATATAGAATGAAATAAAAAATGATGAAAAACTTCCTGAAAAAGTAAAAGAATTATTAAACACATATTCAACAAAAGCAATGAAAGTAAAAGGAAAGTTGTTTAATTACTGGTCGTCAACTGCAACAAAATCCTCAATTTCTCATGACAAAGAAAACAAATCAAATCTTGTTGAAGTTGATAAATCAAAAGCTTTATTCACGTAGCCTCTAATGAAATTGACTTTGTAGCAGAACCATTTCAAGTAACCAAATCAAGTACTGCAGATTTAATTGTGCACTGTGTTAAGACGGAGAGAAAAGTTCAAGATTCACTAAAACACGAAATTAATTTGATTAATGGAGATTTGATTGGGTTGATGAAGAGAAAAGAATGTGGACAGTTAACATAGGCGCAAGAAAATGAGCTTATCGAAAAGAAGAAGAAGAAAAAAGAACTAGAAAAGAACTTAAAAAAGAAAAAAGATTCAATGTTGAGAAGCCGGAAGTTCAGAAGTAATAGAAGGGAAGCCTTAACAAAGCTATGCAAATCATCTCCATCAGCAAAAAAGACTCTCTACCTTCAAATGACAAGTGGGCGTCCACGAATTGAGGAAGAACAACCGGATTTACTAAAAACTATTTGTGACATTGCTCTTTACGGTTCAGCAGCTCATGAAAAAAGAAGAGATGCTTTTGTTAGAAGTACAAAAACGTTAAGTGAATTGACTGAAACTTTGAAGAGGAGGTCTAAAACTTTCCAAAACAACACTAATGACAGCGCACGTAAACACTGAGCTACAATTAGCAAAAAAAAAAAAAAAAAAAATCTAATTATGTCTCTAATAAACTTAGAAATATTCGGTGTGGAATAGATGTGTATAAAAATGGTAGGTTTGGTAGAGACCCGCAATTTAAGGATTCAGAAAGCTAGGATAATATAAGGAAAAAGTATAAAAAAGTTCGGTTTAGAACAGACACACAAGAATCCGTATTTTTACAGGTCCAATCTCAGCTAGTTTCGTATTAAATTTATTTTTTATTAACATTAGAATAGCTAAATTTTATGTTTCTGCATTAAACTTTAGAGAATAAGGCGGATGAGGAGGAGGGGTGGGTGGATGAAAGGAGGGGGAGTATCTTGGGGCACCTCTAAAAATGCTTTAGTTCAAATAAAATTTCATTCTAGTGTTAATAACAAACATTTAGAACTCAGACGAAGTAACTATTAATAACTGTACCCTAATATATATATATATATATATATATATATATATATATATATATATATATATATATATATATATAATATATATATATAAATTAGTAAAAATAGTCATATAATTTTGTTCAAAAAATTGTTTTGGCATTAGTAGGCTCATTAGGAAGCAGATGGCGAAATAACTTGGTAAAGAAAATAATATGAGTGTTTTTACTAATTTAATATTGCTCTGATATTTTAGAGCATTGAGCACTCTATTTGTAGAGTACCATAACATAATATATATATATATATATATATATATATATATATATATATATATATATATATATATATATACATATATATATATATATATATATATATATATATATATATATATATATATATATATATATATATATATATATATATATATATATATAAATTTGCTAATATTTTTATTCTTTATACTTTCATTTAATAAAATTAAGGAAGGTATCTAACTATTCACTTATTATAAAAGGTTGCTATGGTATTTTTTGCACTTAGGCTTGTTTTATTTATTATGATTTTCTTGTTAAAGTAGATTTTAAATTGCATAGTATACCAATTAAATAAATTGGTATAAATTGAACGGTAACATGGTCCAAAAAAAACACAAGTCAAAAGGTACTTTGGCTTTAGCAAATAGCACTGATAATATTCAAATTATTGTCAATAAAGGGAAGAAACGGGTTCGCAATTTCAATAACGTTGCTGCATTTTGCAATGAGGCCTTTGCAACAAAAAAGCCAGAGTTAACTCGAGCATCGCCGTTTAACTCTTGTAACATAATCACTGCATCTTCAATTTTTTTCATCATACACATTTTTTCATCTCTAATAAATAGTTAATCTTGTTTTATGTTTATTGTTTATTAGTTTATTGTTATTAATGTTTATTAGGCCAAATTGTAAGTTTACAAATATTTAGGGAGAATTCAAGTGAAAAATTAACTTTAAAGAAAAAAATAGTTGTCTTTTTAGTCTTTAAAGTTAGCTAGCTCCTCTGAAGAATACAAAAACAAGATAGATTTAGTTAAGTCTAAATAGAAGACAGTCCCATATAAACTAAATGTATAACTAAAGGCAAAGTGTCATAAAAAAAGATAGTACGATAAAAACTTTAAGAGAAGAAGTGAGAGACTTAAAACTGCAAACGTATTATTACAGTAGACGTATTTGCAACCTTATAATTACAAGAAAAGCTACACAAATTGAAGAGAAAGAAAAACTAATTAATCTCAAAAGAAATAAAATCATTAGGGAAAATAAAAAAGCATTAAGTGCCTTATCGTCCACAATTATTTTTGCCGCGCTCACAATTATTTTTGTTTGTCCATAATTATTTCTAAATCAAAACACTTTAAGCAATACAACAACAATAATACCAGCAATACATCAACAACAATACCAGCAATACAACAACAACAATACCAGCCTCAATAATCCAAATATCGAAATGGCTGAACAAATATAAAAAAACAGCAACGGAAGAAAATATTGATACAATAAAAAGAATGTTAATTGGCAACGAATCAAGTCGATTTACTGCAAATGCAAGAGGTCTTTCAATTAGGACAATACAGTGCTACACAGAGAGAAAGTAATGTTAACCTAATATGCGCTATTTCAGTTATAGAATGTATTGGATTTAAATTAAAGATTGGAGCCTTTAATGCCACTAGCATGCACGACTAGATAGAACAAGCTTTAAGACCAGTTTTAAGTGATCGCAGATATGTTGTAGTAATAGATAATGCGCGATTCCACCATTCATCAATAGTAGTATCGGCATTTCGAGAAAATAATTGGGCTATCCAGTTTTTACCACCTTACAGACCTCAATTTAATCCTATAGAGGAGTTTTTTGGCGTGGTTAAAAATTTATTTAAAGGAATACAACCACGGCCTAACAATTCACAAAAAACGATTAGAATTATGACTGAGATTTTATCAGGTTTTACTGAATATTCTTTTGAGAATTATTATTTTCACATGCGTGAGTGGGTGTTAAAAGGAATTCAACGTAATGAATTTATTTGATTAAATTATACTTGAATTTTTTTCTTGATTTCTAAGATTTAAAAAAAATAAAGTGTTTTGATTTAAAAATAATTATGAACAAACGAAAATAATTGTGAACGCGACGAAAATAATTGTGGACGATACTGTAATAATACCATCTAATGTGCCAACAGATAAAATTAATTTTTGATTGGAGAAAATAGAACAATGTTTTAGTATTGATGTTTTGTATATTCACTAGCTCATTACTGTTGAGCAAATGGCTCTTTTTCGTATTACTACAATGCTCTTAAGGATTCTCTGACTATCGCAAAAGTAAAATGTGATACTCTTTAAACAACTTTGCAATCGGCGTTTTGCAATACAGCTGCTATAAAAGAAATGTGGGTGCTAGCAATATTTGGCAAACTAAACACTGGACTTTGGATAAAAACAATTTATGTATTAGCTGTCAAAACAATTTATGATCATATTGCCGGTAACAATTTATAATCATATTGTAAAGTATTAAATTTTGCAAGTCTAATCCAGGTGCACTATTAACAAGAAAAAAGTACTAATTAATCTTTTTGAAAATTCTGTTAAACTAAATGATTTAGAATGAAGTAAATTTATGCTCCATTGATGAGCAGCTTGTTGGCATGATTATAGTTAGTCTTATTGCGGTAACGTATGTTTTAAAACGTCAATGTGAGAGATATTTCTCCAGCAATAATATAGGTAGTTTAAAATCAGTAATAAAACTATAGATAACAAGATAGTATTACTTCTCTTCAATTGCATATAATCTTTCTAAAGAAATTATATCTCCTTGATTTTACTTCAGACGACTATACTTAATTCTGATTTCCTTACATTGTTAATTTTTGTTAGTTAAAAAGATATAAAGACATGGAAATATTTCAATTATTTTTAAATTTTCTCTATTTTATGCTTCATAAGTTGCTGCACGTATCTTGGGGATCGTCTATGAAGTACACAAACTTATATAAAAATATAAGTAAGAAATCTATTCGCTCTTTTACGCGGGGGTTTTTGCTGGAATTTAAAGATCTTATACCTAATTATAATTTATCCTACGTATATATATATATATATATATATATATATATATATATATATATATATATATATATATATATATATATATATATATATATATATATATATATATGTGCTTATTAAGTTTATTTTCGCGTTACGTAATTTATGAACTATTCTTTCGGATCAAACTTTAGAATATGAAAAACACAGATAATATTGTAGTTTTGAGCATTTGTCAAATATCGAGTTACTTAAGTTTTATTAACGTGTATAACTAATTAATTAGTTTAGTCTGCATTTGCAAAACTTTTGAAAAAAGAAAAAATTCTAATATATATAAATCACTGTTTTATATTTTATTAATTAGGTAAGGTCTTCATCAAAAACTTGATTACTCTTAATAAAAATAACTTTACTCACCTGGCCACCATTAAAACAAAAATAAGTTAGGGAGCTGTTAGTTAGTGTCAAAATATTTACGAAACTTTAAACTTCGAGTAACAAAACGAATTTTTAGTAATTGGTAGCAAATTATTTTACCGTTTACTAAATATTATTGAAATGAAGAGACCACATAAACAATATAGAAATGGTCTGTGTTAAGCAAACTTAACAAAACCCGGATCCGGTCAGCTTGGTTTACAAACATCAAACCACAAAAAATAAAAACAATTTAGCTAAGGTAATAAACATGCTACCCAGTTAGCACACTTACATTAGGCCAACGTATGTAAAACCATCGCGAACGTCGGCTCATTTTTCCAATGCAAAACCCACGTTGATCCAATGTCATTTGGTAATGATAAAACTATTACCGACGGAGCTAAAAACACCTGTCAATTTTACATTGGTCCAATGTATGCAAAAACATCGCAAAAACTTGATTGTTTTTACAATCTGAACCCAATGTTGATCCAATGTATATATCTCGACATTGATTCAATGTATATAAATCAACGTTTCTCCAATGTATGTAAAAACATCACAAAAAATTGATTGTTTTTACAATCTGAACCCAATGTTGATCCAATGTATATATTTTAACGTTGATTCAATGTATATAAATTAACGTTTCTCCTATGTATGTAAATACATCGCAAAAAATTGATTGTTTTAACGAACTAAACCCAACGTTGATCCAATGTATACGACCAAACATTGCTATTGCGAAAATATTCAACTTAAATAAAAATTAATTAAAATATCAAACCACAATCATTGATTATAGGAGTAAAAATCAAAAAACAACGCTTGATTATGGGAATAAAAATCAAAAAACATGATTTTTATTCCCGTAATCAAGCGTTGACAATTTTAAATTTATAATGATTACGTCAACTGTATGCGTGTGTGCGTTAGACAAAGAAAGTTGAGGAAAAGTTCATGTTAAGTGAACTCCAATCACTACTTAGTCAGGGTACTTTACTTAGGCTAAGCCTAACTAACAGTATGTATTGCACTCTCTAAAATCGTGTGCAATCCTGTCCGCTTACTCTATGCTATCTTTCTAATTCGACTACTTATATCATTCACTCTAACAAATCTTCGTTCTTCCCAAAATCACCTTACTCTCATTCCGTGAAACGGGTATGACGCTCCTTCAGGAGCTCAACTAGTCTTTGCGGACTTCTGGTAAAGTGACCTCTGTATGGCAATTACCCGGAGGAGGTAAAATCGTAATACCAGTATATGTGTACGTGTTTATATATATATATATATATATACATTATATATACATTATATATATATATATAAATATATATACATTATATATATATATATATATATATATATATATATATACATTATATATACATTATATATATATATATAAATATATATACATTATATATATATATATATATATATATATATATATATGTATATATATATATATATATATATTTTGCCATATATATATATATATATATATGGCAAAATGTTGCATTCAATTATATTTGGAGAGAAATTTTCATTAAATATATATATATATATATATATATATATATATATATATATATATATATATATATATATATATATATATATATATATATATATATATATATATATATATATATATATATATATATATATATATATATATATATATATATATATATTTATTTATATATAAAGAAAAATAGAATTTAATGAAAATTTCTCTCCAAATATAATTGAATGCAACATTTTGCCAACATTGAAACAACTAAAAATACAACGTTGGGCCAATATATAAAAATAAAACGTCAAATCAACGTAGAAAATATAACCATTTTCCGACTTTAAATAAACGTTTTCTCAACATTGGTTTTTAGTTGTTGGCGACGTCGCATTTGTAACCGTAATGTTATAAAAATAACGTTGGCAGGTGATGATGGGCCAACGAAAAACGCGACATTGTTCTAATGTTTTAACAGCGTATGTGGGCAAGCTGGGTAAGACATTAAAAAAATGTAAACGATTAAAATGATTAAACAGATTATGACCTACTTGAAAGATTTGATTAGATATACTAATTATAAATTCCGGAACAGAAGAAATTTTGGAAAAGAAGAAAAAATAACAGCGCACAAACAAAACTGCGCATCACTGAGCGTAACAAAACTACCGAGAATAAAAAAAAGCGAAAGCGTATTCTTTGACATTAAATTATTACAAATTACATTACGATTAGCATAATTAATTAATTACATGATTATTACACATAAACACTATAAAAAAATTCCGTAATTTTTTCAGATTTTATTCTTTTTGCCTATACTTTTAAGACTTTTTAAAAAATAACATCTGTTTATGGGATTTTGACCGTATTTAATGATACGGAGAAGTTCCGTAACTTTAAATTACGTACTTTAACCGTATAATTTAGTTTACTTTAGTATAGTCTCTAATTTACAGAGCACCATAGTTCTTTTTAACAAAGAGAAGTTGTACACGCTTTTAATTTCATATTAGAGATTTGTTATTAGTCTGCCTTTTTTTAATAGTTATTTTCATCATTTTTGTTATAATTATTTTTTGGTCACTATATATATTATTACTTTTTGTTGCTTGTTTGTTTTTTGCTTTATTTATTTATTTTGTTAAGGTGTCACACCAATGAATAGTTCTTAACTATACGAGTAACACCGAACCTAATTTTGTAAATTATAAATAAATCTGTATTATATATATATATATATATATATATATATATATATATATATATATATATATATATATATATATATATATATATATATATATATATATATAAATATATATATATATATATATATATATATATATATATATATATATATATATATATACATATATATATATAGTTTTATAGGTTGGTAGATGTCAAAACGATTAAATTGATGCGGAAGTACATTAAATTTTTTCGTTTTTAAAAAAAAACTGCAATAATGACTAAAAGTTTCTTTTAATTAATAGTGTTTTTGTTGTTGTTTTGTGAAAATATATTTTTAAAACATGCACAGAGTGTTACTACATTGACTATCTTATAACCTGTTGCTACAAGGAAGTGTTGCTACATCGATTACCTTATAGCCTGACTCGCAATGGAGTGTTGCTACATCGACTATCTTACAGCCGGACTTGCAACGGAGTGCTGCTACATCGGCTGACAAATAGCCTGACTTGCAAGGGAGTGCTGGTACATTGGTTGACAAATAGCCTGACTCGCAAGGGAGTGCTGCTACATCGATTAGGGGTTTGGTTTGGGCATGCAGTCTATCATTCAAGAAATAAAAAAAAATTATCCAATTTTTTAAAATTTTCTGGTCTGGTTTATTTCTGATTTATTAACGCACTATATATATATATATATATATATATATATATATATATATATATATATATATATATATATATATATATATATATATATATATATATATATATATATATATATATATATATATATATATATATATATATATATATATATATATATTTATATATATATATATATATATATATATATATATATATATATATATATATGTATATATATATATGTATATAAAATAAAATTTATGTAAATTATGTAAAACTTTATCCATAACATGGGTTCCTATCAAATGAACTTGAAATTGAACATAAATTGCACATTCTAACACCTGTGTAATACTGTCCACTGTCTCTATGCCAACCCTCTGATGATACGTATAGACAATAATTTTTTTTAAAAAAATAAAAATAAGAAGAAAAGTGTTTCTCTTCTTATAAAAATTAAAAAGGGGGGGGGTGGTGGTATAAAAAATAAAAAAAGAGGGGGGATTTTTCAAAAAATAAAAAAATAAAACTTTGGGGTTAGAGGGAAAGAAACTTGGGTTAGAGAGTTAGGAGGGTTAGGGTGTAGGTAGGTGTCAGGGTGGGAGGCAGGTGTGTAGGGTGGAAAAAATATAAAAACATAAATCAAGTGATAAGCAGGTAGGTTAAAAAATCAATGTTATTGGGTGTAATCAGTGTGAAAATAGGCGTAATCAGGTGGATAAGCAGGTGCGTAATCAGTGTGTGTGAAAATAGGGGCGGGTGGGAGAGGGGAGCAAAAAAAACATAAATTAAGCAGGTAGGTTACAAATCAATGTTATTGGTTTAATCAGTGTGTGTGTGAAAATAGGGTGTAATCAGTGTGTGTGAAAATAGGCGTTATCAGGTGTTAAGAGGCGTTAAGGAGGTAAGCGAATGTGTTAAAAAATATATATAAAAACGGTTAAGCAGGTGCGTAATCAGTGTGTGTGTGAAAATAGGTGTAATCAGGGGTTAGGGGGTTAGGGGGTTAGGAGGGGTAGGAGGCAGGGGGCGAAAATAACTCAAATAAGACAATTTTTTTTAAAAAACAAACAAAACGCTCAACATAACTCGGACGTGGACTTTGTTGTGGAAAAGAGGTAGGCACGCGCAAACAAAACGATAAATATTAATGATGTGAATTTTTCAATAAAAAATTACATTGAATAATATTTTGGAAAAATATATTAAAAAAAAAAATCAAAATACCATTTGTTAAAAATAACGTTTGTAGGAACACTATATTTAAAAACAAAATCTGGACATATAAAAAATTTATTCTTTATATAGAAAATGCAATGTGTTATAAAAACCATAAGTTCTTTAAGATTAATTATAAAATTTGGATCTGGTTTAATTGCCAAATCTTGTTGATACTTGTTGTTTAACCAATGATAAATTAACCAATCTTGTTGAATGAGAGTTTCATATGACTTAATTAATTCACCACATAAAAATTGCATTTCATAAAAGTCATGTTCGCGTAAACTTTTAATAAAATCAACATAAGCTGATAAACGAAATAATGCGCAAATGTTATTAGAATGTTGATCAATAAAATAGCCACAAAAAGGTGTTGCAACGTGTTGATGATAGTAGTCCATGGCTAGTTTAGTTTTGATAATTTCTTGCAAAGTTTTCATTTTTTCTAATTATTTTTTTTTGTAATAACTACTATTCTAAATTAAAAAAAAAGGTTTAAATAAGCCAAAAAAATTCAACAAAAAAATTTTTTTAATTTGTAACCGCGAAATTTATAACAAATTAACGACTCTATAGGTATTTAAGAATATATAATATTTAAAAAAAATTATTTAAAAAAAAATTAAACTTTTTCTCGTTCAAATTTTTTTTCTTTACTTCTTTTAGTGCTTTTTTTGTAACTCTTTGCGATACCAAGCTGAATAATAATCATCTTCATATTTACGCCAATCATATTCATCTTCATACCATTCATAACCATGTTCATTTCGATATAAAATTTCTCCTTTACCTCGCACTCGATATTTCTCTATTTCTATTTTTAATTGTGCATTAAGAATGTGTTCAAAACTATGTTCATCCATTTTTTTTTCTAACTTCTATTCTAAATAAAAAAAAGGTTTAACTAAGCCAAATAAAATTCGACAAAAAAATCTGAATATATATAAAAAAGTTTAATAAAAAAAATATATTTTTCAATTAAATTGCAAATACATATAATGTTTTTTTTTTATTTTATAATAAAAGAATAAACATTTTTTATGATATCAATTTACTTTTTTTAAAAAAATCTAATTACAATTTTTTTATAAACAAACAAATTACATATTTGTAATTTAATACGTTTTTTTCACATTTGTAATTTAATGCGTTTTTTATAATCATTTTCTTCAGGCGTAGGTTTAATTAAATTTGAATAAAAACTTTTTACAGCTGAATGTATATTAATATTTTTTAAAAAAGTTTGAAAAAAAGACGGCTGAGCAATAATGTATACACTCTTGCGTGTTTGCGCTCTCGACAAAGCTACATAAAACAAATGCCACGTAAATTGATTTCTCGTTAAATGAATAACTACATTAGAAAGAGTGAGACCTTGCACTTTGTGAATAGTGAGCGCATAGGCTAACACAAGCGGCATTTCTTTGCATTCGGCTATTACATTTCTTTTACAGTCGTACAGCATTTCTGTTTGAGGTGTGATTACAATTCGTAGTTCGTCTACCATAATGACGACTCGCTCTAGGTTCACTGACTTTACAACGCCTTGCGTGCCGTTGACAATACCAAGCTCGGATATATTGCGAACACAAATCACTGGTACTCCTTTTTTTAAAGTTACATTTTGAGGCGTTTTAAATGGCCATTTTTCGTTGATTTTAAAATTGTTAAATGTTTTTATTTCGCTGTCAAATATAAAATAGGGTGAATTTGTTTTTTTTAAATATTTCTCGTTGTGTGCAATTCGATCCTTGTTAAACATAAACAACCTTGTGTAACTCGGATCTAAATGTTTATCGGCAGGTTCTAGCCTTTTCCTAAAAAAAGCCAAAGTGGATTCGCAAAAGATGCCCTCACGCACGTTGTTCAAATGCGTTTGAAAGGTGAGGTCTTTGTTTTGTCTAAAGTTTTTCACAAGTTCTACATTAACAAATTCGCATTCGTTCCAGAAAGGGTCGTCGAATAACAATGTTTCTTCGCCAACAGGCGTCAGCTGGTAAAAATCTCCGGCAACGAGCAACACGCATCCTCCAAATAGACGATGTGATTTTTTAATGTTTTTTAAAATCATATTTAATGTTTTTAGTATGTGTACTGGTAACATTGATATTTCGTCTATAACCAAAATTTGAACATTTTTTAAACGTTCTTTTACGACGTCAGTCATATTTTTCAAAATGGTTTCTACGGATTCTAGACGATAGCCGAGGCCAGCAAACGAGTGAACAGTGCTTGCATCGGAATACATTTGCGCAGCGATAGCCGTACTTGCCGTTATACATATGTTTTTTTTTGATTTTATAAAACGTTCGTAGATGATATTGATTGTAAATGATTTTCCTGTGCCAGCCTTTCCTGTTAGAAAAACATTTTGGTTGTTTAACAATGCAACATAAGCTTTTTCTTGATCTACGTTCATTTTTTTACCCCCTTTGTTTTTTTTTTTTAAATTGTGTTGTTTTTATACGAACCAATGACGTAAATACTTAAGAAGGCGAGCAAATAAAAAAATGTTTAAGAAAACACAAGCTGTAACAATTTTCGCTTTCATGTTTACTTTTGCAAGTTAAATAAAAATGTTTATATAAGCAAAAGTCACTGTTATGAGAAAAAAAATTGGCAAACATTTTACATTTTTAAAATATGGATGTCGTAAAGATGAAAGTAGAAAAAATAAATGATAGTCATCTGACGACTGTGTGATAATATTTTCGTAGAGAAAAAAACGGCGAGATTAATAAAAATTATGAAAATGAAAGTCAAGTGTTGAGACGATTATTTCGAAATAAAAATAGTCAAAAATAGTCAACTGACGCAAAATAGTCAACTGACATAGGAGTTATGTTACAAAATGAATTAATTTTTTTAAAAAACTACTGAGAGATAATATTGTTTTAAAAAAAGTACGGTGAGATAAAAAAATTGATGTTGACAAAAATTGGCGTTATTGATTTAAAAAAAAACTATAAAAAGGGTCACTTTTGGCAATAAAAAATCATAAAAACATTTGAAGCAAAAAAACTCAGAGGTGTTCAAAAAAAATGGAAAACGAAAAAATACAAGGCTTTGAGCTGACTGGAAAGACAGCGAAATTTATTACAAGCGATTGCTATGCTCCTGGTATTTATCAGTTTTCAGATGTCGACTTTAAGAACATGTCCACTTATTTTTTAGCAACAGTGCGTCTTGTATGTCAGTATGACCAGATGAAAAAGACATGGATATTTTGTGATAACAGCGACTTCAACAAGCGCATATTGGTTAATCCTAGTCAAGTTAAACTGATAAACAATTCACTGGTGGGACAGTTTTTTTTACGCGCACATTATCCTAACGTGACTCGTGTTAATAAAAAAGGAGAAACGGTTTTTGTAGTAAGAGATCAATTTTTCCGCATGGATTTGAAAAAAAAAGTAAATGCTAAAAACATTAGTTTATTTTTGCCCGAATTGCGCAAATACCAAAATGAAGTTTATGGTGAATACTTTGTACTAAAAGGTGTACAATTGAAAACAAGCGATGAGTATTTAAATATAGAGGTAGGAAGTCTTGAGCAGATGCATTTCTATCATTTTGAGTATAAAACAGCCAACTCGACTGAGATGGAGTGTGTCATTATTGACGAAAAACTAAAAAATGCAAATGCAGTAATGAATCAAATCGCGGTTTCGTTAAACGAAGAGCCTCCAACAAAAAAACCAAGAAAACAAAAAATTATATCCGATGACGAAGATAATTAGTGTAAATATTTTTTATTAGAAAAAATATATTTTTAAAAAAGTTTATTTGTTTTTTTTTATTAAATAAAAAAAAAGTTTTTTAATATTATTTGTTTTGTTTGTTTGTTTTGAACAATAAAGCGTTTTTTTAAAAAAGAAGCCTTGAAAAAACAGCAAGTTTTTTTTTTATTTACTAATCTTTTTGTTATAGCCAATATATATTATTGTTTCTCTTAAAAAATTAAGTTTAAATAATTTTTAAGTATTGCAAATATTATTTTTTTTTTATGTTTTTATACATAAAAATATATTTTTTTAGAAAAAAATAAAAAATGTTTTTTGCATTAAAAAGATTTTTAATGTCACATTCGAGCGAGTTATGTGTTCCTTTTGGAAACTGTTCGTATGAACCTTGTTCTTTTTTAGAATATTTTATTTTGATTGGCGAGTCAGGATGCATTTATGACATAGCTGCAGAATATTTTCGTCAAACAAAATATAAGAAGTTAGGTAGTGATTATTCGTACATCGAATATTCGACAAGTTTGTTAATGTTGAAAAACATAACATATTCTGATGAATTTCATGATGAAGCCTACCGAACTATTTTTTATCTTTATGCTATTCCTAACCCTTACACAGAGACAGATTTTAAGGTATTTTTAGAACGTATTCAATATGTTTATGAGTTGAGGAAAAGAAAGGTGAATATTACATTTCGTCCTCGAAAAAACACTCAAAGTGATGATTATTACTATTACGAGATGTCGCTTTACCGTTACATTTCAAATTTATTGGATAGCACTTGTAATCGTGTTCATGGATCGAGATTCAATAGATTTGAAAAATAGATTGTTTAATTGAATTAATTTTGGATCCAGCTTCTATTTACCAAAATAAAGACGGTTGCGCGTATGGTGTTAATGTTTTTGCAAGTTGCTATGGTAATCCACCGTTAGTGATAAGTTTGTTGAGAGGTGGTTATCTTGCTTTTATATGGCAGTGTGTTTTAAAGTACACTTTTTCTTTTTGTTGCGAAACTAACTGTCGGAAAGATGGTATGAGCAAGGATTTGTTTATGCAAAGCAAAGATTTTTTAAAAATTAAAGACGAAATAGAATTATGTGGAATGTGGTGTTTGTTTATACTTTATTTGAAAAAAAGTTCAAAGAATTTTTTAGGCGACGAAAATGTATCGAGTTTTAACGAAGCTTGTGATTGTGCTGCTGAACTTTTGGATAAAAAAACATATGACAATGAATACGGCATCATTAAAATGTGAAAACATATTTAAAATATAATTTTTTTTATTATCTTTGTATCTTTTTTTTAAAAAAAAAGAAAAAAATATTTTTTTAAAAATAATTAATAAATTTATGGTAAATAATTTTTAATAATTTTTTGTTATTTTTTTATAATTATTTTTTATGTAAACAAAATAAAATTTTATATTTATATTACATTTTTTTATTTTAATACAATAAAATAAAACAATTTTTTTTTCATTTTTTTATAAAAAATATTTTTTTTTTTACTTATTTATTAAAGATAAAAAAATGTCTGTAAGAGAAAAAATAATATCATTTTATGTTATTGACGAAGCAGGAATAACAAAAAGATATACTCAACCTTTTACTGGCTTTTCGATAAAAACACATTTGGAGAATAAAAGCAATTCGGAAAATAATAACAAAACGGAAAGCGATTTGGAATTGAAAAAAAGAAAAAAAGATTATTCATTTTTTTAGTTTAAAAAAAAATGTTTCAAGTAAAAAGTCAATCGATTAGTGTGTTTAAGCAAATACTTTTAAAACGTTGTTTGATTGTGTGTCAAGAATGGAGGTATGCAGCTGATGTGCAGGATTTTATAAAAGATTTTATATTGAATTGTCGACACGATACGGATATTCATGATATACGCGATATTCATGAGGACTGGATTTACGTAAAACAATTGATAACTTGCGAACGAAATGCAGAGATGGAAGAACACATGGAAGACTATGTTCAATATATATCACTAGCTTTGTTAAAACAATGTCGTATTTTGAAGTATTTTTTGTACGGTAAAATGAGTTATGAAGATGTTGAACAGTTAGATTGCAGTTTGGAAAAAGTGAGAGCACCGAGTCCGTATTTTACTTTAACTAATTTATTTGCGCCCACTTGGGAATCCTTAAACCATTCGATTTTTACAAAATTACAAAAAGCTTCTACTGCGTTTTCGCATCGAAAAGCATTTTATGTGAGTCCAACAGCGTATTACAAATATGAAAAGTTATGGTTGATATTTCGTTACATTTATCTGCAGCAAATTTATTTAAAAAAAAAGTCCCATTATGAATTATTAACAACTAGTTTCTTGTCGCCTACTGATTTGGAAGAAGAGCGCTTTCATTATAATATGATTGAATTATTTAATAATTTTTTAGTGCGTGCTAATTGTTACCTTGACGACTGTCAAATAGAAGATACAAAACATCATAACAAACATTGTAGATTACGAAGCTGTAAAGATATATCTTTGACTGATATTTTAAATATGCCTAATCTACGTTACATGTATTTGCAATTTAATTGAAAAAAATATTTTTTTATTAAATTTTTTTTTTGTATATATCAAATATAACTTTTTTTAACACAAAAAAAAACATATATAAAATATAACTTTTTTTATTAATTTTTTTAAAAAAACTTTTTTTTCATAGAAAAAAAAAAAACTAAAAAATGTTTATGTCATTGAAAGGGTCGGCGAAAATGCCAATACGAGCTACACAAGGTAGCGCTGGTTTTGACATTTTTGCTATGGAAGACGTGTATTTATTAAAACGAGCAACTGTTAAAGTGCCTACTGGTATTCGAATGCAAATTCCTGTCGGGTATTATGGACAATTGTTATCGAGATCATCATTAGCTGCTCAAAATATAACAGTAGAAGGTGGCGTTATTGATAGCGATTATCGCGGAGAAATTTGTGTTTTGTTAAAGAACAATAACGACCGTGAGTTTGTAATTAAAACAGATTTAGCTATAGCTCAAATAGTATTTTTGCAATGTTTTTTGCCACAACTTTTCATTGTTGTTCCAGAAGAGGAGTTAACAAGCACAGGAAGAGGAATTGGTGGATTCGGTTCAACTGACTGTATGCAAAGAATATAATTGTATAGAAAACAATAAAAATACATTGTAAAAAAAAAAAAGTTTATTACAGAAGAAAAAAACGTGTAAGAATTTTTAAAAAAAATTTTTTTTTATAATGATTATTAAGATTGAAATAAATTGGTTTACTTAGTGAGAAAAATAAGTTTTTATTTTTATATATATATTTGTTCAATAAAAAAAATTTTTTTTATAGTAAAAAAATGAAATTTAAAAAAGAAATCAGCGAAGAAAAATACAATAATGATGTGTATTATAAAAAATTTTATGGACATCGAAACGTTATTCGGATGAAAGCGGCTTAGATGATTTAATTGTTTCTGATCAAATGACGTGGGACGACGTCCGTGTGTTTATCGAAAACAAAACAAGAAATGTTATTTTAAAAGAAATGAGCAGAACTAAGAGACAGATGCCAGAAAGTCGGAATTTTTTAGTTGGTTTTGTGTCAGTGGTCATGTTTTATCGGTCAGAAGCGGACGGATATCGTCTTGTAAAATCAATATTTAGATCTCCAGTGCATTATGTTCGAACAATGGAAATTTCTAAAAAAATTGAAGAACTAGTACATGTTAATGTAGAAGGGAGCCGTCATGTTTCTCATATAGACAGCGGATTTGTTTTATATAATTTATCTCAATTTCAAGCGCAAATCATCGGTGGAATGAGTACTGAACGATTTGTCTTGTTAAGAAATTCCATTATTGGCGCACGCGATCCACTTTTGTATAAAATAAAAAAGTATGATTATCGAAACAAGGCTTTGTGTGACAATCCGTTATCAAAACGTAATTTAAAAATGGTTCAACAATATCTCAAACGAATACAATATGATCCGTTAAGTCGACAAAAACAATACGAAGATGATTCGTTAAGTCGACGATCGCTTGTCTTTGTAAGTCGTTTTCTAAAAAAGAAAAATCAAGCAGAATTGTTTCGTTTTTGTCCGTCGTACATTAATAAATTTGAATTGAGAAACACATGTATCGACTATTCGTATATGGTAGAAAAAGGTAATTGTTTCTATATGAGTTTTTTAGTATCGTTGGTGCAAATTAAGAAGCAATGGTTTTCCCCTAACAATTGGCAGGAAAGTTTAGATGAAGAACGACTTATAGAATATGCAACAAACGATTGCCTAGACATAAAAGAACAACTGAAATGGTTAAAAATAAGAAGTTTTAATATAAGTTATGAAGGTTTATCTATTCTTTTAGATGAAATAAGTGAACGGTCGGTTTTAAACAAATTTAACTTGGTCATTTTCAAGTGGTTACCTAAACCGGTGAGGGTTCATTTAAAATTTGAGAAAAGAAATCGTTTTCAACGTGTAGCCTATAAACGCTTTACAAAACTTTATGAAAGTAAAAAAATCTTTCGCGATGATCATAATCCACATCGTGTGTTTGCAAACGAAATAGAGCGAGTAGAAAGTAACGAAAATTTAAAACGACAAAATACTATTCAATTAATGTTGCTAGATAACAAAAAAGGCACGCATTGCGTTTCCTTACTAACTAAACGCTTTCAATATCGATTTGAAAATGCCTTGCAGGGTAATGTATGTGATTTTTGTCAAAATTGTTATGATAATCATAGAGCGCATCGAACATGTGCAGGATTTTATAAAGACAACAAACTTGTTTATCCGCTAAAAAAGCGTTTTTACGAACCTCAACAAGTTCTTTTCCATCAATCTCGCAACTGTTTTCCTTTGTATATCACGTTTGATTGTGAAACTGAAACACGCGACGGACAATTATTTTATTATTGTCACAGTGTGACTCTTTTTTGTACGAATGAAAAGTTGAGCGCTGAAATTTTTGGTTACGATACTCAAGGCAACGTTTTGAGAGAATCAAGCATGTTTTTTTTAAATACAAAAGAGAGTATGGAATTTTTGTTTCAAAAGTTGCCTTGGTCTTTTCGACAACACGTGAATCCGTTATTAGAGGTAGTTCGTTTAAAACGTTGGCAAAGAGTTAAAGATGTGTCGGACTTGGAGAGTTTACGTGTTTTTGATCTTTTCGCTATATGTTATGTCGTTATTTCTTTAATGCAAGAAAAGTTAAAAGCAAATCAATTGCTTCGTATTTCGCGGAACGAAAGACAACAACTGTTTGATGAAGAGCTTCCGAAATGTACCATATGTAAATTGAGTGTGGACAAACGCGTTTATGGCAACACCATTTTGTCAAGCAATCATAACGTGTACCAATGCGAAGATGCTTATCATGCTCCTGTCGTTTACATTTTGTTTGGTAATATTAGCAAAATGAATCATTTCACTCTTAGTCGTTTTAGTTCAAACTATTTGCAAGTAACAAGCAAGGAGAATATCGAAAAGCATTTGCTATATCTTTTTCGCATTTTTGTATGTTTTTATTTGTTTGAAAGTCGCGTTTTGTGTCGTGTTCAAAATGGAAGTTTGTGTGAATATTTGATGGTCAGCAATGATACACTATTAGCAATAGTCAATACAGTTCGAAGAAAATTTGAATTAGAGGAAGAAACGTTTGAAGACATGTTATCCGATTCGTATTTTTTTTATAATGAAATTTTGTTTCTAGTAGGCAAAATCAATTGTCTCTATCTCTATACAGACTATTTAGTCGTTTTAAAGTATTTTGATTTTACGAGTAGCGTTAGTAAATTGGGACAAGTATGGGACCATTGTCTGAAGAAACTCCAAGCGAATATGTCAACAATAATAAAGCAACCCTGGAAACATATTTGCAATCTCTCGTGTATCGCTATATCGATCATGCAGTTATCGATCACGACCATTGGACTGGTTCCGTATTGGGGTTGGCGCATTCGTATTGCAATGTACAATATGGCAGAGTTGAAAAGCCACGCGTAGACATTTTTTCGCACAATGCTCCTTTCGATCACAGCGTAATGATTAATAAGCACTTTGAAGAATTTTGCAGCTTTCCGTGGTCACATAAAGACGATCCTGATCTAGGCGATTTTGATAACATCGTCAAACGACTGTCGTTAGAACATTCTTTTTTTATTACTGACAACATGAGCAAAATTAAATCGTTATCGTTTGGGGATTTTTGTGTGTTTAAAGACAGTTATCGTATTACAAACACGTCGCTAGCAGATGCTACTCGTAATTTAGACACAAAAACTAAAGAACAAGTACGTTTGTCGGTTATACATTATTTGATTAAAACAAAAATCGTTTCGCATCAACGAGGAGCTGACTTGATTAGCAATGTCGAAGGAACTCAGTTTTTTACAGGAAAAAGTTGCTTTCCTTACTCTAAAATTAGTTATGAAAGTTTGGAAGAGCCGCTCGTCGACGTTGACGGTAACCCGTGTTGCCCGCCTATCGAAGATTTTTTACACAACAAATTGAGTCGAAGTAAAAACGAAGAAGATGAACGAGTCGCGCTAAAGGAACCTTATGAAAACGTGTTAGCCATGTGGAAAATGTTAGATTTGAAAAAATACTCTACTTTGTTGGAAATTTATAATGTCATTGACACGATCGCTTTGGCATTTGTTTTATTTGATTTTGACAATAAAATTTACAACGAACTTCATTTTCATGCCATCTCGCAACTTTCTTCTTTTTCCTTTTCAAGTAAAATGAATTCGTATATTGGCAATATCGCTATTCAACATCCTCCTTCTAAAGAACATCATCGTATGATTGAAGAATGCATGAAAGGAGGCATGTCTACAAACGGCACACAGAGCGTCGCCTTAGACACTTCGTATTTTGAAAATATTTTAAATGAATAACCTAATGTGTCGAATAAAATTTTGATAATGGATGAAAATGGTCAGTATGCTGGCGCCCAAGAACTGCTTCTACCGTTTGCTATGCGTAGTTTTATCGAATATCATTATCAAACGTTGCAAGAAGTAGTTGATGTTTATGGTGGCGAAAGTGATGGTTCGTTTGTTAAAAGTGCACTTGTAAGATGCGTTATCAAAATTGACGATCGTTATCACTGGCTCACTGGCGGTATTTCGCCTTGTATTAAACGCGACAGCATTTCGATATGCGATCTGTCGCCGAGCGAAATTTTAGACAAACGAAAGTCAGAATTTTTCCACGTCCACTCCTCTCAAAAATAAAGATTATGTAGATCCTAAAGACGTAAGAAACCCTATAAAGGTCGACGAGGAAACATATTCGCCGGATACACGAAAGCAAATTGACGATTTAAAGGCAGAAATTGCTAAAAAATCAGCAGCTTTCAGTTTATCAAAAAATGGATCAGATTGATGATCTTGTGAGTTCGGCGTTGACGACCATTCAAAGTTCGCTTTTTGGATTGAACACGATTGCCAAAATCAAAAAAAACTTGTTAGCCTTGCAAAACGGCAGCAAAAGTGCCCAAGATCAAAAACTGTTCGATAACATTAGAAAATTTCGAGAAGAAAACGAACCCTATAACAAATTAATAAAAAGATGGAGCGAAATGTCGT
The DNA here is from genome assembly GCF_022113875.1 of Hydra vulgaris. NCBI lineage: Eukaryota > Metazoa > Cnidaria > Hydrozoa > Anthoathecata > Hydridae > Hydra > Hydra vulgaris. The sequence goes on along the minus strand of NC_061158.1, from coordinate 8,072,440 downwards.
TATTGTTTAAAGTGACCAACGTGTTGAGCAAGTTAGAAGAGCCACGAACACCGTACAGTTATCGCACGCATAAAAAAAGTTATAATTTGCCAGGACAATATTTTCATTGCGATTTGGCCGACATGAGTGTTTTTAATACGGATAAAAAAGTATATCGTCGCAACTATTGCGTTGTTCTCGTTGACGGTGTCAGCGGGTTTGTTCGTTTCAAAGCCAGCATCGGTAAGTCAGCAAGAGAAATACTTGTTGCTCTAAAAAGCTTGTTCGAACACATGAACAGACAAGAAGAAGTCTTTTTGCAGACCGACAGAGGTGGCGAATTTTATAACAAACAGTTTGAAGCGTGGTGTAATGAAAATAAAATTACGCATTTCTCATCGAAAAATCTGCAAAAGGCTTATCTTGCTGAAAACGCTATTCGGCGCCTCAAAGATATATATCAAAAATTAAGAATCGCTAAAAAATTGACAGACAAGACAGATTGGACTAGTTTTTTGCCGCTAGTAGAAGAAAAGTTAAACAAATCAAAACGCACAGTGTCTGGCATCACGCCTGAACAATTGAATTTAGATACAAAACAAGGTGAAGCTTTGCGCATGCTTGATAGTTTTCAAGATCAAAAGAAAGCTCGTTTGACGTTTAAAAGTCAAAATTTGTATCGAGTAGAAAACGAAACGTTGAAAAAAAAACTACCCATTTTAAAACCTTTGCTAGTCGGTATGAAAGTGTACAAAAGAAATTTCAATACGGATCCGCGACTTAAATTTGCAAAAGCGAGCACCAATGTAGTTTCAAAGTGGGATTTGAAGAACATTTATAATATTGTAAAAGTTATTCGCAATAACGATGTTGCAAACAATTTTTATAGTCCGCCTGATTTGTATAAAGTAGCGAACGCTCTCGACGAAAAAGAAGTGTACTATTTAAAACGCGTTGACATTACTCCCTATATAAGAGACAGAAAAAAAGACTATTACTCTAACTTGAACGAATACGAAACCGAATTTTTTGATAAATTAAATTTGTAAAAAAAAAAAATGAGTTTGTATTTAGAAGAGTTATATGAAGGAAAATATAAGACACATGATTATTTTTTTTCAAAAATTAATTCAGGCGACTCGTTATTTAATGATACAACAGAGCATTGGAATAGCATCAACGAATTTAAAATTCCGCTCTCCTTGCCTAGCGAACCGGCTTTAACATTTAAAGAGGACACTATTATACACATCAAGGAAATGGAACTACCTGCAAACATTATAGTTTTAACAGAAGATCAGTACGAATTAAGAAAATTAGTGAACGATTACATGCGACGCATGATAAGTACAGAACTCGTGCCTGTATTTGAAAAAGGCGGAATGGACTCTATCCTCAATACCGAAATAAAAAATGGTTTTTATTTAAGAAGCATACAATATTACATGGATTTTGGAAACGAAGCCGGCGCCTACACTGAATCGTTGAATTTAGCAACAGATTTGGTCACTCAAAAACTTAGCGGTGTTTCTTCGACACGCACTCTTCTTTATGCGTTACAAAAACTGCAACCAGGCGTGGACGTGTTCTCAAAATGGTTTAAAGTGCCGTTGACTCATCGCAAACCAAATTCAACAAAACAAGTGGTGAAACGCAGCGACTTATATTACGATGTAAACTCTTTTTATGTCAATAATCAATTTAAAAATAACGCGCTTTTGTTACCTTTGCAACTTTTAGGTACCTATCAAACTGCACTCGGAAACGATTTATTTGGTATTAAATTTGTTAAAGATGCCAACGGTAATGCCACTCCTGAATTACAATACACTTGGTCAAAAGCCGCAGCGCCTGATTTTTATTTACATTACGGACGAACAAAATTCAGTTATGAAGACACAAGCGGCTGGGATAAAACAAATCCTTGGTTTCCAATGGAGATTAGCTCAAAGCGACAACTCGCATTACCTGATCTAATGATTTATTCGCACTCGAGCGATCGCGATCCTGATACGCCCGTTGCGTTTGATTTTGGTCCTTGGTCAAACATTACACGAGACACGCAAGGTCCAACTCCTTATGAAACATTATTTAATTGGGCGCGAACATTTTATCAATTTTTCGGACCAGATCCAACAGATCCTTCAGTACACGTTTGGCAGAATAAATCTCAAGCTGAAATTGCAGCTTTACCGTTTTTAGTATTTGTTGAACATTATAAGAATACTACAAATGCAGAAGTATTAGACCTCATTGATCCTACGCGTCCTTATTACAATATGACTAAAACAAGCAACAAGAGAATCGTTTACCGCATTACGCCTGTTCGTTACAACATATTGGACTCGTTCTATTATGTTAGCGAAGTAAAGATGGATTTGTATTTGGCTAATATGATGAAGAGTACCGGACCGACGCCTAGCACTCCTGAACTCAAAGAATTGCAAGCGTTTTATTATAAACAATTTTTACCATGGAATGTTGCTCAATGCATTAAACATGTAGTAAACGATCCGCTTGTCAAAAAAACAGCTATTCAATATAATGATAAGACTCAAAGCATGTCGCCTTGGTACGATTTAGATTATGTCCCTCTTGTCGATACAATTTATCGCACATGTGTAGATTCGATACCGATTGCGTTTACGTCTGACAAAAATTCTCCAGACGTACTTAAGTTTTTGCTAGGAAATATGGTAGGAACGTACATGCGAAAAAATAATGTTATTTCGAACAATCTTCCAGTCGATAAAACAGGTGTTCCTCAATTTCCTCCTCATCATTTCATGTTTTTGCAGCAACAACTTTTTTTTCCTGCTGATTTCACTAAAGATCATTATGTTACTTACAAATTCACTTTAGAAAATGTTCAATTTAATGACATGCCCATGCCCTATTTGGCAAGCAACGAATTGGTATGGAAAGAATTTCAATGGCAAACTCCTCAATTTTTCCCTAATTCATTAGGAGGCAGCGAGCCTCTTCTATGCAATAAACCGTACGGCTTGACAGAATTAGAAGTTCCGTACGATTACACTAACATTAGTGTAGGCACAGGCAATGAATCATTTTGGATTTTGCCGTCATTTACAAACATTTTTAACAACGATCATAGCGTAAGGACAGCGCGAAGGTTTTTTGTGCCTCCGCTGGCAATAAAAACAAAGACACCGTCTACTATATCCGAAGATGCGTTAATGTTAATGAAAAATGTCGACATATTGAATATTGATCCGACAGCTGACTATGGCAAATACTTAGAAGTTTTATTTTATATAGACGAGGCCGAGCCTATATTCAGTAACAGCCTTAAAGTCAGCTTAAATTCGACAGCGTTTATCGAGAGAAAAATTGCTCCGAGCGACAATAAGTATTTTAAGTTTAGTAACAGTTCCAAATCGTATTTAGAACAGTTGTCGTTGAAACAATTGACAGTGCGAGGTGTCTCAAATACAGGCGGAATAATATTGCAAGTAGCAGACGACGGTTCGATCATTGAAGACTGGAAAACAAGTTTACCTATTCAGTGCCTCAAAATGTCTCTCTACGAGCCAATGTATAAAATCGAAAAAAGAATAACTGTGCTTTTAGAGCGCGATAGATCACTGGTCGGAGTAGAAAAAAATCCGTATTCTTTTAAAATGTCTGCAGCTAATGTTCGCGACCTGTCAACGCTTCTTAACGGAAAAAGAAAGTTTATCTGCACGCTAGCTAATATTTTAAACATATCTAATCGTGTATTGAATTTTAAACCTAGCGACAAAAACGTTTGGATTACTATGGATGGCGTAGAGCAAACTCCGACGTTTGTTAATAAAACAGTTTTAGACAACGTCATTATGTCATTTGACATGGCTCCCTATCTCGCTATTCAAGATAGCGTAGTTCAAATTAGTTTTGAAAACACAATTAGACCGCAATTTGAAGGATTCTACAAAACATTTGTCATTAACGATGCTGATGATTTTAAAAATTTAAAAATAACCTTCGTCAATTCAGATTTGGCACCTCTTCAATTCGATGAAACTGCGACATTCAATAACCCTAATTTTACGTTTTATATTCAGCCTTTCAATTGAAAATCTTTTATTATAAACACCTTCTAACAAATAAAATAAAAAAACCATCAGAAAAAAATGTTTCACAATAAAAGAAACAGTGTTTTGTTAAAAAAAATTCAAGGCACTTGTTAAATCCGCTCGGACGAGTTGTCGATCGAAGCAAATATGATTTAGAAGATGAAAATGTAAAATTAAAAAATGGATTTATTAACTTAAACGATCAACTTCAATTGTTACAACAGCAACTCGAAAAAGAAAAACAGGAACAACATCACCAATTTTTAAAATTTAAAGATGATCTAGCAAAACAAAAGAGTCCAAAACAAGTCGAGTCGCCAGTTGAAAAAATCACAGACGTTTCTGTTGCTGTCGAAAAAACACCTATTTTCGAAAGACCTACGATTAGAGATACCTACGAAAAACCTGCCATTCAAGTCGAAAAAACTCGTTATCTCTGTGCAATGTGTCAAAATGCAGTAAATGCAGTAGATATTATACATGGATATTGCAAAGACTGCAATAGAAGAGAGTCGTTGTTTGTAAAAAAAACACCGCCAGTTGACAAGAAAGTAATAAAGAAAAAGTATATGACGAAGGGATACAAAAAAGCACTAAAAGAAGTAAAGAAAAAATTTGAACAAGAAGAGGACTAAATTTTTAAAAAAAAAAATTTTTTTTTAAATATTATATATTCTTAAATACCTATAGAGTCGTTAATTTGTTATAAATTTCGCGATTACAAATTAAAAAAAGAGAAGAGCACATCAATTCGCTTTTTTACAACGCTTGCATTCAAAAAAAAATGTAATAATAAAAAAAGCATTACTTAAAGTTTTTTTTTTTTGTTATTACAAAAAAAAAAATGGATGAAGAGAGCTTGCCTTCGCTTACTGCGAAATTAACAAAAGAAGAAATAGAGGGATATCAAGATCGTTGGCGAGGTTTTGATGTACCCGTACAACAAGGAGAGGTTTTAACCGATTATGACGTTGAATATTATCCAGACACTAACACTGATATGACAAAAAAAATTCAATTTACAATTCAACCAGGTGAAAACCTAATTTATCGCACCATGGCGCTCAATTTTACACTGAATCTTTACAAATCAATACTAAACAATGTGCTCACTCCATTCACTGCTGCTGACGCTGCGTTTATAAGAAAAATCGCTATGAGAGCTAATTTTTGCCTGAATCTGATCAAAGGCATAAAAGTGTATCCAAATTTTGAATGGAATAATCAAACAACAGCAAATAACAGTTTAAATACAAACGAAAAAAATGAACAACGTGCTTACATTCAACGCTTTAAATATCCGACATCTTATCTCGAAAAAATTTACTTAGCTCAAACTGCAAACTATCGAGTTGATAGCTCTGGCCCTACACCTAACCTTGGTTTAAGTGTTAGCAGGGCAGCAACTTTAGCACATATGACTGATCCAAATACTCCTATTATTGCTGATACTACAACTGGACCGACAAATTATCAAGCTCTAAATAATGCGCAATTTGTCATTCCGGCATGCTCACCAACAGGATGCCAATTCAGCATTCCCCTCTATCATTTAGATGATATTTTTGAAATAGAAGAATATTTTGGAAAAAATTTAAAATTGGTAATTATTTTAGAAATCGAAACAAATCTTGCTCAATTATTCGAAAATATGCCTCAAACCAGCGCAGCTGATATGACAGCAATGAATGCAATGGCTTTTCGACTTAATAACCCGACCATCACGGCAAACGAAGTTAAAGTGACCGACACGTATGCGTTTGAAAGAAATAAATTTATTGACGCGTTTCCTAACGCACAATATGTAGCAATGCATAAAAACTATTGGGAGGTGCGATCAATCGACGTACCTCCTCAAACAAAAACTATGGTCATACCATTTAATACTTTTAAACAAGATAGCTTGACTCCGCATGCAGTATGCGTGTCTCTGTTTTGTAAAGATCAAGCCGAACACAGCAACTTTAGATGTAGAGCACCTAGAAATATGGCTCAAGAATTAATAGCATCGGTCACATTTAACAACGTGCGTATCAACTTTCTACAAGGAGGCGGTAGTACTTTTACTTACGACTTATCGTTACCTAAAACAAGAAAGCAACTTTATCGAGAATATTTATCATTTATTAATGACGGCACAAATTCTGAAAACGATATGCGAAATCAAATATTACGTTATTCTACAGATTATGTAGGCGAATTTGCGGTAACTGAAAATGACTATTGGCTCAATTCGTATAACGAGGTACTAGCTTTTGATCTTACTGCAGATAAAAACAGAGTTACAGATATGGACTCGCCTAACGTGTTAGGTTCATCTAATGCGTCGATGACTCTTAAATTTACTACATCTATAAATAATGCAGTTGTACGCATTGATATGCTTCACAAAAGTCAATTTGTGATGACCGGAAAAGGATTTAATGAAAATCTAGCCTTGATGCCTAAATCACTAAGCAACACTTAAATCATTCGTTTTTAAAAAACAGGACAGTCGCTTTTAATTTATTTAACTGTCGCTAAAATACTGAAAAAATATTTGCAAAGTATTTTTATAGCGAAGCTCATTATGTGTTTTTTTCTTATTTCAAATAATATTTTTTTACGTGCATGATCTGACATGAAACGACGCGATAGACGAGGCAGATTTGTTAAAACAAAAAAATCAAAAAAGCATCGAGGAAAAGGACCTAAATTTGAAGCCGTCAAACGTTTTGCAAAAAGAATCATAAACGCAGGTCTCAAATCGAGCATTGGCAAAGAAGGTGTTCAGCGATTAGTCAATTATCAAAATTCGTTATAAAAAAGAAAAAAAATGGCTCGCAAACGAGGAGGAAACCGAGTTTTATTACCCTCTATGGTCATTCAAGTACCAAAACAAGTAGGAAACGGACGAAAAATAAAACGAAAAAAATGGAAAAAACAACGTGGTGGTTTTTTTCCGCTCCTGTTGGCACCGATTATTGCTGCTTTTGGAGCTAAAGCTGCTGCTGCAGCAGCTATTGCAGGTCCTACAGCTCTAGCTGTTGGAAAAGCCGCTGCACTTGGAGCAGTAGGAGGAGCAACCGGATTAGCAGTACAAAGTGCAATAAAAAAGCCATGTAAAAAAAAGATATTGTATTTTTTATATAATAAAATAAAAAACTTTAATACGTGTTATTTTTTTTTCTAAAAAAAAAATGCTAACAATATTTTTTTTATATTTATATAAATTACATTTTTTTATAAAAAAATTTGATTAAGCGTTTGTCATCATTGACGCAGCGAGTCCACAAACTGACAAGGAAGAACTCATTAGAGCATAGTCTCGAATGATTTGAATAACTTCAGGCACAACATATGTGTTGATTGGTTCAGGAAGAGGAGCAATAAGAGTTGCATCTGCGCCTGCGCCCAAAGCGTTTCGATAAGCGTTAATAGCCAAATTCAGATCTACAAAATTACCAACAAGTCCTTCTCCGATAAGAGCGTTATTAATAGCTAAAAGTCTTGCAGTTACATTATTTTGCCAAGTTGTATGCAATATTCCAAAAAGACGTTCTTGTTCATCTTTTTTTACAAATTCAGCTTCGATGACTTTTAAAAATCGCGTTTGCAAATTGTTAATTTGTTGAGTCATTTTTTTATTAAAAATCTTTTTTTTTTTATAAAAATAAAATATCATTTTTATTAACAGCTTTTTTTTTTTTAATAAAAACTTTTCATAAAAAATGTCTTACTTTATTTCTATTAGAAAAAAAAGTTGATATATTAAACATGCGATAATTTAACTTTTTGCAAGTATCATTTTGCTCTATCGGGCCTAGTCCATGTTTTTTTTTTTACTTTTTTTCATTTGTTTTTTTTTATGCATTTTTTAAATAAAAAATGCATTCTGTTATTCCAAAAAACAGCTCTTTTTTATAAATTAAACATTAGTATTTACATGTTTAATCCATTTTTTTTTGAATTTAATTTTTTGTCTTGTCTCTTTGCATTCATGCTTGTGACATTAAGTGAAAGCAACGTTAAGGTTTTTTTTTTTCAAAAAATTATTAAGAAATTTATTTGAAAAAAAAAAAGTTATTAAAAAAATGGAAGAAAACAAAATGACAAAAACAACTTGTAATTTCTGCTTGTTTGTAGAACTATGGAAAACACGCAATATCGAAAATTTCGAATTAAAAATAAAAAATGACGCAAAGATGCACGTTTTACAACGACTAATTAAAGCCGAACCAAAAGAACTTAAAAAGAAAACGTTTTGGTACGAAGTGAGTCATGAAATCAATAGTCTTGATATTTCAAAAGAAAGCATGTGCGACAGACATCAATTAAAATTTAATCAGACAACAACATACCAAAATGAAAATACACTCGACATGAAAAAAGAATTGAAATTTTTAAACATCACCTACGGGTCAGCGTTGACATCAATGCTTAGTCTATCAAATGGATTTTCATTAGAAGAGTTACAAAATGAAGACAATGTTGACGGTATCGCTGACATTATTACCCTCTCTATGCCTGTTATAAAAAAAATTTTCAAAGCGCTCGAAGTGATGATTTCAAACGGGTTTACAAAGCGACTCTTGTCTGGCGAAATAAAAATAGAAAACACTGTTTTGTTTTATAAAGAAATTGTCAATGCCGTATACAGTCTACTAATTCACAATCTCGCAGAAAAAAAAGATGACCACTGATCTTAGTTTGGAAAAATATTGCAAAAAGAACTTTAAAAATTTTAAAGGTGTTTTTCCCTTTGACCAAGTCAACAACGTATTTAAACAGAATTTTCAAGTCGGTGATTTTTTTATCTACAACAGTGACTCGTCTAAAAAAAATGGAACGCATTGGCGCATGATGCTCAAATTAAACAATAATAGCTTGTTTTGCTTTGACAGTTTAGGTAAGGAAAGTTTTTTTCAACAAATTCCGATTGCAGTTCAAAACAATCCTGACCTCTTGGAATATGCCGAAACAAACTCGCTATCGACTGCGCTAAGTCAAATGACTCTTAACTTTAACGACCATCTTTATACTAGACGTAAAAAACATTTTCCGCTTCGCGACACGCAAGACGAATGGTTTACAAAGTTTTGTTTTTATTATTCGCAAAAACACGACATTCAAAACGTGAACATTGTTTTTAATGATTTGGCATATCAACTTGGCGATTCGTCGCTTTGCGGACCGTGGATCCTCTATTTTCTCCATTTACTAAGGCAGCAATGGTTTAATTCTAGCGATATCGAAATTGATACCATAGACAGTATTCTTAATCAATATTTTACTTTTGCAGGAGATAACAGAACAAAGAACGAATGCGTTTCAAATTTGTCAGATTTTTTTTATTTTGTCAAAACCTCGTTTTGGTTATATGCAGACAAAACAGCGCAAAAGTTATACGAAAAAGATTTTCAAATTTTTGATCGTTTAAATGTCAAAGAGAGAACAGCCGGCGCATTGTATCGTCGAAGACCGACTCCTTATTCAGGCATAAACAAAGACGTTTACAAAAATGATATTAAAAAAAACAATACGTTGACTACTTTTTTATTACAAAACAACTTGTTGTTAGTAAAGGATCCAGCTACACCGTTTTTAACAGACGACGACTTGAAAAATTTGCCTGCCATTTTAAAATCAAACCTTATGCAAACTTATTTGGACGATGATCAACAAAGACACACCTATAACAGCTATCAAAAATTAAAAAACATTGCTCAATTTTATTCAATTCCAGTTGAACAACGCAACGAACTTAGCGAATTGAAAAAAATGCTACAAAAATATGAACTGTAAAAAAAATTATTTAATTAACAAAAAAAATTTATATATACATAGTTTTTTTTTATTATTTACATATTTTAAAAAAATGTTATTATTTACATACTTTAAAAGTTTTATTAAAAGTTTCGTCTTCCGACTCCCAATCAGAAAAATCATTGTTCCACTCATATACATCATCCACTATGTCGTTATTATCATAAAATACGCTATTTGGATTTATATAACGGTTTTCATAAGATAATGTTTTTTTTTCATTACCATCTTCTTTTTTCATTCGCGTTTCCCAACGGGCTTTAACTACTGTGCAGATTTCTTTAAAATCATCTTTTTTCATGCGCGTTCGCCACGTTTGCCAACGGACTTTAGATGTAGATGCTGTACTATTTTCATCGACATCTTCATTTTTCATGCGTGTTACCCAACGGACCTTAGCTGCTGTACAATTTAATTCATTCATTTTTCTAAAAAAAACTAGAAAAAATAAAAAAATTTTACCTGAAAAAAAAAAGCGAATGAAATTAAAAAATAAATTATTTTTCATAGTTTTAATTTTTTATTAATTCATGAATACAAAATATTTCTTTTTTAAAAAAATAAAATTAATTATAACAAATTATATCTTCTTTTTAAATTTGTGTCATTAAAGTAACCAGTGTCAATTAGTTTCTTAATAAAAAAATAACATTCGGAATTAGGGCAATGCATTTTTAAGTTATTTCCGTGTCCGCAACCAAACTTTTTATTAATAGATAAGTGTTCGATGTCCTTATTCACTGACGGAATCGTATGCAAACTGTTAATGTCAAACGAAACGCAACCAATATACTCGATTAAGTTTTTTTCCATAGCGCCTTTATGATAAATAACACTCTTTTCTTTGCAAAGTACTTTCAGCAACTCTTTAACGTCATCACAACGGTAAATACTAAATACAAAAATGTCAAGGTTATTGATATTACGTTTGACATATTCAGCTCTTTGTTGATAAAATTCTTTCATTTGTTCTTTTGTTTTACATACTTGCAAATGATAATTAATACAAGTCAAATGTCGATTCACAATGCTTATTTCACGAATGCAAAAGTTTCCCCATTCATGCTTTACTCCGCAATCAATAGCTTCAATATCCATTACAAAATCAAACTTTTTTTTTCTTATGAACCTGTTTTTTTTTTTAAAAGAAAAAAAAATTTAAAAAAATTTTTTAAGAACATATCATTCTTAAAAATATATCATTTTTAAAAAAATATATAAGTTTTTTAATGTTTTTTAATATCTTATTTTTAAAGAAAAAGAAAAAAATTGCCATAATAACTTTTTTTATTTAAAAAAAATTTAACAAAAAAATCATTAAACAATAAGGCGTCCAAAAAAGTAATGATTTTTGACTTTTTCCCAGAAATCATCTTTGTCATCTTCCTCATACAACGAAACTATCGCATTGTTAGCTTCAAGAACATAATTAAATTTAGTACGATGACTATCGCTGATAAAATATTCGCTTTGCTTTTTAAAATACGTCAAAAATGCTTGCATCTGATGTCGATCCACTTGAATATCATTAAACGTCTGATTTTCATAACGCTCAATTTGATCAGACGTCCAAAAATCATATTCATCAAAATGATTTTTCATGCTCGGTGAATTTTTCCAACATTCAAGAATCAAGGCCAAATAGTGCACTTTAAGTAATTTAATAACAAGAGGAACCTTGTTGAATCTAGTAGCAAAAATATCGATTGCATCTTCAGAAATAAAAAAATCAATCAACTGATCCATGTGACAATCCCATTTTGTGTACGGTTTAATTAATATCGAAATAAAATTATAAACAGAATTATACAAAAAATATTCATCATCATTCATATTGTAACGTAATTTAAGACAAAACTCGATGCGTTCTATAAATTCATCTTCTGTCATTGTTTCCATATCCATTTTGTAATTATCATATTCTCTACACACAACCTGATAAACCTCTCTCCATTTGCTGTCGATCATTACATTGTGATCTGAAAAAAAATATTATATAATAAATTATAAATAAACATTACGTTGTGATCTAAAAAAAAAAAGGACAAACTGTTTTTTACCTCTCCACGAATCGAATAATTTCAGATTTTTTCGATAAACTACCAAACTTTGTCCAGAATTTCTTTTTCTTTTAACGCCTTGATAAACATTTTTTAAAAAATGATCTTCTAAAATCACTATGACTTCTTGCAATTCATTCAATGTCAAAAGTAACTCGAACATATTTTGAGGTTCAAATTTGTTTTTTGAAAATTTCAAAAACAATCGCTCAGGATACTTGCTTAAATGAGCAAAGATCAGCTTTAAAAAACCCATTATTTTTTTACTATCGCTAAAAAATGTAAGTATCGCAATATAATAAAAAAAAACATTTTTTATTCATATTTTTTAATGCAAAAAGTTATAACAAATAGTTTTTTAATATAATAAAAATGTTTTTTATCTATTTTTTTTAAATTTTTTAAAAAAATAAAAAATGTTTTTTTTTTTTCAAAAAACTATGTAAAAAAAATAAAAAAAAAATAAAAAAAGATAATCTTAACTTAATCAAATAAAAAAATAAAAAAACAAACAAACATACTATTTAAATGAGTTATAAGAAAAAACCATTATTTTTCATAACATATTTTTTTTAAAGAAATAAAATAAATACAATTTTTTAAAAATAAAAAAAGATCTCGAAATCAATAAAGTAAGCAATTCAAAAAGAAAAAAATATAGTTAATATGTATAATATGTATAATATGTACAATTAATATGTATAGTCTGTTATTGACTGCGGAAAAAAATAATCATCACTTTCAGTTCCGACCATTAACGCTATTTTTTGTTCATTAACACTACTTTTCGCTTGTAAAAAGCTCACAATGTCGTGACGACCGATTTGTTCAAATATTGAAATCACCATTTTCAAATCACCATTTTCAATAACATAATTTATAAATTCAAAACCATCTTGAATAGTTTCTTTTTTTCCAAGTGGTACTCGTAACATATATAACAATTTCTTGACGTTGTCTTTAGTCAAATGTTCACCGACTACTAACCAATCATCTCGAGTTACTCTATTCATTTTTTTATTTAATAAGAGAAATTCTATAAAAAAATAATTCGTCTATTTTCACCAATAATCATCCAACTTATTAGGAGAGTAAGTAGGCATTCTTCTGACCGAATTAAGAGAACATCCGCTTATATAGATTTCGATCAATGATGACTTAATCAACTATTGTATTGATTTATTTTTTCGATTTTTTATACGTTTTTGTATATACTCATTTTGATATTTGCACGATAAAGTAAAACTTGGAAAAATGGCAAATTTATTTAATTATTCGTATCTCGCTATTTAATATATAGTCACTTAATAAAAAAAGTACTTCCTTTTGATATTTGCGTAAACTTCATTTTTGATATTTAGCAAACTTCATTTTGATATTTGCGTAGTTCCGGCAAAAAATAAACTGATGTTTTTAGCATTTCCTTTTTTTTTTTTAATCCATACGAAAAAATTGATATCTCACGATTCTTGGTTTTTTTTGGTTGAAGTGTGTTTACCTGATTCCCACAGCAAAAAAAAAACATTAAAATGCAATAATCTAAATCCTACTCCTGTTGGTATACGCGTATCATCACGATTCAAACTGAAATGCTGTATGACTTAAAAAGAAACGTTTCAACATTGAATATTAGCAGCCATAGAGTGTTTTACTTTCATAAGTTTAATAAATCTTTAACTACTGGAACACCATTGCAATCAAAATCAGGGAAACATGTTAAAAAAAGGTTACTAGAAGAGTCTAAACAAGTTGTACGAGACTTTGTGTATTAATTAAATTTAAAAAATGTTGTTGGCAATATTCTAAAGCCCACACCTGATCTAAAAGAAGGTGAATGACGTCAAGTGTTCGAACAGTCGATTCTTGGAAATTAACAAGTAGATGAAAAAGTTAAAAAAAATTATAATTTATAAAAAAAAAAAAAACTTAAAGTTAAAAACTTAAAGTTAATATCAAGAGAAAATATTATTATTTATGTTTAATGCAATATTCAATAAAAGCATTAAAAATTAGAGTTATATAAATAAGAGTTATATTATTTAGAAGGCGAAGAGTGCAGCGATTTTAATTTACATCAAGACAACAATTATTCAAACGAAGTTTATTGAGATTTACAATGCCAAATATCAAAAAAATTACAAGAGGAAAAGAACGATCTCACTCATTGTTAGTTTAATAAATCATTTCCTAATTGAATAAGTCCATTATTTAACGAATGAGATTAAAAAAATTAAAACAAATAGGTCGTAACGATATTGTTAGCTTTTTAAAAGCGAAAAAATAGTGTTAATGAGCAAAAAATAGCGTTAATGGTCGTAAAAAAATTATAGTTATAGTCATTGTTAGTTTTTAAAAAAAAGTCATTTCCAACTTGAATAAATAAGTCCATCATTTAACGAATAAGATTAGGAAAAATATAAATTTTTTAAAAAAACATTTTTTAATTAAAAAAAAAAAAAAGACATTTTTATAAGAAATTGAGGAAGTACTAGGAGTGAAAACTGTTTGTAGAGATGCAAAGAAAATGTTATTCTCAACGAGCTTGCATAAAAAAATGTTCAGAAATAAAAATTTTCTTGTAATAAACATCATTATTGTATTTTTTTCTTCACTGAATTCTTTTTTTAAATTCCACACTTTTTTTTTGAAAATTTCCATTAATCAAACATAATGCACTGGATATTTAAATATTGATTTTTACAAAACGACAAGACTTTAAGTTTTTTTTTATATCTGTCCACTTCTGAGCGATAAAAAACATGAACACTGACACAAAACCAACTAAATATTTGAACATTTTTATCAGAAACAATTTGATCATTAACGCTTTCATCTGAATAACGTTTCGATGTCCATAAAATTTTCTTGTCATAAACATCATTATTGCAAAGAAAGTAAAAATCAAACTAGTTTCATTCTAAGTACATATAAAAGTTAATAGCAATAAAAAACGAGAATGGTTTGGTTGCGATGTAAATGAATATATTCGTCGTATATTGATAAATACTACACATGTTAATTTGACAAATAGTTCTTTTATTAGGAATATAATCGACGTTTATTGATAGGTGACAACAAATTTTGCTTTACTTGTTGTTGTTTTTTAGGTGAATTAATCGCAATTGATGGAATATCTTTAAAATGCTGAGGTCATTAAAATAATTTTGACTATGCCAAAAGCTTGTGTAGACGTCATTTATTACAGAAGTTCATTCCGAAAAGTTGGCAAAAAAAAGGAGATGATCTAAGTGACTATATAAGATTTGAAAGATGATTCTTATTTAATTATTACTGTTCGTCTAATAGCGCAATATGATGACAGTTCTTTTTATAAGAAAAAATACAAACTATCGAATTTTCTAGTAAAACTACAAAGAGACAAATAAAAATCAGAAATAAAAAAATTTCTTGTAATAAACATCATTATTGTATTTTTTTCTTCACTGAGCTATAGCTAAATCTGTTTTAATTACAAACTCACGGTCGTTATTGTTCTTTAAAAAAACAGCGATAGCGATAGTTTCTTTTGAAAATTCAAAATTCCTTTATCAATAAAGGCAAATCAATTAATAAAAATCTTTATTGTAATTCTTTATTTAAATTTTACACATGTTTGTCGTTTATCTTGTAAAAGTATGCTTCATAATTTTCCTACCTACATTAAATCACAAACAAATCGCAAATCGTCTAATAGTGAAATAAAAACATTTGATAATTTTAAAATTAACAATTTGCCACCTGGTATTTATCAGTTGTTTGGATGAAGATTTGAAAAACAATAAAAAACGATAATAGATAGCGATACAAATCGCAAATCGTCTAATAGTGAAATAAAAACATTTAATAATTTTAAAATTAACAATTTTGCCACCTGGTATTTATCAGTTTTTGGATGAAGAAACCATTTAAATCATACGCTTTACACGAACTCTTTGGTCTTGAAGTACCAAAAATTTTGGATGAAAATCTTATTTTATTATTACTGTTCGTCTAATAGCGCAATATAATGACATCAGTAAAAAATGGTTATATACAATACAAGTGACCATATTAGTTAGCGATAGTTTCTTTTTGAAATATACCACAATATACCATAGTGACAGTTAAACAATTGAAAAAAACTAAAGTTGATAACAAACATTTATCTGAAAATGATATAAACTACTATAAATTTTTATTTATAAGATTTATTTTGGCTCTTATAAATGGTTTTGATCAGTATATACCATAATATACCATAGAGCTTAGTAAAAGTATTGGAGTAGATTGGAGAACTCTAGATCTTTTTTTTATTAAAGACATTTATGAATGGATTCGTTATTCAAACATTAAAAAAGTTATTGAAAAAAGAACATTTATAAAATGTGCAAATTTTGTTTATAGACTAAAAAAGTTTTTTTCACTTACAATTCTTTTTTAGCAGTCTTTAAAATATCCAAGGCATTTTTGCATAAGTCGATGTTTGCGTTTTAAATTTAAAATTCTAACTCTGTTTAAAGATTTCTCACAGGCTGAAGTTCGGTCGCTAATATAAGCATCTTGTAGTATTTGCATCGTGTGAAAAACATCATTTTTCCATTTAACAAATCGATTATGTAAACATTTTAGTTGTTCATTTGCGCTAGAATATCGCATCTGCAATAAATAATGTTTTAACAGAGCATACATTTTCGCTTCATCATTGTAATGTGTTTTCCTTATGTTATACTTTGTGTTTACAGGTAACATTAAGAAATCTGCAAATTCTTTCCAACAATACGACAAATGTTTCACTAGTTTATAAACTACACCTTTTAATTCAATATTGTTATTACCAAGCGTTGCCATTACTCTGGTTTTTTTTATAAAAAAGCTCGTCTTTTTATACCCTTAATTTATTTACACTACAAACAAAGCGTGCAAATAAAAAACTGACTTGTAAAAACATCATATGATGTTTTTTTTGCTTCACCTTCAAAAACGTATTAAAGGTTACGCAAATATTCTGACTTGAAAAAACATCATATGATATTTTTTTTTGCTTCATCCTCAAAACGTATTAAAGGTTATGCAAATAAAAAAACACACTCAAATAACATCTTATGATGAAGCGCTATCAAAATAGCGCTTTCTTCAAAGAAACTTTATTATCATATGATTTTTTAAAACCTTCCCACGATGTTATAAAACTGTTTTATTTATTTATTAACTAGAAAATCAAGTTTTTTAATCAAAGCTTATAAAAAAAAAGTTTATTATAATTTTTTTTAAAAAGAAAAGAATAAAATATGGACGCAGATACGAAAAAAGAAAATTTATCAAATTTAGAAACAGATAAGGAAAAATTATTAAAAATACAAATTAAATTAGCAAAAACAATTCAAGAAGAAGCTACCAACCTTTTGATTAATTTTCGTTGCGATCTTGAATCTTACTATGTCATTACGTAAGTGCTTTTTTTAATTTACCATAAAACAAATTATCATATTTTTTAAAATGGTTTCTACAGATTCTACACGATAGCTTAGGCCAGCAATTTTTTTTCAATCTTTTACAACGTCAGTCATATTTTTTTTTTAAAAATATGACTGACGTTGTAAAAGAACGTTTAAAAACTTTTAAAAAAACTATAAAATTCAAGAAGAAGCTACCAACCTTTTGATTAATTTTCGTTGCGATCTCGAATCTTACTATGTCATTACGTAAGTGCTTTTTTTAATTTACCATAAAACAAATTATTTACTTGTATAGTTTTTTTTTTATTTTTTTTTATTTTTTTAGTACTGAACGAAATCCAGATAATATAATGAGTCGACTTTCTGAAAACACAAGCGCACTATTACAAATTAATAAACTTTTAACCAAACTTAAAAATAACCAAATTCAAATCAGAGTCTTTAAAAAAAGATATCAACAACAACTAAGAAAAGCGTCATGGGCACATGAAAGAAAAAAAAGAGTCAATTACGAAAAAAACATGGAAATATTCGATGAAATTAAAAACAAAATGAAAAAAAAACCATTTTGCGATAATAACGATCCAATGCAAGAACCATTTTGTATTAAACAAGAAAGAATATCAGAAGACTCGATCAAACAAGAAGAATTGTCAGATGACGATTTAAACTTTAAATAATTTGTATGCTTTTTTTTATTTATAAAAAAAATAATTTTTTTGTTACAAATTTTTATAATAAGCTTGTCTTTCTTCGTATGACATTTGTGAAAGATCAGTAGGCAACGTTTTTATTAGCGTTTCTTGCGTTTTTACAGGCGTTTCTTTCTTTTTTCCTTTAATTTTATTATAAAGCGAATTAGCTAAAGTGCCTAAAACGTCAGCATTTTGAATTGCAAATTTTCCAATCATTTTTGCATTGTCCACTATTATTAACGAAGCCAATCCTTTTCCTCGTTTTACCTTTTTTCGAGTTTTTCGCTTGGTTTTTTTGTAATGCGTATTTCTTTTTTGTCTTTTTTTCATCTAAATATATAAAATAAAATAAGTTATTTTCTTACTTTTTTTAGATAAATAAAAAATATGAATTTCGATAAAATCAATTTCACAAACGACTTATGCTGTATGACTATGGGGATGCTGCAAACATTACTAGAATATGATTTAGAATTACGAAAAATGTCACCCAATGATCAGCAAATAGAAGTCTACGAATATCTTGTGAAGAAATTTGAAAAAACCTTTTTAAATTATTTTGCGCTCTTATCGAGTGATCAAAAACAAGCAATAATAGACACTAAAATACTTGAACATTATTTCGATGTTTTTAATTTTACAATGTAAATTATTTAATTATAAAATTCTTTTTTTAAAAAACAATATCATAATAACAACTTTTTCAATTTTTTTACCTTTTTGTTAATACCCATTTATGTACTATATCTCCTACCACGCCGTTTTTAATATTATTTTTTGTATTTTTATATTTTTGTTTTGTTGCGCGTTTTTTGTACCAAACCGTTTTGCAATCCATCTTTTTTACTGTTCGATTTGCAATTTCTTTACTATCCATTTTGTTTACTACAACTTGAGGCTGTCGACCTAATTGACGCCATTGATTTGCAATTTTTCCACCGTGCCGATAGTATATTCTGTTTAATTCTTTTAACTCACTTTTTGATATTTTTTTTGTACGTGTTATTTTTTTTGTACGCGCCATAATGCAATTTAATATTTTTTTTATTGTTAACTTATTTAAAATTATTTTCATTAACTAAACATATAATATACCTTAAACTTTTCTTTGTCAATACCCATTTATATACACTCTTTCCAACTCGTCCACTCTTTCTATTTTGTTTGTTATCTTTATATTTTTGTTTTGTTTTTCTTTTGCACATTAACCCTGATCGAGTATGAGGCGAATCGCTACCTCTTTTCACAACAAAGTCCACGTCCAAGTTATTTTGTTGAGCTTGGTTGGCGCTAGGTTGTTTTATACGACGAAAGAAATCGGCAAAGTATCTTTTGTTTTCCTCTTGTTCTTTTATATAATGTACAGAATGTGGCACAGATTTTTTGTCTCGAACTATTTTGTCTCCAACTTTTATATATTGTACAGAATGAGGCACAGATTTTTTGTCTCGAACCATTTTTTTAAAATATTTAAAAACACACATGAAATATATAAAGTATTTTTTTATTTTTTATTTAACATATTTTAACCGTTTATATATATATTTTTTAACACATTCGCTTACCTCCTTAACGCCTCTTAACACCTGATAACGCCTATTTTCACACACACTGATTACACCCTATTTTCACACACACACTGATTAAACCAATAACATTGATTTTTAACCTACCTGCTTAATTTATGTTTTTTTTTTTTTTGCTCCCCTCTCCCACCCGCCCCTATTTTCACACACACTGATTACGCACCTGCTTATCCACCTGATTACGCCTATTTTCACACGCACTGATTACACCCAATAACATTGATTTTTTAACCTACCTGCTTATCACTTGATTTATGTTTTTATATTTTTCCACCCTACACACCTGCCTCCCACCCTGACACCTACCTACACCCTAACCCTCCTAACTCTCTAACCCAAGTTTCTTTCCCTAACCCTCTAACCCCAAAGTTTTATTTTTTTATTTTTTGAAAAATCCCCCTCTTTTTTTATTTTTTATACCACCACCCCCCCTTTTTAATTTTTATAAGAAGAGAAACACTTTTCTTCTTATTTTTATTTTTTTAAAAAAAATTATTGTCTATACGTATCATCAACCCTCAAACCTTGTAATACTAACCACTGTCTATATGGACTTTTTCTAACTTTCTCTCTAACGTCATTCATCCTTCTAAAAATTATTTACCTAAGGTCTGCAAAGGGCTTGTGATGCTATTTAATGAGCTGAACTGGTTTTTGTGTGCCTAGGTATGTAGCCTCTACATAAGGCAGTTTTTCGGAGGAGGATAAACCACATGGAGGATAAACGCTCCATGCGTTTATCCTCCATGTGGTTTATCCTCCTCCGAAAAACTGCCTTATATAGAGGCTACATACCTAGAAAGAAGGTATATATTAAATAAAATAGTATGTTAGATGTACTTTTATATTTACTTTTTGTAGTGCAGTCTTAAAAAGATCTACATTTAAATTATATAAAATTGTGGTTTTTGACAAAGTTATCTGTATAATAGAAATTTTGATGTTAATAGTAGTTAAATTATTATTTAATTGTTTATTTGTATTTATATACAGTGATTAATTTTGATCGTAACTTTTAAAAATGAAATACTACTATTGAAAGTTTTTCTCAGGTTCATGCCTTGGTGTCCGTTTCAACCCAACCTTGAATTTTAAATGTACCTCTATCTGAATCTTCCATTGCTATGCTATACGATTAAATAGTTGTTTTCATAGTTCCCTGAAAAAGCTGCCGGATGAAATCATGGATTTACTTTACAAGAATGGTCCTCTTTTGCAACGAAAAATACGAAAGTACAATGATAAGGGTCACTTGTGATAATATACTTTCATAATTGCTAAAAAATCTAAGAAAATCCATAGTTCTTTTACTTTATCTACTTCTGACCTATACTTTAAATCTTGATTATCTGCAACTGCGTGTTCTACATGCTCGTTCTACATACAATTTTTCAACATTACTTTCTTTTCTTTCTTTTTTTTTTAACTGTAAATAATGATTTATTAATCTGATCTAATTATTATTATTTAGATTTATCGCAAAAATGAATCGTGAAAAATGAACATAAATTGAAAAGAAAAACTAGTAAAAAAGCCGTCGGACCTTACCCAAAACTTTCGAGTTTCGTAAACGAACTAGCGCTTGAGTGGACTTATGATCTATTGAATCTTTTGATCTATCGAGAGCATAAATAGATTAAAAGACGTTTTGTTTATGTTTATTATAACTATTATAACGTAATATATAACAATTTTTATAATATAGTATAAGTTTTTATAATAAAATATTATTTGTTATCATAAATATTATATAGTTTACAAAATACAATATATATATATATATATATATATATATATATATATATATATATATATATATATATATATATATATATGCATATATATATATATATATATATATATATATATATATATATATATATATATATATATATATATATATATATATAATAACCACTATAATATAATATAATTTGTTTATAATTATTTTAGCTATTATTACTTGATGTGTATCATATTATAATACGAGTAGTTTCTTAATAGTCGAATTACATTTTTATAACAACATATAAATTCTATTCATTTATTTTTGAATTTAGCGTAAAATCTGATAAATTAGTTAAGTAAATGTCTATTTGCTGAAATAACGGAGTTTTTCCGTTAATTTGCATGTAACAAATGAAATACGGAAACCGTAAATTTTACAGAGAAAGTGTTGTCTCTTTGCTGCTTGACATTCTCCGTTATTTTGTACGGAAAAAATGAAATACGGAAACCGTGAATTTTACGGAGAAAGTTCTGTAATATTTTAAACGGACTTTTTCGGTTGATTTTTACGGAAAATAGTAACTACGGAAACCGTTAATTTTTACGGAGAAAGTGCTGTCACTTTGCTGCCGGACAATCTCCGTAGATTTTTAACAATTTTTTAAGAGTGAACAACATCATGAACAATTTTAATCAATGCTTAAATTTCAATATTATTTTTTTGGTAGGCGTCAAACTCATTATGGAACTAATAAGTATATTTACTAATATGTGCAACAAACATATATGGACAGAAAAGCTAACTTGTCTTGACTCCATTTTTTATGAATGACTTAAATACAAATTTAATATTTATGTCGCATATTCCATCTGGGCCTAAAAACTCTATAATCGTTATCTACGGCGGTTTAACAGAAAACTTTAATCAATTAAGTGTTAAATTCATTTTATGATCCAAAAAATCTCAAACAGGCTCTTTACTGTAATATCACATTTATACGTACAAATTTTGTAAACATTTTGTTACCTGCACATTTTGTTAATACGTACACATTTTGTTACTAAAAATGTTTCAAATCGGCCTTTTAGGATTACGTTACGTTCATAGTTGTTAACGTAGCATATCGAATTAATAGAACGACCCTAGTTACTGAAGATAAAGGTTTTTAGATGTCAATAATGTTATGATACAGATTTTTATTATGTTAATTAGTTAGTTTATAAATTTATGTTTGTATTTTATAGTCGCTGAATTACTAAGAAGTTTTGTTCCATTTTTTTATGAATAGATTTTATGAACTGCAGATCTTAGAGTAAAATGGGGTAGACTGAACACCGAAGAAAATTGAACACTTAATAATAATTTTACTAAATTTGGTCTTAAACTAAATTATTTTAATTTTTTAATATAGAGAATTTTGTGTTCTATCTAATGAAATTAAAAAAAAAAAAAAATTAAGTAATAATTATTGTAGTAAACTCAAAAATTTGAACATGAGTATTAACTTTTTTTAAATTTTATTATTATACTGTCGTAAAAATCTCGGAAAAAAAGGAAATTACATTTAAGTAAAAAAATGTATTGGTAGTAAAAATACGCTGATCAAGAATCTTTTTTCAGAAATAAAATTGTTATTTTCTAAAAACAGTTATAACTGAATCACTGAAAAAGTCATATTTTCGGGCAAAACTAAACGCTAATATTTTTCAAACTCATCTTATATTTTATAAAGCTAATAATTTCCTGTACAAATCTTTGCTATAATTTACTTTTCACAACTTCCTTTACATATATAAATCAATTTAAAAAAATTAAAATAATAATTAAATACCAATACTTTGACACGTTCAGTTTTACCCGAATTGTCTGGTAAAACTGAACAATTTTTTTTTTCAAATAAACTTATTTTAACAAAAAACTTTAGGAGATTTTTTTTTAAACATATTTGGATAGAGCTCATATTCCTCAACAAAAATTAAACAAAAATAAAAATAAAAAAAACATTTAATTTTATATATAAAAAAAATTATAAAAGTAAGTGTTTCATTTTACTCTATATATTAGTTAATTCAAGTTTACTTTACGATATTAAAATGGTTTGAAGGAACATAAATTTTTAGTTCGTTATTATTTAATTTTTTTGCCAATGCAAAAAGATTACTTAATTATTTTATTTTATAATTAAATTAATTAGAGTTAAAGTAGACATAAAAAAGAATCGATTTGAATATTTGTTTGTTTTTCTGTTTAGATGACGACAGTATTATTGGAGAAAGTAAGTTAAAAAGTCTTTTACCTTTTTAAAAAAGGAACAAAAATACTTTTCATTATATATCTGTTTTCTTTGAAGTAGTTTTAAACTTTCAGGTTTTTAAAATCCTACATATTATAATTTTAATTATTTTTTAAATACTTAAAAAATATTTATCTAGGTTACATTTACACTTAGTTATAGATAATAATTATAACTAGCTGGTATGACCCGTACAATACGGGTCGTGCCAAGTCTAATCAACACCCGACAATTTTTAAACTTGTTCCTTAGTCATTATACTTTAATTTATTTAGTTAACGGCAAAAAATAAATCAATTTAAAGTTCTGGTAGATGGTAAAATACGAATTTTAATTGCAATTACAATTAAAGTTTGCATTTTTTCATCTATCAGATGGTAAAATGCGAACTCTTAAGAAAATTAAATCCAACTTTAATTGCTCGTTAAGTTATAATTAATTTAAAAGAAAAGTTTAATTCGAATAAAATATATCGAATACCAATATATTTAATTTAAAAAATAGATGAGGAAATGTTTTTAATATCATGACTGTTGTGATCATTGAAATGTTCAGGTTTGCTAAAAAGCACTCAGTATGCATTTTACTGACTACCTAGAGTAGTCAGTAAAATGAGGCATACCATGGTTTATTCAAACTTCCTGTGCCGATTTTGGAAAATAGAACGTGTAACGTAATTCCAAATTCTATACAAGGAAAATACCAAGGCAAGTTAGCCTTTATTTACTAAATGAGGCATCCATGATACCCAAACACGCTTTAAATGCCATTAATAAGTTATTTCAAGATGTTTGCACGGTCTAAAGCTATTTGTTCTTTACCTTCAATAAAATATATCATTTGATTATCTGGTAGATGAACCTGAAGTCAAATGATGTTATGTGACATATCACTTTAGAACACTCATATATAATAGGCTTAGCTCATATTCATGTTGATCTGTCAGGGTTATGGAAAAATAAAAAGTAAGTTTCTTATCTACATATTCGCATTTTCAAGTTTTCAAAAATTTAATTAATTGCATTACGCGTAAATTTGTAATTAATGTGTATTGTGTTTAAAATATTTTTTTTCCATTTTTAGGTCGAGTTCCTTTTCTTATGGCTGACTTGATTATGGCTTAACCTAAAGTCTAACAATAATGAAACAATGTTTCAATATAAATTGTTTTTTAAGTATATTTGTTATTTATTGTTATATATAATATTTTTTTGTGTGTGTTTTTTTAAAGTTTATATTTTTTTTTATCTTAAGCAAAAATATGTTTATTGTTTATTAAGTAAATATCTGTACCTTTTTAATTTTGGATTTATTGTTTCAAATGGATATATTGATCATTTTTGCTTTTTTTTTAATATTTTTGTTGCTTTTTATACGTATGAATTTAGACCATTTAGACTTAAAATCGTATTTTGTACTCGAAGTTTCCATTTGCATTAAGTATCGATTAGCACGAACAACATGTTTAATAACTTCGGATGTAGAGACAGCTTAATTGAATGAATTTGTAAACAATTTTGTTTTTTACAGCCACGTTTTTATAAAAAGTATCAAACGGATAAAGCTAACTTATTTAAAATAACAAGTCATTTAAGCCCGTTTTCTAAATGTTCAAATTTGTTTTTTAAATAAATCTTGATCAGAGGTTAAAATCTTGAATATAAGTTTTCAAAAACACCTGAAGAAATGTTACGCAACTGTCTCTATTATGTTAAAGGTCCTTTTATGTATATAATATTGGAGTACATTAAGTATATAAGTACAGTTTCTAAAGTATATTAAGTCAATTGTTAACCAAAAACATTATATTGACTAAGTTTCATGCAACTGTGTTAAATGTTTAAAATACTTTTATTATGTAGAAAATATTAAAGTAAATAAGCAATAATGTAATAAGTAAAAATACTAATAAGTTCTAAAGAACAGTAAATTAGAAATCTAGAACTCTGGGTAGTCAGTAAAATTATTTCGCGCGAAGCGAAATATTTCGCCGCGAATATTTCTGAGCATGCGCACAATCATATTTTTTATCGCCTTGCGAATTTTTTCTCTTCGCAAAATAGTTGGATTGACTTCAACTTTTTCGGTAGCGCATTTTTTCGCTTGAAGGAAGAGCCAATCAAAACTTTGGAAATATGCAAATTAAGCAAATATAAAAATTCAGCATGTAGGAAAAAAAAAAAAAAAAACACAACAAAATTTTAATGGCCGACAATAGTAACACGTTTATTGAGTGGTTTAAAGAAAGAAATGTTAGCGTAGATTTATTGGAAGCTTTAAGCAGTTAATGAAATAGAAGTAGTTAATGAAATAGAAGAAAACAAAGAGAATGAAAACGATAATTTTATTCCTACTGAATTCGATACAGATATTTTATAGAAGCTGTTCGTGAGCTTCCAAGCTTGTGGGACGTGAATCACCCCACATACAAAGACAGATTGGTTATAGTAAATGCTTGGAAAAAACTTGCATAAAAATTTTGTAAAGAAGAGGACTTTCTTCAGAAAAAGTTAAAAAATCTAAAAGATACACTAAAAAAATGATTAGATAAACGTAACCGTATGACCAGATCAGGAGCAGCAGCCTCAAACTTACCAAAATGTGAGTTTTTTGATCAAATGACATTTTTGCATAAAAAAAGTGCAAACAAACCAACAGAATCTAATGTTGATATTGTTCCAGATGTTGCTTAACCGTCATCGTTTCACTCACAATGTAGTTTTACACAATCAAGTCTAAGTACCAGTAGTTTTAGCAGTGAATTAATTCTAACTGAAAATCGAAAAAGATTAAGCCATACCAGATCACCCATTCAAAAGAAGGCATGAATCAAAAATCAAAATGATGAGTCATTGTCACAATTGTCACAATCATTAGTAGAGTGTGACAAGATATTAAAAAAGTCAATGGAAGATGTTGAGGAAGATGAAACTACCCTATTTTGTAGAAGCCTTACTCCTATTATGAAAGAACTTCCAATAAAAGAAAATAGACGGGCTATGATAAAAATAAAAACACTTCTTTTCAACATGAAATATGGTGAGAATGAAGAGATTTAGAGTAAATTATATCTCTTTATAATAATACTGGACTTAATAGTAGTAGTAGTGCGCTTTCGAGCCTGTTTGACACGATACTCTTGGCAACCATTGCATCCGAGGTAGTGACGAGAAAGAGCCTTACCTTTGCTTTATAAGAAAACGCGAGCAAACGTGAAACTCATATTGTACGTACATAAACTTCATGTTATGTAATGTTAAAACATGCTTAAACATATATCAAGTTCAACAGTTTGATTTTCACTTAAGAACTGCATTTCGTCAACCTTTGCTTAATTTCTAATCTTTTGTGTTTTTATCCGTTAAAAAACAATTTTTATATAATTTGAAGTCTTCAAGACACTACGTGACGGCGTAGTAGAGTGGTTAGCGCGCTGGGCTTTTAACCAAGTCAGCCGTGGTTCAAGTCCTACCATCGGCGACCTTCTTTTTTATTTTTTTTGCGCATGTGTCATTATTGAGATACTCATGTTATTTTAGTTAAACTTTTCAAGTTTATTTACAACTAAATTGAGCAAGGAAAATTAGTAAAAAACAAAAGTATTTTGTTTTTTACTAATTAAAGTAGTAAAATTAGTATAAAATCTATATAACTTTTGATTTGCATTTTAAACAACAAAACCGCGTGCCAAGCTGATGAACTTGCCACGCGGCGACCATAACTTTTTTTAAAAATGGTAAGGGGGCTTAAAAAGTATATTTTTATTTAGAACATAATTAAAGATTTTAATTTTGTATGTTCACTAAATTATTTTATAAAATTTATTGTTTCTAAAAATAATTAAAAGTTAAACTATTTAATATTAGCATAATACCGATTTCTAATCTTTTGCATTTATATCCGTTAGAAACAATTTTTATATAATTTTGAATCTTTATTTCTTAGTGAGTCAGCGTAGTCGAGTGGTTAGCGCGCTGGGCTTCGGAACATAAATGCCGTAGTTCGAGTCCTACCGTTGGCGACTACTGTTTTAATTTTTTTTTTAGAGTTTTTTAAATACAAATTCAAATACTTATAAAGTTTTATAGATATTGTATATAGACAACATATGTAAAGATATTAATCAAAAGTTTGATCCTCGCATTTTGACACAGAACCAACTTCGCTAACGAGAGAAAAAAAATCGTTCACAAATTTCAAAATTTTGTTTTTTCGTGAAGTCTTTTAACACTTAGTTTCCAACTTTCTTGACATATTCCAAGTCTTTTTGAGAAAAAACTTTGTTGATCAAATATACAAAAACAGAAATTCAGCTTTTTTGTATATGATGAATATGGCTGTGGTACAAAGTGCCAACCTAGGTTTTTTAAACAAAATGCCAATCGAGTTTTTCTTCCACGCGGTTTTAATCACCACGAGGCTTAGTTAAATGCTTAGTTAAATACTTAAAAAAAGATAAAATTTAAGGCTTAAAAAAAGAATTTTTTACAAATTTTTTCTTATATCTCTTTAATCTTTGACTTTTGGATTTAGATTTATTACATTGATAGTAACATTATCATATTACTATTTTTAGATTATTACATTGTTTGATATTTCTTCTAGATTTATAAATTTGAAAATAAAAATTATATTTGTTTAAATAAAGTTTAAATAGCATTTGTTTTTTTATTTAAATGTTTATTTTTATTATGATTAAATTAGTTTTATTATTATTAAATTAGTTATTAAATGTTTAAATAGCATTTGATTTTTTATTTTTTCTTTAGTCGATTTTTTTTTAATTGCTTTTTGACCTCTTTTTAAATTTTTAGAAGCTTTAGATGATGATTTAATGTTTAGTAAGTCGCTATTATTTTATTTGTTCAGTAATTCAATTTTAGTCGTCTTTATTTGTTCATTAAGTCGCCAATTTTGTTTTTATTTATTTGTTAAGTTTTTTCGTTTATTTGCTTTCCATATACTTTACTCTTTGCTTTTAGTTAAACCACATTTTTTTAAGTTGTCTGTATTTTTTTTTATTTTTAATACTGAACATATTTTTATTTAGTGGTGCAACCACAACAAAGTAAGAATTTTTTCTATACTTTTTTATAGCCCCTTAAACCTACAAAAAACCTATTTTGTATTTGTTGTGCCATTGATAATATTTTTTCTCTTTTATTTAATTATTTAATCTGTTTTTTTTTTAAGCAGATGCTCAACAACAACCACATTCTGGTAAGAAGGAAACCTTTTGTTTCAATTTATTTATATCTTTTTTAAAAATTTCCTAATATTTTGTCGTTTTCTTTTCTTTACTAATGTATTTTTTTTAATCGGTATTTATATTTTTTCTAGAACCGCAACAACAACTACAATCAGGTAAAAAAAAATTTTCAATGTATTGTAAAGTCTCTTTTTAAAAAAATTTTAAAAAATATTTCTATTAAAAAAAAATATTATGCGTGTTTATTTTTTAATACTACACATTTTTTAATTTGTAGTGCAACAACAACCTGGTAAGAAATTAATTTTATACGTTTTTCAATAATCTTTTTTTTATAAAAAACCTATTTTTATTTGTTGTGCTGTTGATATCAAATTGTTTTTCTAATACTTAAATATTACTTTTTATCTTTTTTTATATTTTAACTAGAAACACAACAATTACAATATAGTAAGAAAAAACCTTTTGTTTTATTGAATGTAAATCTTTTTTTAAAAAGTTCTTAATAATTTGTTTTTTCTTTTTCTTTACTATTGTATTTTTTTTAAATCTGTATTAATTTTTTTAGTACAACAACAACCACAATCAGGTAAAAAAAACTCAATTTTTTATTCAATGTTTTGTTAATAAGAGTTAGTTTTCTATTTACTTAAAATTTATTGTTTTAAATTTTTAAAGACATAAAATGTATTAGTATAAGTATTATTTTTTTTTTTGTAGTGAACTTTCAACAAATGTTTTGTAAGTTTTAATTTTTAGTTTTTTTTTTAATTTATTACTGATTAAGTTTATAATTTGATTAAATTATTTTTGATTGTGTCATAATCAATAGCTCATGTTATTTTAGTGTAATCTATGGAAGAAATGAGTAAGATTTTAGATTGTATTGATTATTAAACTTTTTATTTGTTACTGTAATACTCATGTTTTATTTAATTTTTTAAAATATTACTTTACATAGAAAATGTTAATAAAATTGTTTTTTCTCTTTAGTTAATACTTTTTTAAAGAAGATGGAGGAGCAATCCTGTATGAAAATATCTTTAACTTTATTAATTTATAACTTGGTTCTTTTCAAAAATCAATTGATTATATGCATACATATGGTGGTGGTATACACATCACCATATTATGTAAACATATTGTTTTATTTAAACATATAAAAGAATTTAGCTTTTTTTATTGTAAAGTTTCTTATGTATTATGAAATCATAGATTTTTTGATTATATATAGCCCGAACACCATCATTGTCAATGGCAGCAGCTTCCACAACTCTTGGTAAATAAACAGCTTTTTTTATATTATAACTAGAATAATTATTAGTTGTTGTTAATATTTTATTTAGTTAATTTTTTTCATACTTTATCAGCAACAATAACAACAACATCATCATCATCATCTGCTGCAAGTGCAGCTGCTGCTGGTAAGTTAATTTTTAGTTTTATATTTCATTAGTATGAATACTGTGTTATTATTATGTAACTGTAAAATGTGATGTTTACTTATTTTTTTTTAATTCTTAATTTCTTTTTTATTTTTATAATAATGTATAAGATTCAAATTTGTTTATTTAATACTGTATAAGATTCATTTTGTTACTTTTATCATTTTAGATTTGTCATAGGCTTTTATAGCCTACAGGAGGAATCATTTTAGATTTGTCATAGGCTTTTATAGCCTACAGGAGGAATCAACCAGGACCCATATCCTACAGGGCCCATAGGATATGGGTCTCAAATAATGGGGCCGATCTCCCCTCTTTTCGTTGGGGGAGAAGGAGAAGAAATGGGAGGGGGGTGGGAGGGGGGTGTTACGTATAATTATGATTATAATTAATTATACAAATTATACAAAAAAATAAAATAAAATTTTACAATAAGCACTGTTGTTTTTCTTTAAGTGCCATTGATAAGTTATTACAAGATATTTGTAATAATAATTTTCCTTTTGGTGGTAAAGTTATTCTTATGGGTGGAGACTTAACACAAATACTTCCAGTTGTGAAAAGAGGTCGACCAGCTGAAGTTGTAGAATCATGTTTAAAATGTTCTGAACATTGGCAGTATGTGCAAAGGTTTTCATTAACTGAAAATGTGAGGGTTCAGATAGGAGAAGAGGAATTTTCTCAATGGCTTCTAAAGCTTGGAAGTGGAACTTTACCTGTCAAGCCTGAAGATCTTTTGCGAGGGTGTATTGAAATACCTGAGCAGTGCTTTGTAAACGATAACGAATTTATTGTGGAAAAGATTTTTGGTGGCACAGAGGAAGCTGATTATGCTAATTGTGCTATTTTAACACCAACAAATGTTGATTCATTGGCAATAAATGAAGAAGTCCTTAATCGTTTACCTGGTGATACTAAAATTTTCTTAAGTTCAGATAGCATTGAAACTGATGATCATAATGAAATTTATAATTTTCCAGTCGAGTTTTTAAATAGTTTGACTCCATCAGGTATGCCTGTTCATTGCCTAAAATTAAAAATAGGTGCTATTGTAATGCTACTTAAAAATTTAGATCTTAAAGGCGGACTTTGTAATGGAACACGTTTGATGGTACGTGCACTGCACAACAATTATATTGATGGACAGGTTCTAACAGGGGTAGCAGCTGGTAACAGGATCTTTGTTCCTCGAGTTCAATAGCTCCATCGGATTCAAATTTACCCTTTATACTCAAACGTCGTCAGTTTTCAGTTAGGTTAGCATAATGAATGTTTATCAACTTTAAAAAATAAACTATTAAACGATATTGTTCTTGAACATGCAACATATAATTGACCCTGTGAAAAGCAAGGTTTTTTAAGATAAACTCCAACTTTGTCAAAAGTTTGACCTTGACTTTTGTTTAGGGTCAATGAGTACAAGGTATGTCATAAAACAAATTTTACACACAAAATGTTGTATTTACAGATGTACTTAATTAATAAATTATTACTTTTTTTTTTTACTACTAGAGACAATACATTTTGACAAATAACAACACAGCCAATTTTATTTTTGACTTACTGTTTTTGTTGTTGCTAAGCCAGAAACCAGTCTTTGATACTGGTTAGAAAACCAGTCTTTGATACTGGTTAGAAAACCAGTCTTTGATACTGGGAAAAAACCAGTCTTTAATACTGGTTAAAAAACCAGTCTTTGATACTGGGAAAAAATCAGTCTTTGATACTGGTTAAAAAACCAGTCTTTGATACTGGTTAAAAAACCAGTCTTTGATACTGGTCAAAAAACCAGTCTTTGATACTGGGAAAAAAAAACAGTCTTTGATACTGGATATTTTTACTGCAAATCCATTCTTTGTTACTTATAAAAAAACAGTTGACAATTGACAATTGCATGACACGACAGTATTAAAGAGATGTGCTTCATACGTTAATAGAAAAGCACAAATATTTTTTTGACAGACTCCTTAGCTCACCTTCACGTTGGTGTCTGTTGTTAAAATTGATTATTAGATAGTTTCATTGCTGAGACTAATTACTTTTAATCATTCACTAAGAGCTAAGAAAAATTAGTCTAATAAATTTATTTTGCTTATGTTTGGTTTTAAATTTTAGTTTAATTGTTATAAAAATCAACTTTACTTTTGGCTTCCAAATATATATACGACCTTCTACGAACCGAATATTATGTCAAAGTAAGTTATATCTTTTTAACATTTTTATTACCATAATCTGTAATTACCTTAATTACTTTTTTTTTTGGAATTACATTTCATCGTTGATTGTTAATAAATATTGTAATAATAACTACGTAGTTGTTTCTTTTAGACTGTCTATTTCGAATCAGTGAAGTGATTTTGCAACGAACCAAGTTGTGAAGTCTTTAACATTAAATCAAATATATTCACAAAAAAAATTTTGTTGTTTATATTTGTTTATAAAAACATTTTTAAAAATTAAAAAAAACTTTTACATAAAACATTTGAAATTTTTAAGTTAAATAAAGATTTCTTTTTCCTCGATTTTACAATTCTGGCTTAATAGTAATATAGCGATAAAAAGCAACAACGATAACGATAGTTTTTATTTTCTTAACACCATTTCTTAACACCCTCTCCTCTTGATTTTTGCTTGCAAAATTTTGTCACTAATTTGTGCTAAATACAAGTTTTTGTTACGGAACAAGTAAAGAGTATTTTTGCTTCGTAAGTTTGATATAGTTTAATAAATGGTTAAAATCCTCTTTTAACTGTAGTTTTTTTCAAAAAGGGTCCTGTAGGAATTTTAGTCCGAATCTAATATATGAAATGGGGTGGGAATGTAAGTTGAATATAAAATTTCAACTAACACTTTTTACAAAGCACCATAACGCAATTTAGTTAAAACGTGGCTCAAAGTCAAATCAACATTTTTAAAAATCTGTTTTAATTTAAATATTTGAAAATTGAAATGTAAATATAAATTTTAGTGAGCTAATAGTGAAATGCTAATATAAATTTTAGTGATGCTAAGATAAAATTTAGATTGAGTGAGAAATAAAGCCCATTTTCGACAAATCCAGATTTACTAGGTCGATGACTTTTAAAACTGATTCTACGTGGAAAGTTTCTGTTTTTATTACTTATTGAAATAAAAACAATTTTCTCAGTTTTAATTAAAATATTTTAGAATTTAAGGGAAAATGCCTATTTTCAATTGTTATTTTTAAGGAGACTTGATAAGTAAAGATTAATAAACGAGGGTTGGTGTGGCTTGGTAAGTTTGGAGTGGGTATAAATATTTTCTTAAAAAAAGCGTCTCCCCCCTATCTTTTAGGATTTTAGAGTCACCATTAAATTTTGACATAAGTTGCAAGAAGTGTCTCGCAAATGCCATTTATGTTAAAGTTAGTGTTTACGCAATCAATAAGTTTAATCTTCGTATCTAGGACATTGAAAGTTATCATTTAGATGTTTTCATTTGATTGAGATTTTCTTGCGTTATAAACCGGATAATAGTTCTTATGAACTGTAAGCACGCGGATAAAGTGTGCATCAATATCCTAAAGACCCGTATTTTACGGGTCATGACAGCTAGAATAATTATAATTATAAAAAATATATATATACGTATATATATATATATAATAATTTTCTATTATATTTTATTTGTTTTATCGATGTATTTTTATTTTTAAGAACATCAATGTACTTCTTACTTTTGACTTTTTTTCCATTATCGGCATTGGTGTAATTATTTATTACGTTCAAAAACTTTTAATTTTAATTTTTCTATGAAATATTTATATGTAAAAAGCAATCTTTAGATCAACATAAAAATTATTATTTTGAAGTTCAAGATTATAAGTATTGTTGTAATAAAATTATTATTATATTATCAAAAGTGTATGTGCTCTACCTAGTAAAAGTCTTACAATTTTACTATATCAGTTGTTAACATAATTTACTTTGTCCTTAAAGAAATACCAGAAAAAATGTCAATTTTTTGAGTAATAGTTATTAGCATTTACCCTTAAACTACACGATTTAAATAGTGACTTATACGTTCATCATTACAAATTTTTATTTACCAAGTCTAGTTGCCATTCCAGTTCTCCTTCTGGTGTATTAAAGTATTCTTTAAAGTTATCTCTAACTTGCTTTGCATCTTTTGAGTAGTTGTTAGAACCTGATTGTGACATTGAGAACATGAATTATCTTGTCTCCAATCACCTGGTCTAAATCCAGCAGGACCGTCGATATCGGTGTAATTTGTGGGACAGTAGACATAATTGTTTGCTGATCTTTTTTTCATAAGAAAGTTATGTAGGGCTACAATCGCTTGTGTAATTAAAATGACTTTTTCAAGATTAGCAATAATTGGGCTGCGAAATATTCAAAAGCGTGTTGTAGCAATACCAAATGTATTTTCTATTACCCTTCTGGCTCTTGAAAGTCTGTAGTTGAATATTAATTGATCTAAAGGAATGATTTGATTAGGGTATGGTTTCATCATGTGTCTTTTTAAACCAAAAGCATCGTCAGCAACTAAAACGTACGGTAACACCTTTTCTGAATTACCAATATATTCGGGATCACGAAGATTCAATTTATTATTTTCAATTGCATAACCAAGACTGCAGTTGTTAAAAACGCTACCATCACTCTGTCTTCCCGAGTCACCAATGTCTACCATAGTAAATTCGTATTTAGCATTACAAACAGCTAGAAGAACTATGCTATGCGTTTTCTTATAGTTAAAATACTCTGATCCGCCATTATGAGGAGCTTGCATAACGATGTGCTTGCCATCTATTGCACCTATAGCATGCGGAAAATTCCACATGTTTTCAAATTCTTTTGCAATTGTTTTCCATTTTTGTTTTTCTGATGGGACGTGTAGAAATTTTCTCTCTTTAAATGATGTCCAGATAGCAGCGCATGTCTCACTAATAATCCTACTGATAGTAGATGTGCTGATTTTGTAACTTGCAGCAATATTACAATGAGCATCTCCTGTTACAAGAAATCTAAGTGTAACGGTCAGCCTTTCACTCGGACTCACAGGGTCTCTCATGGTAGTTCTTTGTTTTACAATAATAGGCGCTACAAACGAAAGCAACTCTTCGTAAGTTGTTGGAGACATACAAAAATACTTAAAAAAGTATTCCTGGTCGTGTAAACGTAAATCCTGGACTAATAAATGAAACTCTCCTTTCTGAAGGCGTTCGGTATAAATTTTCCTTACCAAAATTCGTTTTTTCTTCTTTTCTTTTTCTTTTATCATTTACAATATTTTTAAAATAATTAATTTTCTTCGAACTAACAACAATCTTCTTTTAATCAACATGTTTTCCAAAAAGCGCGCTTAAGGTTACGTTAAAGTTACGTGGAAATTAAAATTCTGATTCTGCGAAAAATTAGTGGCGAAAAAGTTTGCTTCGCGCGAAAAAATTCGCTCCGTGGAAAGCCGCCTTAACTTGCTCATTTAAGAACACATTGACACAGTCATGCCGTTTGTAAATGTACTTATATAAATACTTAACTGACTTTATGGTCATGCAAGCTTCAACATTTAAGTGCGCTTGATACTTTTTAGGAAGCCATGGATTATAAGGTACAACCCAACAGTTATCAACTTGTTTACCATTTATATTGCTAATTCTTCCATTATCGAGACGTCTATAGGGTGGATAACCATTAAAAATTGCAACAGTGTGGGATTAAATTCTTTAGGAAATATTTTGGTGTATTTCCCATCTTTCATGCAGGGAAAATCGGGATTTAAAATTTCATGGATGATGAATGTATCATGGATGTATTTTATAATTTGTGTATGTATCACGGATGTATGATGGATATGTATGTATCATGGATGTTTTTATCAACAGCTGAGTCTGGAATTTCTGCTGATATCAAACTGTCAATAACTTCTGCTGTTTCTAGCTTATCTGTATTTACAAAGTGCTATAAAATATGTACATGAGAAAAGCAATTGCAAAAATCTTTACGCTAAGTACCTACAAGGTATAAAACAGTGCGATATGCTAAAAATGTTCAAATATTGAAATATCATAAATTTTGACACAAAACCCGATAAACAAAATAAAGGATACAAGTAAACTGTAGGCCTTAATAAAGGATATAAAAATAAACAGAAAAGGTGAATAACAGATTTTATACCAACAGAGTAGTACATGACTTGAAGCATAAGCACTTGAAGACGTAACAAGCACTTGAAGACATAATAGACACAGTCAGTATCAATCGATTCAAAAACCATAGGCATAAATTCGTTTCCATTAATGTTTACCGTGTCAACTTAAATTATAATATTCGGCTCGTTCACCCTGCACAACTTTGAAAAATAAGCAATGAAATTTATATAGAAACACAGCTTAATGAACTAAATATATGGCGATGACTGAACTAATGAACTAAATATATGGCAATGACTGATAGAATTTTTAACGATAACTAGGAATATGGCTTAAAAGTGAATTACAAAATAAAGTATGGCTTTTAAAAAGATGTCTTTCAAGCCATATTTCATTTTGTAATTTTTACAACATATTTTATTTTGTAATCTTTTGATTTAGTTTCTAATTTTCTTGATTACTCTCTTTTTCCTTTTATTACCCAACCTATTTTATTGCCTAACCTTATCACCTATAGACAGCTTACTTTTAAATTCATACAAACCTAATCTGGTATATGGCAATTTAACATATTCTCTAGCTGACCTCCTATAGTGGGTACCGTTCCCGGACTTAGTTTTATTCCCGGGATCCGGGATTGAAAATTTAAAAGATCTTGGGAATTACCGGGAACCGGTGTAGCAGCCTAAAAGTACTCCCCGTAAATAAGTACTCCCGGAGTAATTATTTTCTAGTAAATAAGTACTCCCCCAGTACTATTAGGCTAGTAAATAAGTACTCCCTTTAGGAAATAAGTACTCCCGATTAGAATTCTTGATTCGAATATTTAAACTTTGTAGAACGACGATCGATTTCACATTTTGTAATTTTGCTTATGGTTAGCTGGGTATTTTAAAAACTACTACAAATCATACACCTAATAGTATTTGAAATACAGGTAATAAGTTGTACTGAATCGAGTTACGGGGAACATCATTTTTTAGTATATTATATTCATCGAACTTATCTCTTATAACAAATAGCTAACAATTTTACAACACCAATATTCTACACTTTTTTTAATAGTAAAATGGCATGACATATTGATTTTAAACAATAGAAAACTATGTAAAGGAAAAAATTTACCCTCAAGAAATTCGTGGTGACAAAGGGAATAAATCTAACCTTTAAAAAGCTTGCAAACATTTTAGCATTGTTTGTGGCCAATTAATGTACCGCAGTGAAAGGTTAGTCATTGCTTGTGAAGATCAACAGCAAAGGATAATATCTGACATTCATTCTGGTCTTAGTGAAGATGCAAAAGTAAAAGCAATGGTCTCTCATCGTGGAAGAGATACAACGTATCAAAAAATTTCTTACAAGTTCTATTGGCATAATATTAAATTCGATTTATTAATTAATGTGTGTAATGTCAAAAACATGGTAAAATTAAAAGCGTCTTAACAGAACTTCATTCTATACCAGTTAAAAATAAAGCCATGGACCAAGTTGCATTGATATTTGTAACTTGCCAGAAGTTAATGGCTTTAAACATTTAGTTGTCTGTATAGACTCTTTTACAAAATGGTCAGAAGCAAAGCCTTCTAAAAATAAAACAGCTGAATCAATATCACTTTTCTTATATAAAGTATTCTGTCGACATAGGTGCATTAAAATTCAAATTATTGATCAAGGAAGAGAGTTTGTTAATGAAATCAGCAAAAATCTGCATAAAATGACAGGAACTGAACAAAGAATAACTTCTGCTTATCATCCACAATCTAATGGACTGTGCGAACGTCAGAATAGAGCTATAAAAGAAACATTAGTTAAAGTTCTCGATGAAACAGCTGCTGAATGGCCCCATATTCTTGAAGGAATTTTATTTGCTTATCGTATTAGTTAGCCTATTAGTTTAACCCAGTATTCACCTTTTTTTTAATTATATAACGGAGAACCAACTTTACCTGTAGATATTAAATATGGATTGGTTGATATTAAGGAACACGAAATGGAACCTTTTGACGAAGAAACTTTTAATGCAGTGCTTGTCTCATCTATTACTTTAAGAGAAGAAGTTTACAAAAGTGCATACAAGAATATACAGACTGCTCAAAATAAACAGCGCAAAGACTACAATAAACGTCATCAAGTACCTCCTTTAATCGGAGTTGGTCAAAAAGTCCTTTTAAAAAATCAAATTAAATGGCTTGGTCCATACACAGTTCATTCTATTTCTAAAAACAACCTGTGCTGATTGGTTAACCAAAAGGGTTAGACTTTAAAGACAAAATACAATGTCACTTTGCTCAAATCTTTTGTTGATGATAATGAAAAGCCATTGCATGATGAAATATTGCATTCTTTTATTAAAACTGAAGAGAACATTACAAATTTATGGTGCATATTATCTGATGAAGTTGTTAAAATGATATTGATAAATGCAGTCCAGACTTCGAATAATGTTGCGGAAACATATCATTCATTGAGTTGTACGTGCATCAGATTTAGTAAGATTTTGCAACAGAAAAAGAAGTTTCTTCTCGTATTTTCCTTAAATTCAGAGATCATAAGTTTTCAAGTTTAATGTAATATAAAAATATAATAAAGGTAAGTGCTCAAAGGTTATTGAAGATATTTGGATCCCGTAGAGCAGTTGCTACCAGCTTATACAATATTATTAATGATAGTAAATGGAAATTAGCATGGATTGTAATTTGCATAATGGTTCATGTCATTGGTTTCGTACATTTTGCTCAAATAGAAAAGTCAATATTTGCGATAGTTATTTTTGTGCTTTTAGTACATCACTAAATCTTGTATCTTTAAAATGTATCAATTCTTTATATAAAAATAATGCTTATAGTAATGGAGATTTACTTATAAATTTTCTTCCTTTACAACAACAGCTGACGATAACAGTTGCGGCCTGTTTGGCTGTCGCCTTTGCAGGCGAAATATTAGCAGGTAAACCAGCAATAATGACAAACTTCGATGTACTAAAGATGCGAGAACACTTGCTGTTATGCTTAAAGTTTCAGTACCTTTCACCATTTCCTAAAAATAAAATTAACTAAAGTCTGTGTTTACAGTCTATATAAAGAATTAGATTTACATTATAAATCTAAAAGGTTCTTGGCTTTTCTTTGAGAGTTTTTTAAGAATCTTGAGCTTAGAAAATACTAAAGTAATAGTCAACTTAAAACTATTAACCTTAAAGTTCTTGAAAAAAATTTTGACTTAATAATACAGTTTATTTTTAAAAAACTAGGGATTTTTTACAAAGAAGTGAAACAAAGCTCCATAGTTCTTCAAATTAATGTTTTTTAAATCTCACTTCTAGTCCTTTATGGAAATTTAGTTTACTTGCATTTAAATCTTTTTAAAAAGGTGTCTTTTTTTTTTGGGCATTTTGTTAGTTAAAAGAAAATTGTGTTTTTTAGCTTTTTATATAGCTAGTATTGATTCAACGCAACTATTTTTTATAGCTAGTATGAATGACATAATTTTTAAATTTTTCTTTTATGAAAAGAAAAAATTTAAACAATTCAGTTGTGTTTATTATTTTTGTTGACAACAACAGGAAAAAAACAAAACTCAATGTTTTTATTTTTTCAAACTTATATGTATGTATATATATTTATACTTATATGTATGTATATATGTATGTATATATCTATATATATATATATATATATATATATATATATATATATATATATCTATATATATATATATATATATATATATCTATATATATATATATATATATATATATATATATATATATATATATATATATATATATATATATATATATATATATATCTATATATATATATATATATATATAGATATAGTTATATATATATAGATAGATATAGTTATATATATATAGATAGATATAGTTATATATATATATATATATATTATATATATATATATATATATATATATATATATATATATAGATATAGTTATATATATATAGATAGATATAGTTATATATATATATATATATATATATATATATATATATATATATATATATATATATATATATCCTGTAAACGATCCTTACACATTAGCATATTTTCATGTTTATTCCATGTTATGTTGACTGAAAGGTAAAAGCTAAGACCAGAATAAAATTAAAATGTTATTATTTCTTTATTTTAACAAAAAAATTGCTGGTCCAAACCAAACCCTATAGGTGATATCTAATCCTAACTTAACCCTGCCCCAACTCAAACCCTTTGATGTGTCATCAACTCTCTTACATGTTCTCCCTAAATCTGTCGATATGCATATTACTCCTTGCATGGTCTATCTAAATCAGTTTATACGTTGTAAGAATCGTCTTAGGAATATTTTGTTATCATATGACTCTTTCTGTGTTGTTGTGAAAGGTTCATCATTTAGATAAATAATAAGGTTATTTAAAACATTGGTTAAATATCAGACTGTAAAATATAATGGTTAATGAAAAGAAAAGTGTAAATATATTAATTTTAGAAAAATTCTGTAAGGAGTGACAAAATTGTAGCTTGCAACAAACCTCTCCCAGACTTTAACATAGTAATTGATTGTCAAAAATGTATTTTTTTTGACTTATTTTTTTGACTTATTTATTGACTATATATTATTTTGACGTTATTTATTTGACTTATTTTTGACTTATTTAAAAAATGTATTTTTTTTGACGTGACTTTATTGTTTAATTTATTTGGACTACAGAAAAAAGTTAAACTCTGATACAAAACCATTATATTTGGTTACGTACATAATAAGTTTGTAAACTATAGATGGTAATCGTACTAGTATCTACTCTAGGCTTTAATTTTGTTTTATCAAGCCATACTCCAGTTAAATATTAGTTTATTAATACTAAAAGCAAATTCAGGTGTTAACAATGTTTTGATTATTCTAGTCACATTGAGGCTGTCAACCCCGAATATATAGCCATATATATATATATATATATATATATAAATACATATACATATATATATATATACATATATATATATATATATATATATATATATATATATATATATATATATATATATATATATATATATATATATATATACACATACACTTTACCTATTTATACATATATTATATATAAATAGATAACGTTAAATATGTTTGAAAAAAAGATAATTAGGTATATATATATATATATATATATATATATATATATATATATATATATATATATGGATATATGAATATATATATATAATATATATATATATATATATATATATATATATATAAGTATATATAAATACATATACATGTATATATATATATATATGTATATATATATATATATATATATATATATATATATAAATACATATACATATATATATATATACATATATATATATATATATATATATATATATATATTATATATATATACACATATACATATATATATATACATATATATATATATATATATATATATATATATATATATATATATATATACATATACATATATATATACATATATATATATATATAAATATATATATATATATATTTATATATATATATATGAATATATATATATATATATATATATTTATATATCTATATATATATATATATATATATATATATATATATATATATATATATATATATATATATATATATATATATAATCATTTCATTATTTAATTTTTGATGATTCTTCAAACGCAACTCTTGCAATTTCGTTGTGGCTTATCGACGTTTGTTATATTACTTATTTATATCAATAGAATACTAAATCTGAAAAATGTTTTATATATTATAGGTTGTGCACCAGGACAATATTTTTTTATTTTTATTAGCTTATAAGAATTTTTTATGTATAGAGATATTTAGATATCTTGTTTGAATTTTTTCTTTATTATTTTAAATAAAGTTTAAAATAATGAAGAAAAAATTCAAACAAGACATACTTGCTGAGAGGTTATTTCTTAGTAATTTTAATCGTTAAGAGATAAAAGATGATATTTTTGAGTTTTGTTTTGTTAAACTATTAGAGTTTTTAAAAAATCGTTTTGAAATTGTTTATATCATTTTGCAAATATCATTGTTTAGATATTTATTGATACTATTGTCTTAAATAGGGTAAATACATTTTTACTATTTTATTTGTATATTCTGAAGATCCTGTTTTTGAAATAATATTTAATAACTTTGAATATTGTTAGATTGTTTTTAAATGAGTTTGAATCTGAATATATTATATTGCCGCATATTGCGGCAAGATGATTCAATCAATAGATTGTCTTTTTGTGAAAAGTGGTTTTTTCACAAAGGATTTAATTTAATTAACTTTGTAATGTTTAATTAAACTTTATTATCTCTCTTGTTGTTCTTATGTGTCATCTTGCGGTCGTTGAAAATCTATTTATATTTTTTGGATATCTTAAATATTGAGGCCACTTTTTCTAATGTTTCAATTTTTAGAATAGATTTTTTTGTTCACACGAAAAAACTCTTCACATTCTCATTTTTGAGGCTTTATGTTAAATTTTAGCAGTAAAAAGTTTGATAACTAATGATTATTAAAATAGATCTCTACTTCTATAGGATTAAAAAATATTAAAGTCTTGGAGGCTCATTAAAGAATCTTTATTGGTCTTCTTTTGGCAATAACTTAAAGAACTTATAAAGGATTGTTAAGAACTATTTCAAGTCCTTTATGGATCCTAACTTTAAAGTGTGTTCTTTAGTAGAACCTCTGAGGTTCTCGGAAGAATCTTTGAAAAATGGCTGTTTCAACTGCGCGGCCCTAAAAAATCCATTAAGGTTCTATGAAGATCCGTTACATTTAAGAGTGTTTGTCAAATACACTAATTAAATAAATTTTTCAATAATTTAAATAGATAATTTTAAAGAAATCACATCTTTTAAAATTTAAAAATTTTTATATATATGGTTCAAAATAATTAAAATATAAATTTTAGCTTAAAAACAGATGCTTTACAAAGTATAAGTTTTGTAAAATCATTATTTTTTGTATCAAATAGTGTTTTGCCTATAATTTGCCAAATAATGTCAAAAGTATTAGCACTGCAAACACTTAGTTTTAGAAGTTCCAAGTTTTATCTTTTTATTATTAGATCTTCATAATTAGTTATTACTTTTACTTTTATATTTTGTTTTGTTTTCTGTTTTACTTTGTATT
Source organism: Hydra vulgaris (assembly GCF_022113875.1). NCBI lineage: Eukaryota > Metazoa > Cnidaria > Hydrozoa > Anthoathecata > Hydridae > Hydra > Hydra vulgaris. The sequence continues at coordinate 8,028,806 of NC_061158.1, read as the reverse complement.
TATCAGGGGTGTAGAGTAGACACCAGTGATTTTTCAACTTTTTTTCAAAATTGCAATTACTTCAAGCTGGAGTACCTTCTTTAGACCATAAAAATATTATAGGCAAAATATAAAAGCTTCAGGTATTTCCGTTATTATCTTTTTTGGACTTATATTTATCATATATTATCATTAAAAAGTAAAAACTTAAAGAGGTCACACAATAAATATTTGAAAGGTTAACGCAAAAAAACTTTTATGAATGTATTGTTTATAAGGATAAGTTGTATAAATAATTTTTACTTAAATTTATAAGGTTGTTTTTAGTAAATATATAAAATAACTAAAACAATAGGCGGTTTTCAATAATTATTAGCAATTAACTAAAACGGATTTAAACATAAACAACAATGTTATGTTGTTACAGCACTTTTTATCAGGATTTATTCTAATATACAGAAGTAAAACAAGAAAACTATTTTTACGGGCGGCGACTAGATGGCGGGGCAGGTGTTAACAATCCTTCCCCCCCCCCCCCCCACACACTCACCCAAAAAAACAAGATTTTATTATGCCCCTTTTGACTACTACTAAATATATTAAACTTTTACTGCTAATCCAAACTAATAATGATAATAAACAAACATATTGCCAAATAGATTAATTTAAAGAAATGATAACAAATTACAACGTATATTCTTTCTTTGTTCTAAAATATTTTCGTTTCTTTTGACTTGGGCATTTAGCTAGAATATGACCAATTCTTTTCTTGAGGTTATATTCAAAAGCTCCTCATTTGATAAATCTTCCACACAAGGGGGCTTAAAACAGTCTATATCGTACAGATTTATTAATTTTGACCAGTTTTTACATCTACAATCAATAACTGGAATGGCATTAACCCTAATACCATCTTTTAATCCATTTTTAGGATCCTTAATTAGGGTTTTTCTTTTTTCCAAAATCTTAACAACAGTAATTGGTCTGTATACCTGTTCTTCAGAATAAAGTAGAGCAGCAATAAATTTTTCAGGTGGGAGACAAAAAGAGTTTCTATAAATTATGGGCTTTGTAATATTTTGAATTTCAGTATCCAACCTCAAAATCCGCTAAATAAATTGAAAAATGAGTTTAGGACCCTATGTGAAACTCTGAACTTTTTGATATATCAAGAATACCTTTACTTTGAAAAGCGAGTTTTTCAATATTAACAACAAATCAAGAAAAGTAACAGTTAATGAAACTTAATTTACTATTTTTATCTATAATATTTTCATATATGTATATATATATATATATATATATATATATATATATATATATATATATATATATATATATATATATATATATATATATATATATATATATATATATATATATATATATATATATATATATATATATATATATATATATATATAATTAAAAATACACTGAATTTTTAAATATATAGTATATATATATATATATACACTGAATTTTCAAGTATTTATGTTATAAACCTTTGAATCATTAATTTATTTAACTGTTGACGTAGACCAATCATTAATTTTTTTTAAACTTTTTTCTGGATTTCATTGGCCATATATTTGCAGTCTGATTGTAAAAAAGTCATTTGCTAACATTATTTTTATTAGTTGTGTGACAGCTTCATGGTCAGCATCGCGTTCATTTAGTTCTATAAAAAAATGTTTTTCACTAATAATTTTGTTAACTGCATAAATCATTTTCAGTTTCAGATTTTGCTCCACATTCATTTAAGGTTTTTTGAAATTGTCATTGCCGACATAAATTTTGAAAACGCTCTCGCATACTATTATAGTTTGTATAATCTCATTTCTTGGAGCAATAAGCCCATTCCTATTTTTTATGTTAATCAATGAAAGAACTGATGCTCCATATGAATATTTCTCAAAATTGTTTTGGGATATAAGTGAGTTTGAAAACACAGAACATGTTATCTTATAATAATATCTTATAATAAATCCGGAGCTACTTAAGAATTACAATCCTTAAGTAGCTCTAAATCACATAACACATTTCTAGTTAATTTTAGCATGTGACTTGGGTTAGGGATTACATACAAGTAGTAATTATAGCCTTCAAAAATAAATTGTCCATTAATTTTTTCTAGTCTTTTCCCAAATGTACAGCCTAGCGATGCAACAGAATTAAAGTTAACACTTACACCATCAAATGTAATACTACGTACATCAACTATTTCATCAGAAGAAATTATTAATGCTTTTTTAATAAGACATGAAAGGTTTTTAGTTATTATTTTACTACACAGCATATAGCCAATAGGTGTTTTCCAACGACCTCGTAATCCTACCAGCATAAATACCAATGCTTCTGTAGATGGTGTATCTGGTTCAATTGCAACAATATCTTTTCCATAATCTGTAAAGCCAATAAATCAACCTGCCTTTTTATCATTCAGAACTGATGTTTTGATTACCATTGCATCTATAATTTATGCACAATCTTTATAATTAAAATCAGTCTTTGCATTTATACTAATATAACTTAAAACATCTTCAAAAAAAAAAAAACAGCTTTACAATATACAGAAGGAGTTCAGTTGGCTAAAGAGCTTAAAGCACGTAAATGGAGTATTGGCCGTAGAAAATTGCAGGCTTTAGGGGAGTAAATGCAGAGTTATTGCAAATTTTTCAATTTCATCAGTATACCTATGCCTTTTTAGAAGTGAGGTATTGTTTTTAAACTGATTTTTTATAATATCAAAAGTCATTCCACTAAAGTTTTCACAAAGAACATTAGCAGCATCTTCAGAAACAATTTTTTTTTGGTGAGATTTTTTAGCATAACTTAATTGCAGTTTGTTATTAAAATCAGGTATATTTTTTAGCATAACATAATTGCAGTTTGTTATTAAAATCAGGTATATTGTAAACTAAAGGTAAAAAGTGATCACAACGAATGCAGCTGTGCTCAGTAGGACTAAATCTTTCACGTTTTATAGCAACATTTAACTTTTTAAAGATTTCGCTATTACTATTTGAAAATTAATGAAATGCTCTGTTGTCGTTTTTCATTACTCTATTTGTACAACCTGCTGCAGCACAAGAATTAACCATGATATTAAATATTATTTGATCCAAACAACCGTGATTTACTGTTTTTTTTAAATTTGCCCCACCTAATGGCTGATTGTTGCTTCAAAAGTACGCGGAAGTATCATTAGTAATTTCGGATTTTGTAATGGCAAATTAGACCCTCCAAAATATCTCTGTCTAAAGTCTGAAATGCCTTACTTTTTAACTCGTTATATTATTCTTTCTTATAACAATGGCTCTTAAGCTACTTGTCAGAATCGAAAAACATGTTTTTTTGGCATAAATCAAGTTTACTGTGAAATAAAATGGATAACTGTAATAAAAAAAAACTTGATTTATGCTGTTATAACACTTTTTTTGATAATTTTTTTCTGATTAAAAAGGAAAGGAAACTATATTAGATTTAGCTTTATTATAAAGTAAAATACTTTTAGAGGCGAATCGAAATGACCTTTTTGCGTCCAAATGTGAAGAGCTCAATTTCGAGCCCGTTGCATTGTCATATATTTCTATTAAACAAATCAAGTTTCTATTAAACAAAACGAATCAAAAAATAATAAAAAACTTTTAATGCGTTAAAATTAAAAATAGATATGGATTACGCGAACTAAAAATGAAATAAAAGTAGAAACTGTAGACATTTTTTTCGGAAATGTCAAAAGGAAAGCTGCAGTTTTATATCAAACAGTGTGGTTTTACAATTTCCGGCAATCATAGCTCCCTAGCTGCTACAGCTTTAATGGCATATGAGCAAAAAATTAAAGTTGTACCAAGTACTGAAAATGTTTGCAATAAATTAAATAGTGACTAAAATCGACTAAAATCGTTCAAAATAGATTTCGACCCGTTGAAAGCAAAAGATTTTATAGACGATGTGCGACAACGGCCTGTTACAAACATTGGACAAATATTTGCTTTTATTATCGAAAGCAAAACATTTGACACTAAATACATTGGTCAGTACAAACATAAAAAGTATACTTTGGAAGTGGTTTTGTTGGCCAGTTGTTTAACAAAAAAAATGAACGATTATATTATAATAGGTTCATCGATCTCTGCTTCTCAACATATACGAAAAAAATCCCATCAACTTTGGATTTTGTTTAGTGTGGATGGCACCATTTGCATAGCGTTTAGCAGGTGTACCGTAGGACCAAATAATTGTTGCAATCATGCTATAGAATAGAAAATGCGAAGAGTAAAGGCGTAACAAACCATTGCGAAGAGTAAAGGCGTAACAAATTATGATAATATTTGCAACTGAAACTCTCCGTCCAAAGAAATTCAACCAAGTATGGTGAAAGATATGAATTATTAAACATCGTTAAACATAAAAGTGGTAAACTGCAGAAAATCTTTTGATATACAAATAAAAAAATGATTTTAATTCAAGACCAGAAGAGATGCGTGAAATTTTGAAAGTTAAAAAAAATTATTTTTTTAAAATATCATGGAGGTTCTTCCTAACGCCGTTCTAAATACAATGTTTACCCCTCCGCCAGATAATGATGTGCCACTTCCAATAACAGAAATTGTTTCAGTAGTACGTAGTTGTTTTCCAACGGAGCTAAGCTCTGTGACTGATAGATTACTTGGTATGATGACATTTAACGACAATCAACTTCAAAAATTAGAAAAAGCTACAAGATATCAATCCCACTCAAACTAATGGTGGGAATAACGCAGAGGAAGAAAAACATCATCATGTTTCTCTTCCATTTACCAAAAGGTTACATCTCTTCTAAGAAACCATGAAAAAATCGTTAAACACAAAGTTGTGCCACTTCTTAAAGCTATTGTCAATCCTGTTTAATAAAAGAATGTTGGGGTAAAGAAAACGAGAAAAATTCTGCTAAAATATTTAAAATATCTAAAATATAAAAAATATGAGGGCGTAAAACATCAAAACCTAAGCTAATAACGTGTGGTTTATTAGTGCATAAACCACACCCGTATTTTGATGCTTCTCCGGACAACATTTTTCAATGCCGTTGTTGCCTAAAATCTTGTGTAGAATACAAATGTCCTTTCAGTATTCGGGACGAAGATATAAGCGTTTCATGGAAAAAAACGGATTTTCGAAAATGGTTGACAGCAAAGTAGTGTTTAAAAGGAATCACAAATATTACACCCAAATAATGGGCCAAATAGCAATCACTGGTTATAAATCCACGTATTTTCTCGTCTAAACAAAGAAAGGTGTTTTAGTAAATAAATCAAGTTCGATGAAGAACATTGGCAAAGAGCGCTTCCAAGATTAATTCTGTTTTTTAAAACGTATGTGCAACGTTACCTACTTAGATTTAGACAACTATACATGCCCATTGTGCAATAAGCCATGCTTAAATAAAAATGAATTCAAAAAAAAAGATAACAGCATTGATTGTGATATTTGTGGTCTCTGGTTTCATTGGGATTGTTGTTAACTACAGTGGTGGCACAAAGTAAGGACAAATTCAGCAGAATTAAGTCACTTTAACTTATAGCTAAATAATTACCAGATCAAAGCGTCATAGCTACATTTATTGATCTCTGTTGTGTTAGCACGTCAATATCTTTGGTATATAGTATATACCATTTAAGGTCATTTAAGATCATCTAAATCCCGATATGGTTAATGAGAACCATAACTATTGAGGTACTCTCCACGAAGTTTTTTTACTTTAACTAATTTTTTAGTGTTTTATTAGCATCTGCTACCGTTTTGATAGCTTCACTATTAGTATTATTATTAATTTGTCTGTTTTAGTTTAATTTAATGACCTAACATCAGTATTTTTTGTTGTAGAAAAAATGGTAAAATCGCTTGTCCTACAATCCTGAAGTGATGAGCGAACCAGCACCCGATCAGTATGAACCGTGGTTTTAATTGGCCTTCCGGAACGTGCTTTGTTAACTGTAGAACCTCAATGCAGATATTTTATCACAATTTTCATGATGCCGATTGCAGTAGTACCAAGAATTGTTGCAATTTTACTATAATTTTAACCATTTTCTGACATGAAAAAAGCACGGAGGCGCTCTTCCTCGCCTGACTGCTTCACAACTAAACCGGAGACTGTCGAAAGAACATGGAGTTAATTACCATTAAAGAAACTTTTGCTCACTGCCGACAATGTCCAGCGACGGTTGGTCTTTGCAAAGGAGCACGAAGACTGGACTGTCGAGGACTGGAAAAACGTTATTTTTTACGATGAAATTTTATTTCAACTATTCTATGGAGCAAAGAGACTGATTCTTATCATTATATTTGAATTCAAGAATGAATTCATACAACAGCATTGATTGTGACGTTTGTGGTCTCTAAATACATTGGGATTGTTGTTAACTACAGTGGCGGCACAAAGTAAGGACAAATTCAGCAGAAGTAAGTCACTTCAATTTTTGTCCAAATAATTACCAGATCAAAGCGTCATTGATAGATCTCTGTTGTGTTGGGACGTCAATATCTTTGCACTTCTTGTTTTCCTTAGCAACAAGCACTTTTTTTTTGATAAATTAACAAAACACATTGAAAAGTTGTTTTTCTTTTTTTGGCATAGGAAACAAGACAGAAGAGGTAAGTGATGTGCCTTCATTGTGATATTAATGTCATCATTATTAGTTAGTAAAAAATATAATATTAATTTTATTGTTACAGTCAAAAAAATATCACTTGATTTCAATCAATCAATTAATTTTGTTTTGGAAAAAATTATGCATCATAAAAAATGATTATGCCTGATTAAGAAATTGAAAAAAGTTAAGAAATGACAACCTTTTTTCGAAAAAGTTAAAAAATTAAAAAGTTAAGAAATGATAACGTTTTAAAAAAAAAAGTAAAAAAAAGAGTTAATACCGCAGGGTTTACACTTTTCAGATAAATTTTTGAATTTGAAATATATGCACTAGATTTACAATCAAAAATAAATAAAAATCCTTAAATTGCTAAGAATTCGAATGAAAAAAATATATATATATATATTTATTTCTCTATTTTTTTAACATTTTAAATTAAAAAGTTTTCATTCTTTTTAAAAAGTTGAATGGAAAAGTCCGTTTTTGCAAAAAAATATCTCAAAACCCGGATATTTGGTAAGAATTATTTGGAATAATTCGGTATAATTTGGTAAATTGGAATAACTTGGTATAATTTGGTAATAATTATTAGGAAAAAACGAATTTAAAACGAACTTTAGAAAATAAAATAAGTTGCTATAGGGATAGGTTACATAGTTGTCCACATTTATTTCGTACAGGATCGTAAAAGAAGTAAAAAGATCGAGTTAAGTTGAGTTTTTAGTTATTTTAATTTATTGTATATTATTAATTGCTGTAAGAAACTCAATTTTAAAAATAACTAAATATATTTACTAAACATAAAGTTTCTGAACATTTTTTTGAAAAAAAAATTGAGATAGAATTTAACCTTTAATTTTTAAAAGAACTTACAGTATCACTTTCTCTAATTTACAGCTAAACATGGCACCGTTTTTACTCCTGTCAATAAAAAAGCTGGAAAAACAAATAAATCATCTCAATGTATACGATTTGCAACTAAATCCATCGATGACAGTGGGCGAACGCGCGTCCGCAATCATATGCATTCACAATTTCGGAAAAAATAACGTTGATGTGAAAGCGTTTAAGACGCTAGTTTCGAAAAAAAAGGTCATCGATATCGCTCATGTATTAAGAAACTGGAAGATGATAACGTAGAAAGTTCTGCGGTTTTAACCTCGATGGGGAAGAAGTACATAACTTCTCGTCATTTTTAGTAATACTTAATAACAATACTTAATTCAACTTTTAAGAAAGATTGAACTATATATTCCAACCCACCAAAAGATAGATTTATTTGCACAACAATAGTGTTATCCATCGTGAATTTAAATCGAGCAACTTACTTGTGTCCGGAAGTTTAAATGAGATATCTGTAAAGATTTTGATGAAATGTTGCTTATATAAGGAACTATAACTGCAACCGCAACTTCTCTTTCGACAAATGGAATGACTTTATTGTATACTGCACCCGAAATCTGTCCTGGTTCTGTAAAAACTCCATCGAAGAAAACTGATATATTTTCTTAGGCTATTTCTGCTACGAAATTTTATTAGATCTGTCATCTCCTTGGCAAAACGTACTTACGTCTTTGAACGATCACTTACTAACTGAAACTTTATACAATGGTATCAGACTAATATAGGATAATGTAAAAAACCTCTACCAAACAGAATCGATAGATGCAACAAACACAATTTCATTTATTCATTCAGCATGGAGAGGAGAACTATCTGAACGACCTGAATTAGAAAGGGTAACTAAACAGTATACTAATTATTAACGTAACTTATGTCTGTAAAAGTAAATTTATTTGAATAAAATAAAAACATATTTTTTAATATTAATTTTAATAAAGTTATAAAAAAAATATTTGTATAAATATTTTCTAGTTTAATTCCTAAGTAATATTTTGTTTCAAGTTTATTGAATCTATGGAGAACATCTTTTCATCTAAGCAAAAAGAAGCTGTGACATTGGAAATTGAAAAACTGCAACCAAATTCTCAAGTAAAATAAGTTGAATCCAAAAATTTCAAAACTTTTCTTATATATACTAAAAAACAATTTAATTTTTTAAAAACATAATTGTTCAAAAAAAGACATAAACTCACATACTTAACTGAACATAAACTAAATCAATTTAATGATTCAGATAAAAATGAATAACGTCATTGTAAATGAAATTGACAAATTAGTTGCTGACAGTAAGGATTATAATTTTTTTATTTGAGTAAAGTAATTAAAACTTGTCTTGATTTTTTAATTGTTAGATGTAATAATTAATAATACATAAATATTACTACTATTTATACTAAATAGATATTGAAAATTTTACATATGATGTTCCTGTTTAAGTTTAGTAATTTTATGGATTATCAATATACTTAATCTGCTCTATTGTAGTTATGTGTGATTATTTTAAAAAAAAATTCATTTTTAATATTGCTTAAGTGCAGATATTAAAGGGTCAGTAATTACTTTAAAGCATTATTATTATTATTTCGCTTTTTTTATTTTGTAATTTTGTAATAACTAGTCTTATATTAAAAAAAAACTTTTGTGATTATTTTTAAATTTTTTCGAAAGCATTTCTCTTATAGACAAATTAGAAAATACAGTAGGTAAGTTAGCTAGTTTTGCTAATTAGTTATAAAAATTTTTTTATTGTATAAGCAAAATTTGTAAACTTTTAATAACAAAAAAATTACTAAGATGCTTTATAAATCTCCGTCCCAATTTTTTTTTTTACTTTTGTTTCTTTAAAGAAGTTTATAAAAAAAAATGTGCGAGTTGATGAATAAGTAATATAAAAGCTAACAATTTTTTAAATTTAAACTTGAATAAATTAGTTTGTATTTATAAATTTGAAATAATTTATAGAAACCTATGAAAAATTATAGACATTTATTTTATAAGCTTCCTAAAAGATTTTTAAAATAAATTTCACTGTTTACTTTATCCTTATTATTTCGTTTTTTTAATTATTTAGTGGTGTCTAAATCTTCCGCAATTAAGACTTTTTAGGTCTTTTTTACTAAATTCAGTGGCATCTAGTACATCTTCAACATGTTCTGGAGATGATGCATCTGAAAGTACTAGAAATGGTATATATTATAAATTCTTATTTAAATGTGCATTCTTAACTACGGTAAATGTGAAACCAGTTTTTTTGTTGTATTTTTTTAATTTTTTCTTAATAATTTGTAAATGTTTTTTTTTCTACTTTCTTGAATGTTTTCTAACTTAAATGTCAGTTTATACTTTATTCTCAATACTTATTTTATTCTTTATTGGTGTCTACATCTCCGACAATAATTAATTTTTTTTTAAAGGACTAAAACACAAAGACTTCAAAAAATATCGTTCCAACCACCCAGGGCCTAATACCAAATATGTCATTTAAGAAATGTGTCCATCATAAAGGGGAAGACAGACCATCTTTAGATGGGCTGCTGAGCTTCCAAGAAAAGGAGGTTGGCAAAAACAAGAAGGGGGAGGAAGAGGTGGCTGCGGAGGAGGTGGTCATGGGCGAAGAGGTGGTTTCTAATTCTTATATATATATATATATATATATATATATATATATATATATATATATATATATATATATACATATATATATATATACATATATATATATATATATATATATATATATATATATATATATATATATATATATATATATATATATATATATATATATATATATATATATATATATATATATATATATATTAAAAGTGGTATTTAATTTTTTAATTTAATGTGGATAAATCGTGCTATCTATTTTTAATTTGATAAATAATATAAGGAATTATTGGTCAGCAATTAAACGGTTGGGTAATTTCCCAATCAGCAAGTATTGGAATTTGCAAAAAAAATGTACCTTGTAATTTTTAGATAGACGGTTCTGGCTTACGTTCATGTCGTGTCTATTGTTAATAATGATCATTAATTAGTTTTATTATTGGAATCCAATATCTTAATCATTAACTAAAAGCCAAGAACTAAAAATTAAAATATTCGTTAAGTTGTATGTTTTACAAATACTTGTAAATTTTTTATTCATTTTATAAATTATTTTATTGATAGTTAAATGTAAAATATTTGTAATTTAAAGTTCGGAGAGGTCATCCGACCTGTGTCTTTTTCAGGCTCTCTTTTAATGGCAAAGTTATTGGTTTAAAAAAAGGGCCGTTAAAAATAATAGGGGCCCTAAAATGTTCCACCATACACCCTCTCTCCTGTGGGGGCCATGGGTAAAGTGTGTAAATTAAATTTTATTGTCTATAATTTAAGCATTTTTTACTATATAATATGTAAAAAATGTTATTGTTTTGTATATATGTTCTATTTTAAGATTAAAGAGACCCTTTCTCTGAGTTAGTGTGCGTCGCTAGTGTAAGTTGAAATGCACTAAAATATGATTTATATTTTTTATACGAAGTTAATTTATTTTTTAATAAAAATAAAAAATACTTAGAAGAATGAATTGTTTTTGATAATAGGGTGTACAAAAACGGCAACTAAAAGCCAAAACAAAAGTAAATTATTATTATTTCAACTTTTGTTTTTGGTATTCATTCATTGGTGAATTCATTTGTTCAATATTCATTCTAATATTTTAAATAAACATTTCAACTTACATTTAAAAGTAAATTACTTTTCACATTTTCATTAATGTATTTATACTTGATTAGATTTAAGGCGAAGGGACACAACATGCCCTAGATTCGATATGCACGGCTAGAATATGTTGTAACCTATTATTATATGATTCGTATTTTATTTATTCTGTATCGACTTTTTTAAAGAAATTCAAATTAGTGATATGAAATAATCATTTTCAATTATGGAGTGTTAACACCTTCCCCACATGCACCCATTTATTAGGTCAGTCAGTTATTATAATAATAGGGTGTTGACCCCTTTTCACATACATCCCTGACTCTAAGATGTATCACTCGTATTGGTCTAGAAAAAAATTAAAACAACTACTTAAATATTGAAATTAACAGTTCTGAAGAAAAATATTAAAGATAAAAATATAGATATTATGATAATAAAGGTAGGGTTCGGGTGTCCCCTCTAGGCCCCCGGATACGCCCTGAGGGTGCGTGCAAATGTTAATGTGTAGGTTACTCTTATATCTATCTATTAACACCAAATTTTATGGATAAAGATTTTACAGTTTTGATAATTTTAGTTAATAAAACTTTATTTTGACTAGTTTTATCAACAACTCCATATATCCAAAAATCGGTACCAAAACGTTATAACATTTTAAAAAATTGTTTTATTTTGAAATCTTTTTCACTTTTAAATTATTTAATTGAAGCTCTTCTAATGATATATTACAATTGAAGCTCTTCTAACGATATATAACAATCTAGAATTTATTGAATATAACTTTTTCCTATTGCATACCTAGTTTTATCAAGAAGTCCATATGGCAAACTTACTCTGAACAACGTCGTAATTATAGTATTATCTAATTTCCATAATTTTTTAACCTTAAAATGTTTCTAAGAGCTTTCTAATGATACATAATATGCTAGTTTAATGATAAATTAAAAAATTCAGTCCACTTACCTAAAAAAAATTTACGCTTTACAAATAATTTTTTGTTGAGCATGGATAAGAAAAGCTTATCTCCACTTTTGTTTTAAATAGGGATTACGCGTATTTGATTTTGTAAATTACTATGTCCTTTCCGAATCAATCAAATTGTCTTTTTAAACGTTAAAGTGAAAAAAAGACAATTTCAAAAAGGTTTCTTTAAAATAAGTAAATCATTTCACTGCTAAAGTATTTTCACCTTAATGTTTTGATTGATTCGGTAAGGACATGCATACTAAATTATAAAATCAGTTACGCGTAATTCATAATTAAAACAAAAATGGAGAAAAGCTATTCTTATCCATGCTAAACAAAAAATTATTTTGTGTACAAAATGAAATGAATAATTATCACACTAGTTTTAAAATATTTAATGTATTCGCGACCTTCTGATAAGCAGCAGTCCGTGCATCAGGTACAAGTAGCAAGCCCACTTAAATAATTCTGATTTAGAAAAACACGTTTATCGACCAGCAACTAATCATGAATAGAGATGTGCCGAAACCAGTTTATGCCGAGTCTCCGATTCCGGGTACCCGGCTGAAAAAACTGGGTCGAGTCCGGGTACTCGGTACCGAGTCCATTTTTTAAAAGTTGGAATAAAAATTTGTGAAATCTCTAGGGCTGAACTATTCACACAAAATACGCTTTTTACGCTAACTAACAAAAAGTTATGTGGCCGACGTACTATTTAGCAAAACCCCGCAATGCAGGGTAAGGGGCCTGAGTTGCAGGGCCTAACTATTTTAAAAAGTTGTGCAACAGTTTTTTAACAACTATATTTAGTTTAAAATTATTTTTCTTTCCTGGTGGAGCGGGCCTAAATAATATTTTGTGGGGAAAGGGGCAAAATTTGAAGTTCCGCCATTGAAAGTTATATTATGGAAAGCAAAAGATTAAGAAATATAAAGAATTGCAAAAAAAGGTAGACCTTCTCGACTGTACAGTGAATAAAATAAAACAAATAAAAAGAACTTAAACAACACTTATTTGCTGTATCTTATTTTAATTGTTTTATTAACTTTAGATTGTAATGCACAAACATTAGGTATTCTCCGTTATCTGCTTTTAGTCTGCTCCTTGTTGCTTCGTATATGTCCCCACCAGCACTAAATAACCTTTCACTTTCTATTGATGACGGAGGTGCTGTAAGATATTTTAATGCCATCTTTTTTAGTTTTTCAAATTGCATTCCACATTTACTCCACCACAAAAACGGAAAACTTTTATTTTCTAAAAGAGGCAGAGATAAGTAGTTGTCTATTTCTTGAGTAATTGCAGACTTTAATATTGTTTGCTTTTTAATTATGTCAGTGGTAACAACTTCAATATCTACTAATTCTCTTTCTGCCTCGGAACGTCTTTCACTTTGCTTTCTTCCGGTTCTCATAGAAGCTACATCTTTAAAACAATCATCAATGCTAATGAATCCATTAGATGCTGGAGCTTTTACTATTGGAGCATTGTCGGAGTCAGAGTCAACAACATCTTGCGCTCCTTGCATTTCTTTCCATGCTTCTTCAACCCATTCCTTAATAACATTTTCATCTGCATGTTGATAAAGTAATTTATATCGTGGATCCAAAAATGTTGATACACATAACATTTTATTAAGCAAAAATTTATTAAGTCTTTTAGTAACAGATTTTATTAGTTCATCAATCATCGTCATAATCCCAGCGTATATATCACTTGATGAAGCTTTTTGTAATAAAACTTTTAATGCAACAGATGGTATAATTTGTGCGCAAGTTTCGTCCCTCCTACCACATTTTTTTGTTAAGTTTTCAAATGGAGCAAGAATGTGAACAAGTTTTTCGACTATTCCCCATTGATAATTAGTAGGAAGTTTAATTTCATCATATTCTGCTGCATAGGTGGCCAAAGGAACTTTTTGTTCAAACGTTCTTTGTAGCATTTCAAATGAACTGTTCCAGCGAGTTGGAACATCTTGTTTCATTTTGTGAGGTACAGTACTTAACTGCTGCTGAATTGATTTTAATTTTGCACATGCTATTAGTGAATGATTAAAATGTGTCGTTATTCCTCTGCATAAAGTTAAAATTTCCTTGATGATTTCTTGGCTAAATATAGAGTCATGAATACATAGCTGCAAAGTATGGATAAAGCATGGAATTGATGACATTCCACTGTTTTTTACTGCAGCCTTCATATTGCTTGCATTATCGGTAACAATAAGATGAATTTTGCTTAACGGGATTTCAAAAGTTTCTCAACTTTTTTGTAAATACTCTTTTATATGAACACCTGTGTGCTTTTCCGGAAAATGAATTACTCGAAGAACAGCAGTTTCTTGGGAAAATTTAGTTAGATCTATCCAATGTCCAGTAATGCTTAAAAATGCGATTTTTGCAGTATCTGCTGTCCAAATATCTGTCGTCAGAGACAAATAGTTTGCCGCGGAGATTTTTAATTTTTATATCTTTAAAAAGTTCATCATACATGCTAAGGATTACGTTTTGGCTGAAATATGTTCTACATGGTAATTTGTAATTGGGGTAAGCATCTTTAATCAGTTCATTAAACCCAGTATCTTCAACAATAGAAAATGGCTGAATATCCAATGTGATAAGTTTTCCTATTATTTTATGGATTCGAATAGATCTGTGGTCATCAATATTCCACTGTTTTTTTTTTTGTAAAGCCTGAATAATTTTACTTTGTACTGTATTGGTGGTAGAAGCAACTGAGGCTTCAGAAATAGACGGCAACGATTGAACCTTTTTTTTTTCTTCCGCAAGTTCAAACTCTTTGGAATGCTTTAAACGCAAATGTTTTACCATTGCTGTAGTTCCATAAGACTTGAAAGATTTTCCTCCTCTCGTAATTAAACTATCACATAGTTTGCACTTACTCATATGAGGAGTCGTGCTTATATCAAAGAACTTCCACGCTATACTTTTTTTTGCCATAACTTTTCTTTCAAATAAAATTTCTATAAAGATAATGAAACTAGTTTTGATATCAAAGTTTTCGTTTATTTTATATGAAACGATAATTTTTTTAATAATACGCTCGAAATTAAAATATAAAAAATGTGTATAATATTTACCTTATATCTCTACTTTTATGATTTTTGCTTGATACGAATGAAAAGTCTATCAGCGTTCGAAAGCATTATAAGCGTTTCATTCAAAAATAAATTGCTAAAAATTATCTTGTGTTCTAACAGAATAAAAAGAAGCTATTCTAAAACTTTGTTTCCCATTCTTTTTATTCGTATTCTCGAATTATTTTATTTAGCGTTACAGTTTTTGTATCCGTATAAATTTTTTTTGCAAAAGTGTATTAAAAAATATTTTAAGTGAGATTGTTTTAAGTTAATAGAACTTTGTGGTTATCGACTACATAACACTCTTCGACTTATATCAAGAAGTTTAATGGTTAAAGTTTAACTCAAAAAAAAATCAATTTGAAGATACCCGGTGCCGGGTACTGCAACAAAATGGCCGATACCGGGTACCCGGTAAAACTGCCGAATTACCGGGTCTCCGGGTCCGAACCGGGTACCCGGCACATCACTAATCATGAATATTTTATGGCTAAGCTCTTATAGAGTTACCGAAACAGTCAGTTGACTGTTTCGGTATTATGGGTCGGGTCTTGCTCTATTATCTTAATAAAAACTTTAAAATATGAATTAAACGGTTTAAAAATAATTGTATTTATTAAATTATAATATACTAGCAGTAAGCAACCCGTACTATTGGTTAATAAATAACTAAATCATAAGCAACAATATAACTTACTACATTATTTTAAAAAAATTTTCTAAATACAAATTTATCTGTAAATAATTTTTCAGATAAATTTGTATTTAACGTTCGGCTTCCTATTAGCAATGTCATTGCTTATAATTATAATTATATTTTAAAACAGCAAATAACGCGTAAAATATGTTTATTCACGGTCATTATCAATAGTGTTAAGAAGTACGCAAGAGCTCCGTACTTAGTCAGGTTTTATCTCGCTTTATAAATTCTTATTTAAATGAGACTAAGACAGTGTTTCCAACGCACCGTGTTAAAAAGAAGACACAATAATTAACATAAGAGAGTTACTGTAAACATGTCAAACACTAATTTTTTTTTGTATATATTTGCTTTAGAGTGAAGGCGTTTTTTTTTATCATTTAGTTGAAATTTTTCTTAACATCTTTAAATTTTTTGGAGCAGTTAAAAAATTTTATTATAATACTATATAAATGTTAACTTCTAATGTCTAACGGGACACTTAATAATTTTTGGTAGTTCCCTCTCCTTTATTTAGAAAAAAAAAGTTCTATTTAACTTATAAGCGTTTAATGTGCGCCTAATTAATTTTTAGTTAATTACATAAAGGTCTCTCCGTCATAAATGAAAAATGCATTTCAAACAGAAATTTCAAATATTTCATGCTTTTAAAATCCGACCCTTCCGGTTATTACAAAATCTCAAATTTATTAAAAAATAAATATTATTTTAAAAAAAAATATATTTATTTTTAAAAACTTTATTATTCAGTAACAAAACATAATTATTATTCGTGTTCTCCTGTATCGCTTAAATACGTCACATGGCGTCTAAAAGAAAAATAAAATAGATAAGTAAATAGTAGAAAAGAAAAACATTTTTAAACAGGAAAACAATTAACATGTTTTTGGCAAACTGCAGTTGCTGTTTTGATGAAGCAGTATTTGATGGTGTTGTTCAATGACATTATTTCATGCTGGCTTTTATTGAAGACGAAAAAGGTTTCAAAATGTTTCAAAGAATAGAACTATGAATAATAATAAATAACTTTTAATGAATGATTAGAAACAGTGAGCTCCATGAATAGAACTAGCAATTAATCATTTTTAACGATAGACACAAACGGGAAGGTAAGCCAACTGTCTATCAACACTAATCATCACAACAATGTTACAACGCTAACGCACAACAAAAGCACATAAGATATTTATAAGTACACATTACACTTGCTCTATACAATGGCAAAGTCAAACAACTATGAACCCATGGAAACTACATAAAATAGACAAAGAAACAAACACTAAACATATCTTCAAGCTTATAGCACAATCGCCTAAGTCATATTTTTCTTGTTTTGAGAAAACTAAGTAACTTCGGTATTTCTTTTGCTACGTCACTTTGGTTTATTTTTGGCATCTTTTAACTTAGATGCTTTCATATATTGCTTTAGAAGTGATATGTGTATTACCGTTGAGACACAATAGGTCAAAAACAATAGGATATAAGTAAAAATGCTGATTTAGGCAGAAGTAATAAAATTAAAAATCAACTCCTTTCTGATTGGTTTAAGACATAGGCGATTTGGTTTAAGACATAGGCGATTAAACATATCTTCAAGCTTATAGCACAATCGCCTAAGTCATATTTTTCTTGTTTTGAGAAAACTAAGTAACTTCGGTATTTCTTTTGCTACGTCACTTTGGTTTATTTTTGGCATCTTTTAACTTAGATGCTTTCATATATTGCTTTAGAAGTGATATGTGTATTACCGTTGAGACACAATAGGTCAAAAACAATAGGATATAAGTAAAAATGCGGATTTAGGCAGAAGTAATAAAATTAAAAATCAACTCCTTTCTGATTGGTTTAAGACATAGGCGATTTGCCACATTATAGAAGACTGTTTAAGCTATATATTTCAATTCTTAACTTCCGAGAAACCCCAAAAAAATGACTTGGGCAATTGTGCTATGATCGTGACGATATAACATTATAAAACATTAACACATTTAACACATTACATATTTGTATGTACATATGATGCTTAATGTTAATAGATGTTACGTGTTTCCAGAATAATTAAAAAAAGGCTACACAACACAACCTAGCCACAACAAAGCAGTAACATCACTTGGCACTAAACGCTGCCAAGTCACACCTCTGTTTTAGGTACACCGCTTTGCTGGCAAGGTTAACTATCTTGCTTGGCACGTTTGCCAAGTCACACTACTTTGAAAACATGGAATTAACGTAATATATATACACAAACTATAAACACATAACCTTAATAACACATATAGCCCAAGTATTACATGAACAATTTAAATAACAGCTAACACATAACATACATATAACACTTACATAACACATTTAACAATTAATACATACAACACTTATTAATTACATAATAATTAATTAATTACATAACACATATAACAATAATTACATATATCACTTACGTAACACTTAAAACATGTATAAAGACAAATATAATTACTAAAACAATATAAAATAAAAATATATAAAAAAAGTAAAAATTATAACAAAAATCTCATAAATATAAATTAAGAACATACAAACAGTGTTTGTGTAAAACTTTTCATCTATCATACTTTGATTGGGATGTTTATCAATTTTAAAAAATAAACTATTAAATGCTCTAGTTCTTGAACATGCAACATAAAGTTGACCATAAGTGAAACACTGTTTCTTTAGATATACGCCAACTCTATCAAATGTTTGACTTTGACTTTTATTAATTGTCATTGAATATGCCAATCTGACAGGAAACTGGCGACGTTATAGAACGAAAGGTAAATTAGGATTTGACAGAGCCAACTGAATTTGAGGTACAAATACCCGTATACCAGCAGAAACACCTGTCAAAACCTCTGCATCAATATAATTGTTTTGAAGAGCACAAACTTTCATTCGAGTGCCATTGCATAACTCAGCTTTGAGATGTAAATTTCTAAGTAACATAATTATACAACCAATTTTAAACTTTAAAGAATGAGGAGGCATGCCTGAGGGAATTCAGCTATTTAAAAACTCAACAGGAAAGTTATTTCTTGCATTAAGATCGTCTGTCTCAACTTGATCAGCACATTAGTTAGTGTCAAAATAACACGTTTAGCATAATCGTCTTGTTCGGCATCCCCAAACATCTTTTCAACAAACGAGTAATTTTCCCTAATAAGGCATTAATGCGGTATTTCAATGCATCCTTTAAAAGGATCTTCTTCTTTGACAAATACTGTTCCACTACCAAGTTTTAACAGCCAATTTGAAAATTCCCTTTCCCCATCATGTACTCTCATATTTTCAGTTAACTTAAACTTCTGCACCCATTGCCAATGTAAAGAACATTTTATACATGCTTCTACAACTTCAGCTGGTTGTCCTCTTTTCACAACAGGCGCTGGCCTTCAATTTTGACATATGCATCAACAGCATGTTGCTGAAATAGTTTTTTGCCATATAAGATCGAAGAAAAAAATTGTCTAACCGAAAGTCTATAATTGTAATACTGAGATAATGTAAAATGATTTCTAACCAATGTAGCACGTTCAGGGTTGTGAACCAATTGATTATGCCAACCAGCATCATCCCTTGGGAAAAATAGAGGATAAACCGTAGGATCTAAGTTGGCAGAAATACTTGATATAGTTTTAAAAGGATGACCTCTCGGGTAAATAACAACTTCTCTGAAAGCAGATAGAGCATTACCAACAAATACAACTGCAACTTCATTATGTGAAGGGAGATTATAGTGACGTTTATCTTGCCCTTCGAGTAAAGACATTTTTACAACTGAGACTAAGCGACCTTCTATAGCTGCTTGACGAATTTCTTCATCTTCCACTTCAGCCATGTTTTTAAATGCGAGAGCAAATGGGTTCTCCTCACTAATAATAGTTTGCAATCAAAACATGAAATCATCTAAGCAAAGATCATTACCAGGTTGTCGCATTCTAAAATTTATTGCAGCAAATGGATCATAGATGTATTATGTTACATATACAACATTAATTATGTTATATATACAATAAGTTGGAGGAATATCTTGATCTGGCCTAAGAAGACCAACACAATGAAAAACCTGACCACATATTGAAGATAATCGTCACAGAAATGCAAGAAATAGGCTAAGGGAAGATGTAATTAATAATCAACAAAATATTACATATGCTGGTAGACATGAAAGAATGCATTGTATAGGAAGAAGTAATACTATTCTAGATTATAATGATCTTTGCTTAAAATCATTTAAGCAAAGATCATTACCAGGTTGTCGCATTCTAAAATTTATTGCGGCAAATGGATCATAGATGTATTATGTTACATATACAACATTAATTATGTTATATATACAATAAGTTGGAGGAATATCTTGACCTGGCCTAAGAAGACCAACACAATGAAAAACCTGACCACATATTCTAAAACATGGCGGCCCATGATTCATGGGTTGAACTACATTAGCGGTAAATGAAGCAAAAGAAAGACAGGCATAAAAATTTTGAATATTTTTTAAAAAATTCACATTGGCATTTCGATCACCATAACTTCCTGTAAATAAATCTTGTAAATTTTGCGGAAATTGTGGCAGTTGAGACAAAACTACCTTTCCATTATGGCAACATAAAAAATGTGTTTCATCAGGAAATTTCTTAGCACCACAGTGCTGACAAATATGATTCTTTTCTCTTAAATAATTATAATCTGGAATAGTATTACTTCTTCCTATACAATGCATTCTTTCATGTCTACCAGCATATCTAGTATTTTGTTGATTATTAATTACATCTTCCCTTAGCCTATTTCTTGCATTTCTGCGACAATTATCTTCAACTTGCCTAATCACATTGCCCTCATTTTGTATCAAATTATTTGCGGCTTGCCGAGCAGCATATCTAATATTTTGAAGATGATTAATTTCATCTCGCCTCAGCCTATTTCTGGCATTTCTGCGACAATTATTTTAAACTTGCCTATTAACATTTTCATCATTTTCCTAACTGATAGCCACTTCTAGCATATCATCCATCTAAATTTTACTTTTATTTGATAATGGTAACAAAAAAGCTTGAATTAATCCAGAAGATTGTGATTTTTTTTTCTTTTACTACTCTAAATTGCACATACAAATTATTTTTTAAAAATGG
Organism: Hydra vulgaris; assembly: GCF_022113875.1. Lineage (NCBI taxonomy): Eukaryota > Metazoa > Cnidaria > Hydrozoa > Anthoathecata > Hydridae > Hydra > Hydra vulgaris. The sequence goes on along the minus strand of NC_061158.1, from coordinate 8,007,659 downwards.
CAGGAAATTTCCATTAAAAATAAAAGTTATACAACAATCTTGTGCATTTTTTATAAAAAATTATTATAAATATATCTGATAAGAGATGTTTAAACAAAAATTAACTTATAAAAATAATCTTAATAAAAAAATTAACGAATAGTATTAAAAAATAATTAATAATATAAATTTAAAAAAAATAATAATAAAGTATTTGTAAACCCCTTTTTGTAAACTTCAACATATTTCTATATAAAAAAAATTGTTTATAAAATATTAAAATAATTTAGCCTTCACAAACAATGAAATGACTGTTCAAAAGTTGTAGTTTAATTTAATTTTCTAAATTCTAAAGAAAAGAACAAAAATTTATCAGCATCACTGAAATGTCAATAATATAATAAGCAACATGACATAATTCAAATTCAATATATAAAATATTATTTATCTGTTTTTCTTTTTTCTTTACTTACTTACTTTTTTTTTTCTTCATTATTAAGACTATCTATTTTACATATAAAAGTATCTATATCAGATTAAAATTAGAAGATTAAATTTTTAAAAATTCACATAAGTTAAAAGCAGTTGTAAACACAAATTATTTAATTCGAAACAATGAAAAGAAATAAAATCTGGTGAAAATCAGCAAATAATAAACTTAAAAATATTAGAAATTTACATGTGGTTTTTTTTACAGTTAATCATCTACTTTAGTACATTTTTCAATGCTGATTAACTGATATGGTATATATTGGGAGCAATAACAGACATGTGAACCAAAAATTAATATAATAGTCTAAACAAATACTTAAAAAATGAAAACAAACAAAATTAAAAATATATTTATTTCTTTGAGAATAAAACACCAAGGAAAAAACAGCAACAAAAAATTGTAAATATCTTCACTGATTAAAGATGTTTAAAAATTTTTTGTTGTTTTTTTTTTCCTTGGTGCCTCCCAGCACCTCTGTATGGATAAGCTCTCCATTTGAATGAGGGCTCATCCATACCATTATTAAGGCAATAAGTTCCTAAACATATAAATATATATATATATATATATATATATAGAGAGAGAGAGAGAGAGAGAGAGAGAGAGAGAAAGAGAGAGAGGAAGAGGAAGAAATAGACAGAGAGATACTATAGTGCATACACTTGCCAACTATCTAGTCTTATGATCATGCTCAAACAAAGTATGCACAAAAACATATAAGCGATCAGATATTTCAAAACTTAAAATTTTTAGAAATAAAATATAGATAATATTGATGAATGTTTTATATTTCAATAAAAGGTAAATAAAATACAATTAATATTTTCATATAAAGGTTTAACCAAAAGCTTGACTATCATTTTTTCGACCTATCGACAACTCTCGAAACTCCTAAACTTCACATTTTACTGCAATCTTTTTTGCATGTTAGACTACTCTTGATAGATCTAAAATAAAACAAATGAAACCGTTTATAATATAAGACATTTATACTTAAAATTTATCCAAGGAAGTTTTTTTTTTTTATACACTATTTATTTATTTTTCTACTTATATGGTACATAAAAACTAAACTTCATATGTGTATAAAAATAGATTAAAAAGGATAAACATCGATAACTTTACACTTAAGTAAAAAAATTAAAAATAATAAAGAAAATACAATGTTTATTTTCATGTTACAATCAAACCAAGATAAACAGCTGATAATGAAAAAAAGGTGAAACAAACTCAAAACTGTAGTGAAAATTAAAAAAAGTTAAAAATAACATTTTAAAATAAATTCAAGATAAAAAATTCAAGTTTTGTAAAACTATGTTTTTTCAACTATGTTTGTGTAAACCAGCGTTTGATGCACCATTCAACGTCTGCTTTATATCCACCTTTTTCATGCTTTCAAAGTGTGACTGTTAATTTAATTAAAATATATTTAGCAGCTATTCACCTTATTGTCACTAAAAATATTGTACTTACTTAAGAAATAAATGGAATTTTGAACTTTCCAAATGAAGGTTCAGTTTTACACATGTCATGTCACATTTTTTTTTTCAGTTTATCATCAACATCATTATCATTAAAAAATGCCTTACTATTTAATGTCAAAACTCGAGTAATTGCCATAATATAACTTGCGCCATTATATAAATGAAAATTTCCACTTAAATTAGATTTCAATGACATAACTAAATTACTTATCAGGCTTTTCTATTCATTTAAATTATTTTGTTAATAAATTCAACTACAATTACAGCGTGGCCACTCAAATTTGAAAATGAAATTGCATGATTTTATCATGATTCTTCCTAAACTTTTATAATAAATCACTTAATCAAATATTCAGTACTTGCCATGCACTAAGCATATCTAAAACATTTAAATGTAAAACATGCTCACCAAAGACTAGTTAATAGAAAGTCTGAAAAAAACTTTTTCTCTCTGATAATCTATAACAAAAAATTTTTTCAAAAACAACTTAGGCTAAACAAACTTGTGCTTTTCTTTGCTCCCCTTCCCCCCTTGAAAAGTGCTAATTTAAATATGACACTTTTTATACTGTTTAGTTATAGTTCAACATTTGTATAATGAAGAAATGAATAAAGAGGATTTTAATGAGTAAAAATTTGATCCAACATATATACCAAATAACTCTGGTAAGATGAATGAATGCTACAATCGATTAATTAACGATAACATTTCTTTAGACCGAGAAAAAGATCTTCAGAAGAGTATGGAATGTCGTCCAAGCTAAAGAAAAATGAGGGAATTTCAAAAAACGCGAAATTCAAAAGACGATTGGAATCCGGCGGCAAGCCGGTGCACCTTTTCTTTTCTTCTATCAGCGTTAATTTTCGAACTACGTAAAAACGATCATCTGCGCTAGACACTAAGAGTGCATAGACGATATTAACCATATCTTGTTAAAACTGCCACATAATACAAGCTGTAGATCCTACTTTATCGATTTGGACGCTATCATCCGATCTAACTTCACAAGTTCGGGAAGAGGCAGATGCATGTATTGCAATGTTGGAAAGGATTTATTTAGTAGCATCCACTGTACTGAAGAATCCGGGCATAAATTAGTTAAATGTAATGGATGCGTTAGTGCAGCTAAGATATATTTATATATAATTTATATATTATAATATATATTATATTACATTAATATATTATATTCATTTTAGGCCGCAGCGCTAGACCTAAGAAATGTAAGCAATTTAATCTAATGTTTAAAGTGGATTGCCGAAAATGTTCACAATGTCTCGGCTACACCGAGAGCAATAAAACAATCTCATTTATCCGAGTATTTTGCGATAAAGACAATCCAGACGAAGTCAATTTTGACCAATACATGAAAGCCGTCACTCACAATACTAAAAAAAGGTATTGAATAAGCTTACAAACGAAATATACTTGGCGAAAGCCAAAAAAAAAGAAATAATGACCAGGTACCTGCTATTGTCCTTAACACTAATTTCAATGATATTGTATTTGTTAAAGGAAGTTATGAGGTTAACTACTGATACTAGAATTAAGCCATCTAATTTGTTTGATTTTCAAAGTACTTTTATTAATTATAATATAACTTCTTAGAACATGTTACTATACTACCTAAGAACTGATAAAGATTTTTGATTACTTAATGCAAAGCCACCAGTGAATAATTCTAATAATATAATACAAAAACTTTATACTAGTTGTGTTTCTTCTCTTTAAGTAGTACCTTTTTGTAGAATAATGTCTAGATATGTAATTAATGATGACATAGTAACCACTAGATTAACAGGATTATTAAATAATTTTTTTAAACATATTGACTACTAATAATTTTCATCAAATGTTTTTTTTCAAAACAATCTTTAATTTTCTCACTATATAGGGCAGGGTTAAAAAGTAGTGAGTTAAAACATGAAAAAAAAAATGTTCCAACTGTTCCACCATACCTTTTCCTTTGCAGAATTAGTAAATTTACAATTTTAACCTTAAAGATAAATATAGGACTGTTATTTGCCCTTCATCAAACCTTTAATGTCAACCTATAACCTTGTTCATTGTCATAGAAGGACAAACAGTATAAATTAAACTTGGAAGATCTAAAATGCATCTAACTTTTTTAAAGGACTTCACTATTTTTTTACAAATAGCTAAAGGTGATGTGTTTCAAAAAAAAATTTACATTTTCTTAGCATTGATGACAATGTTAAAAAATGTATTACATTTTATACAAAAAGTATGAATCTTTCCATGACAAATTTTGAGTAAAAAGTTTTTGCTTATCGGCCGTAAAAGTGATGACTTTCCTAAATTCTAAAGAGTATTAGATTTTAAGGAACTCTACAAAAATTTAATTGCAGCTTCAGCCAAAATCATCAACGCATTTTTATAGGGATTGAATTTGGTGTCCTTGTGTAACAATGAGTGTGAATCCTTCCGTGACAATTGGTTTTTGACTATAACTAATTTAAAAAAAGAAATAGGAAAGCCTGGTTCAAGGCAAAGCTAGAACTTTTGAAGCAAAACACAAAAGAATATGAGTCTAAGTTGAAAAAAGACAGAAAAAGAAAAAAGTTGGAAAGAGCTTTGAAAAAGAAACTGGTAAAAATGTTAAAATATTTTATTTGTAATTAGCACTTTATGTAATTGCAAATATTTTTGCTTTTATTGTAAAACTATGCCATTTGTTATTGATTTATGTATGTTATTTATATGATTTATTATATATCCATATGTATTTTATTATTATGTTTTTGTTTACTTATATATTAATTCTGGAAGAATCTTTTAAAATTGGAAGGCCATCAATGATACAGGTAAACAAAGAAAAATTTGTTCATTTTTTAGAACAACCAGATATAAGCTATTGTTCCCCAGGTAGGAAAGATACTCTTTTCTGTAGAAAATTTAATAGTGTTAAAGTCTATCGTTCAAAGCATTACATGCTTTATACATACAGGTAACTTGTTTACTTATTTAATATAGAGAATGACATTAAATCACTTATCATCAGTTACGAGAAGTTAATGCTGAAAATAACCTGATTATGCTAAGTAAAACACCAGAAGATTCTCAATGTGAAACTTGTGAAAATGGTCAACTTTTGCTACAGGCAATAAAAAAATATTTTATTAAAGAAAAAGAAAAAAATTGTTGAAATCTGCCAACTGAACCACTGAATCTTGTGGAATTTGGTGTATGCTCTGTTAAGTCACTTATATGCATGAAAGGCAATTGTTTTAAATGTCCTGGAAGAACCATAATATCTGATTTAGGTAAAGAATTCAAAAAAATTGATGTTTTTCCATATTACCGTAAGATAACCTCAAAAAAGGTTGTTTGCAAAGTTCAAGAAAAAGCTACTTGTGAAAAGCTGTAATGCTTTTATCAGAAATGGTTGATGGCAGCAAAATGAGAATGCATAAGTATAATATTTACCATCAATATTCAGAGTTAAAATGGCTAAAGGCAAATCTCAAATAAGTTGAAGTAATAATCAGTGTCGATTTTTGTCGAAAATAAACAACTCTAATTTTGGGCATGAACATTTTACCATTTTTACAGCAGTTTGTTACTTCCATAAAAGTATCACAGTTCAGAATGATAAACTTGATAAAAATTTTAATATGGTGAAGTTTCCGGTTGCAATCATATCAAATAAAACGAAATATGATCGCAATTTACAAACAACAACCGGCTTATAAGCATCATCAAGGGTATAGCTCCATCAGTTTCCAATTTTCATTTCTGGAGTGACGGGTGTGCTGGTCAGTTCCGATCTTAATTTTCTTACTACCCTAAAAATATAACATTGACTTGAAGTTATGGTGAGGGACATCATTTTAAAGGACCCCATGATGGAATTGGTAGAACTATTAAAAATCAAGTTTACAGCGAAATTTTGTCATCTAAAGTTGTAATTGAAAATGTTAAACAATTTTTTGAAGTAGCTGATCGGCTATGTGACATTACAGTAATCTACTTAGACACAAAAGATATTGAGTCACCAAATTTAAATGATAGCATTTATACTCAGGGAACTTTAAAGGTTCACCATGTTGGAAGACTAAATCAAATATAAACAGCACCTTTAAAAAATCATCAGATGTTTTTAAATCGTTGGCATGGGAAAAAAATAATAGAGAAGCTAAAGGAGAAATTCAAAAGTATTGGCAATGATGAAAAAATCTATGAAGTCTATAAAAATTTTGTTTTTGTTTGCTTAAATAGGAATTATATGATAGCCTCATTAATATGTACTTTTTGTCCTTCCGTAGCATGTCCTTCTATGACATTAAATGACTTTAATTGATTTAAATTAAAAAAAAAAAATTGATATTTGTCAAGAACATTTTTGTTAGTTTAACTTAAAGGTCTTATACCTTTTTAAAGGACCTTTTTTTTTTTTGCTGTATCTCTATTAATTATGATAAAATTTAAACCCAAAATAGAAAGTTAATTTTACGGCTTTTCTATCGTTCCTTCCGTGACACAAGTTTTGAAGGCCTGTTGCAGAAACTTTAGAACTTTACAAATAATGTCTTTAATCCCAATTACGATTGCTTTATTGGTAGTTTCTAAAATAACATCAAAACCCTCTACGCGCTTTTATTTTTTTATTTAGTGTATCAATTTCCTTCCATGACAAAAACATTACATATTAACCCTACCCTATAAAGGATCATAAAAAACAAACTTTATTTTTTAGTGGGATCTAGTAATGTAGGTAAAAGTGTCATAAGTAACCTTATTACCTCTCCTTATCGTTCATTTGAAATTTTTTTAGGCCCTTATAATGACAGGTTATCTAAATCTCAGTTTATATATACACTTATAAAGATATAAGGAGTTAATTATATCGAATGGAATTGAGCTATCATTCCAATAATTGATAGCTCAATTATTGGAATGATAGCTCAATTATTGGAATGATAGCTCAATTATTTGAAGGTATTTCTACTTTATTGGGCGATTTAAAATACTAGGATAACATGTCTGTACCAAAAACACCAATAATAATAACAGCTAATGGTAATAGCCCTTCGGATATATGAATGCATGTAAGCAATGAGAAAGAGACTTTAAAAAACATTATATATATATTATATTTTTTAATATATATATATTATAAAACATTATATATATATTATATGTTATATTTTTAGTTTGAAACGAAACTTAACGGATCAATTCCCGGAATCCTACATTCCCATGATAATGGAAAAAACGACGTTAATAATAGCGAGGATGTATAAAATATACCTGAAGAGAACGATTACGAATACTACCACCCGAGGACGAAATATAAAACCTAGAAGGTTTCAGGGAAGAGGAGTCAATAGCCCTTTATCTTAAATTAAAATAAAAAAACTATTCTTTTTGTAATTGTAAATTTTTTTATAAATAAAAACATTACATTAAGGAGGTGTTATTTCTGAAGTTATAATAGGAAAACAAGAAGCTACATAATAAGTCCAAGTAGTTTTTTGTTGGCAATACGTTTTGTTACCTTCATATATGTCAGTAAATTAATAAATTGTTTTTGAAGAATCTTTATTAAGGTCTGGCGCGTTAAATAGAATATATTGCTGAATATCTACTTGTAGATTCGATATGTATTTTCAGGATATCCTCCTTTTGTATTAGAAACTATGGCTTCAATTTCCTGTTCAATTGTAACATTAAACGTAAAATTTATGGGATATTGTTACCATCTCCACCATATATTATATTACCATTTCCACTTAATATTGCAACCATCTCCACCTTTAAAGCAATTGGGGTAAAATCATTGGTTTCATCAAATTATTTTCAAAATAATGTTGTACACCATTAACATGCAACCATTTTATTTCAAGGAGTTTTAACATCCATACAATCACTTTCATGGGGAAAAAGATTTCACGTGTAAACTTTGATGCTGTTCAAATAGGTCAAAGGTTTGTCTTCCAGCTATTTTTGTCATCCAACAGGGATCCTTGCACCTGAATGAAATCCATAATTTTGAACAGGTGGAACAGTATATAAACCATCTTCCCCATAATTTCGAGTATACCAAACATCAGCATATCCTTTACTTCTTTACTTTGAAAAACTGACGAATTGATAGGAGCGTTATAATCAGCTGCAAAAATCAACATTTCAAAATCAGAAGCCTACCTCTGTTGAGCATTTGTATTAGTAGTAGGTTCAATTAAAAATGCTCTTCCAGTATGAAATCTTACTGTTGCTTTCATAGAACGCTTTTTATTTTCAAAACTGTTTACAAATAACTTTATAAGGATGAATTGACATTAATTTCCAAGGAATATAACAAGGATCATTTTTCGAATTATTGCATACTATTTAATAAATGGTTTTTAGTGTCCTTTGCTCTTTAAAATGATGATCAGCAGCATGAATATTATGATTTTCAGCTCTGATAGGTGTTCAACTATTATTTTTATTTGATGCAGTTTGTTGTATTGGTCTAGTTGAATCAAAAAGAATAGTTGATTCTGCAGGACGCTTTGATCCAGTTGGATGATGCATATCAATATCGGTTACAGTACCTGTTGCACCGGCATAGGCTCTTCTTGCAGATACCTCTTGATAGAGATTATTTAGTTGATTTAAAATGCCAAAAATGTTTCTTGAGTATTCATGGCTTGTAATCAAATCTAATACAATTAGGTTGAAGATGTTTACCAAAATTACTTTGAATCCAAATAAAATATATTAATTTCAGTACAATTTTATTCTGATACAAATTAACAAAAATTGCAATATATATACTTATGTTAAAAAATAATAAACAATATACAGAATGGAAACATATTTAAAGATCAATAAAATATGAACCCTGACAGTCCCATCACTGTTTGAGACCGAGCTAAGACCAAAAAATAAGTGGTCGAGGCAACATTTAAGATCATTTTAAAAAGCTCCATAAATCTTCCATAACGTTCAAGGAAAATTTAGGAATTCCATGATTTATTCCATGACCATATAAAACATAAAATATGGCCACCTTGAATTAAAGTTACATTATAAAAAGTCATGAAATAACAAACTTTATTTCAAAAGTACGAGCAACCTACACACCTAAATTAAAAAGGGTTAGTTACATAAATACTTAAAATGGCTAAGGATGTTCAACAATCAATTGAAATTTCAAAATTCTCACATATAATAGAAAGAATCAATGTTATGATGCACGATTTTACTCACTTAAACTTATGTATTCCCCTGAAAGATAAAAATAAATTATTCAGTACAATAAGTAAGCGTCAACTATTAAATAAGAATATTCAGAAAAAATTGAGTTAAACTCTTATAAGCGACTAGTGTATACTATATCTCTTTCGCTTAATTTCTATATCTAAAGTATGTAATGATATATATATATATATATATATATATATATATATATATATATATATATATATATATATATATATATATATTTATATATTTACTTTACCAGAAGTAAAAATCTATTTGTAAATAAAGTTGAAGTTTTTGTTTACACAATACCCACCCCTCCCCCTTCGATTTCCCTTCCACTTAAAAGAATTTTCGTCAACACCGCCATTATCAACCCACTTTTTATATGAGCTATAGGAAGTGGGCCCACGATGCTGCCTTCGATATTGTCTATATGCTTCTAATGATGTATCTAATGGAAAAACAGTAATTATAAAATATGTTAAAATTTATGAATGAAGTAATTATATTAAAAATAAGATTTTACCAGTTGTTATGGATGGTGTTTCTGTTGAAGCTAAAAAGTGAAATGTTTAATTTTAATTGACAGAAAATATTTAACAAAGTTTGTGATGATTATGAAAAAATAAAAATCTTCACAATCTATTTATGTATATACAAATAAAGGAAACATAAGCATTAGGAGTATTAAAAAAAAATTTTATAATGCGAATACCTAAAAAGCTCAGCTTTTAGAAAATATTAAAAAAAAAACAATTTAAAAAAATAAATCGCAATATTTTTATATATTATAATAAGTCTCAATATTTTGTAAAGTTTTTTAAACTAATGTGATCATAATGGCCTTATGTATTTTTTAGATTGTTGTGTATCCTAGTATTTTCATAATTCTTGAAAATTAAGTAAAATAATTTTTGGTTCAACTACAGGCATAGATGCTACTGTCACTTTTTACAGCACGTTCAGTACTTTGGGTTTAAATTTTGACAGGATTTACTACAGGTGTCAAATCTGAGCAATAACAACTTATCTTTAGTAAACAAATAAAACAGGTTCTTGTACTTCTGAAAACAGGTTCTTGTACTTCTTCGTTTTTTTATTTAACTAACTTTTGAGGATCAGATGATCCAAAGTTCCGTTTTGGTGATTTCCTAGTCGAATTTGCATATTTCCAAGGATATCATTGCCTCTTTGTTTCAAATTAAGGTCAACTACAGAACTCGTTCTTCTGCATTATTACTGGAACAAAGAGATTAAAATACTTTTATGGTTTGCATACCTAGCTTCTAACAACTTCTTTTACTTTATCAAATTGATTTCTAATAATTCTCTATTCAGAATAAATGTGATAGGTAGCATTTTTAAGTTTGTCCTATAATTTTATGTCTAAAATAAATTTAAAGTAAAATTTTAAATAGAGTAAGACAAGTAACCCTATATTTTTCTAATCCTTCTCAGTGAGTTATGTTTTTTTTTGTGCACATAAAGACTATTCTTATAATACTAGTGAGATATCTGGCATAACTTAAGGAACCACATCCAGTTTCATTTAAATTAGGCAGCAGCACACCAATCTAAACTGCTATACATAACTTGTAGGATTGTTTTTAATTTGTTGACATTTTTTATTGTTTCTGGAATATCAACAACGCTCTCTCTGTTTGGAAGAGCCTTGAAATAAGGATTATAAAAAAAAAAAATCTTTTTCCAAATGACTTACAAAATTTAGTACTAAATAAAAGTTGGTCCATCAACTGCTTCTATTAGGTAACGCGAATACAACTCATTTGAATGAAGCATGCATATGGTCCCGTGGTACTTGTGATCTAACAGCTTTTTAAGATTGGCTACAGCACATTTTCATCCGATGTTAATTGAAGTACTATCTGCTCCAAGTAATGAATATGATTTAGTAAGATTATGTTGTTTCAGCAAAAAATATAAACATTATCTAATTTTTTAAGCGGGCCTATCTGGATTAAACAGATACATTTAGGGTAAAATGACCAAGATAATGACCGGCATATTCTTAAGTCATGGTAATGTGTTCTTTGATAATAATAATAATAATAATAATAATAAGTGTATCTGTGCGTTTAAATCGTTTATCATTGCTCTTGTTTAATCATCTAAGTAAATACTAATATTATCTGCATTTAGATGCATGACTTTTTTTATAGAAGCCTTTCAACGAACACTTTGATTCATTATCTTATTTTAAAGTTAAGGTTTATTAAAGAACATTAAATGAATCATTTTTTTTTTCTTGAAAAGAGAGCTAGGACAAATATTTTCTTGATATTCTTTAATTCTATATCGTCTTTTTCTGTAAGATAAAACCAAAAATGACCAAGATAATGACCGGCATATTCTTAAGTCATGGTAATGTGTTCTTTGATAATAATAATAATAACAAGTGTATCTGTGCGTTTAAATCGTTTATCATTGCTCTTGTTTAATCATCTAAGTAAATACTAATATTATCTGCATTTAGATGCATGACTTTTTTTATAGAAGCCTTTCAACGAACACTTTGATTCATTATCTTATTTTAAAGTTAAGGTTTATTAAAGAACATTAAATGAATCATTTTTTTTTCTTGAAAAGAGAGCTAGGACAAATATTTTCTTGATATTCTTTAATTCTATATCGTCTTTTTCTGTAAGATAAAACCAAACATTTGGAACTATTAATATTATATATATACATGTGTGTGTGTGTGTGTGTGTGTGTGTGTGTGTGTGTGTGTGTGTGTGTGTGTGTGTGTGTGTGTGTGTGTGTGTGTGTGTGTGTAATAATAATAAAATATTAAATATACACATCTTGGTTATTTTTTGAATTTTTATATATTTTATTGTCTCAATTTTATCAGCATGTCAGACTTTTCACCTGTTTTGATTCGTTGAGCGTATAACCTTCTGAGCTCCATAGTTATAACTTTTACAGTCAAAGTACTATTTTAATAAAAAAAGTTATAATTTTATTATTTTTACAACTTTTCAGCGAAGTACCCAGACACATCTTTCTTGCATAGAAGTATTGTATAAAGGCATTAGTGAGGTCTATAAGTTTATCTAACTTTAATATAAGTTCTTTTAATTTAACTTTAGTTCTTCTCAATGCAACATTTTCTACTTTCTCCCAAGAAGTTTTCATTCCATAATATAGCGATTTTTCCCAAATAATAACTGGCTGTTAAAACTCAACACTTGCTTTTCTGCATTAGGCAAAAACAAGTGGATCTAGACCACGAGTAAGATCTCTGTTAGGATATTTGTTTTGATGTATATTCTTTTTTAGCTCAAGAACTTGAACCATTAATATATTGGTCTATTTTAGAAGAAACTTTACGATATACTGATTCTCATTTTATTGGAGATTTAGTTTATGCTGAAGTTATTAATGACTGTAATAAACAAACTGTTCAAAAATTTGCCGATGCTAAAGCTCAAGATCAAACATATAGTTATGATATTATAACTAATTATCATTAGTTCTTCGACTTCTTAAGAACTTTCTGTCTATTATATTAGTCTCTCTAATAGATGATATATGGATAATTGCTGCTGCCATTGTTAACCTGCAATCACTTCCGGTAAAAGCTCTTTGATTTCTTTAGTGTTATTTTTAAAAGTTGTTTTTTTATTAGTTGTACCGTGTGCAGCCTGCAAAATCCTGGTTGTTTTTTGGCGCTTTTGGCAACCAACGACTGTTCATTTTTAACTTTCCTTTTTTAAAAATATCATTGTTGCATTAACCAAATCTTTCTTAATTATGCGTGAGTTGTCATTTAGCAAAGTCGCGTGGTTTAAATCAGAGCTGAGAAGTCGGAGGCGTGGAGTTGGAATTGCAAAATTTGTAGCGGAGTCGGATTTGTCAAACAAAAATGGTGACACCTGACCAATAGTAAAACTTCTTGGTATTGCACGTGCATGTTCTAAATATTTAACTTTTATATAATTTTTGTGTTATTGCAGCATACTGACCCGAATCAGTAAACAGATATTTTCTTGTATCTATTCTTCATGCTCTAGAAATTATTATTCGTCTAGTTTTTTTCCTAGTATATATTTATATATATATATGGATATATTTTTCAAATAAATTACAATTTTTTTTAATTTTTTAACAACATGTTTTATCAATATCAATTGACAACATCAGGTATAAAAAATTAGTTACACTTTCTTTATAAAAAAAATTTTTTTGCTACCTTAAAAATTTAATTGTTTTTTACAATAGTTACCATAGTTATATAAAATAAGTAATTGCGATGAAATTTTGTGAAATATATAATTTTGTGAAATATATAATTGCGAAATATATAATTTTGTGAAATAAATAATAACAAACAAAATAGGAAATTAAAATTATTAAATAAAGATTGAAAAATTATATTGTTATAGTAATAGTGTATGATTTTAATTGTATATTAAGAAGAGGTTTTTCTATCTCAATATGGATCCCTTCCTTAATTTTGAGTTTATACTTGGAGGAAGCTCAGTCAATAATGGAAAAGCAAACAGTATTTTTTGCATATTTGTGATGAAATGAGGTGTTTGTAAATATGGGAAGCCTTGTCTGAATTTAAATGTTTTGAAACCCTTGTTGTGTAGTGTCTGTTGGTTTCACCATTGTATCCAGCATTACAGCTGGAACAAACAAATTTATAGACAACAAAGGATTTTAAACTTTAATGCAATGGGCTTCTGATGAAAACATAACTTATTTTAAATAGAGCAAAAACTAGTCTTGCTTTTATATTATCTTTTCAAGGTTTTTTAATATATTTATTTAATTGGTGTTGAAGTGTATTTGAGATTTTTCCAATGCAAGGAAGTTTAAAGTAATGTATATCAGATGTTTTTAAAGGTGACATGTTTTCTTAAGGAAAGATAAGGTTGTTTAGTAAAATTTTTAAGGTTTTGTCAATTAAGCTTAAGGGAAAAGAGTTTTTTTTTTAAAGAGTTTGTTTAATTTTTGCAATATCTAGATGAAAACTTACCCAGTTTTTGTTGATTTTTAAGGCCCTGTCAATCAGAGTTTTAATGAGTCCTAGTTTATAATTAATATTAGCGAGGCTGGTTAAATTAGTCAGTAAACCTGTGTAAGTTTTTTCATAAAACGTTGAAATATCAATTTTACAGAGTTAGTCATTATATCAAGAAGGTTCAATTTGTGATCAACTTCTTCCTCTTTAGTAAATTTTAGATTTGGATGTTGTTTATTTATATATTCTAAAAAAGTAAGTGCATCATCATTGATTCCAAAGGTACAAAAGATCTACATACGTTTTTTAACAACTTCATAATTTTTTTACAATATAATAAATTTAATATAATAACGCCATCACCTTTGTCTTGTTGAGTTATTATAATATTTTTGTTTTTTCGTAGCTTTTGAAGGATGTTATGTTTCTTTATTGTTGTAAACGAGGGCTTATAAGATGAATAATATATGTTTGCAAGATGAGAGATATCCGTTTTAAGCTGTCCTTAAAAGTTAGGATCATTAAGTTGGGATGAAGTAAATCAATGGATCATTTCAAACGCACGATAGATTTCTGTTTTTGAACTTTGTTTTGATGGGATAGCAAATATATATATAAATATACATATGTATATATACATATATATACATAATTATGTATATATAAAACATATATATTTATATATACAGATATATATATATATATATATATATATATATATATATATATATATATATATATATATATATATATATATATATATATATAGATAGATAGATAGATAGATAGATAGGTACAGTGCGGTGCAAAAATAAAGCCACACTAATTTTTTTTTTTATTACAAGTATAAAATGTATAATCAAGAAAAACAAAACAAATTTTTTATACTAATAAACTAATATATAATAAAATTATATAAATAAAATCTTCAAAAAACAGATTATTATAGACAAATTTAATATTTTAGAAAACATCTCACAGATGTAGATATTAAACAAACTCTTGAAGCTGCTGACCAAGGAGAATTTCACAGAAGATTGGAAAGCGTTTTAAACGAGGAAACTCAACTATTAGTAGATTTTAGGGATCCCGAAATCCCGGGATTTCGTGAAAAATGTTCATCCCGAAATCCCGGGATTAGTCTCCGAAATTTCCTGGGATTTCGGAATCGTCAAAAAAAGGAAAGGTTAATAAAGTTTAAGCTTATAATTGTAGTTTTGTAATTTTTATATCGTCTTCGGTATAGTAGCTGTTTGGTTGTGCAATCATTTATTATATTTGCAATGTTTTTTTTTTAAACTCTCATTTTCTGTATTTTACTAAAAAAGAAACTCAAAACATTATTGCTTGTCTGCAAAAACAATATATACATATATATATATATATATATATATATATATATATATATATGTTCTATCACTAATTTTCTAAATTACCTCATAGGCTAATGATCATGTAATAACAACATTTTCTATATTTAAACCAATTAACAGAATTTGACTTGTTATTATATTGCTAATTTTTTTTTCTATTATAATTTGTTTGATAGGATTTTAAGTTATAGTGAAACAAGTTCATATCGGTTATACAAATTATTTCATCAATCGTTTTAAGATATTCTGTAGCAATTGTAAAATCAATATCTATTTTTTGAAAACTTGTTTTTTTAAACTGCAAAACACCTGTATTAACGTTATCTCACATGGTTCGTGAATTTATTGACGCTTTTCAACTCGTAGATGTTTTGTCGCCAGTACATGTTTTATTATGGCCTTACCTTATTTCTCAATATAATGCAATAAACATGCTTACAGGATGAACTTTAACCTGCAATACTCAAACACTCAGGAGTAAAAACATACTCTGAACCATATCGAAATTAAATATGGATTTTCGTTTATTCTTGTCTGTTGAACAACATTAGCTTTAACGTAACAATACCGTATACTGTCAGCAATGTTATTAAATTTTACATCTTTAACATGCCCAGAAAGTTGCAAGTTTTTTTCTTTCTCAAAACACCTTCATTGTACTCTCATTAGTAGCATATTCTTTAATGACTAAAGTTGCATTAGAAAGATATTGACTTCCACTTTACCGCTTACTTTTTAAATCTTCAGAAGATGAAAAAAGTAGAATATCGTCAACAACTAACTTCCTTTTTCGACTTTTATTTATTTCATTTATACGGCTATTAGTAATAGGTAACATTGGTAGATTAAAAGTTCTTTTCGTGCACTTCACAACCATATTCAATTAAATAAATAAGAATAATAATCTATGTTAAAGCAATAATTGCTGGATTTTCGCTTAAAATTATACAAATAATAAGCTTGTTTGCTCTCAGGCAATACCAAAATGTAATGTGTAGTTATAATTGCGTCGTTATCTGGCAATAGGTCAATTCTGCTGTTTCCTCGTGATTATTGCGTCGATGTTTACATTTCAATTGTTTTACAAACGAGTTTATTTTAAGGAAAACATTTTCAAGATCTAAAGATCTATTTAGATTTTTAAGTGGCAGCTTCTCTAAACAAATTCATTTTTTTTTTTAAATGAATTTGTTTAGAGAAGCTTTAGAAAATCTTTAAAAGCTTAAATAGCATCAGGTTTTGAATTTTTTTTTAAACAAATTTTTCTTTAGTTGCTCTCAGGATAGATTTAAAAATATAATGGCTGCAAACCAACCAAAATAAAGTATTCATTAATTGGCGTTCATATATTTGTGTTGCAGCTTCATTCTTTATTCATGTGTTACGAGCAGTCGTATTAAAAACATAGGCAACAGTTTTCGTTTTAAAATCACTTTCGAAGTCTTCAAAAACTCTATTGCAGATAGCAAGTCCTGTAACGCACTGTATAAGTTTCATTGAAAATATTTTTCCTTTAAAACAATTAGAAAAACCACTCATCAAAACAGTTAAATACTGAAACATTTTGTCTAAAATTTGTTTTACATCCCAGCAGTATATTAAATAATCTAATTAATTTTTTTTTTTAATTCGGTTATGATTTTATTTGCTATTATTTGCCTTTTTAGCTCTCTACATTTTCTTATGGTATTAATTGAAATGTTAACATCCTTAGGCTTAACCCCCCCCCCCCCCCTCAAAGTGAGTCAAAATCCATAAAAAGATATAAAGTAAAATCTATGAAAAGATATAAACGTATAAAGTAGCGAACAATTGTTCATTGCTTACATTCATCACATAAGTAATACCTTTAGTTCCTGTTAGTAAAAATACTCAAGCAGATGGTGCTAATTATCAAACCTCGAAAATCGAAATATGCAAGAGTTGACGGTATATTGCATTTTTTAAAACGAAATAATTCATAAGGAACAAATATGAATTTTGAAAGGAAAAATAAGTCTAGTCAAGTTTGAGATAAAGTTAAAAGTAGAGGAAGGCAAACTGGGTACGACTATCAAGTTTAAGATCAAACTAGATTTTACCACGTTTGATAGTAAAGTGGTTAATGCCCTTACTAACACTCTTTCCTCCAAATTATATGATGTTTTCTGAGCTTAATCCAGTGAACTTATTAACACAACATTGATTAGATTTAAACCAATCGATGAAAAAGCTTTATCTTTGTGCCTTTTTACTCTGCATTGCTGGCTCAGATCTTTTAAGTACATTTTACATTACTGATATAAGTTAGACATTATAAAAGTACTTTGTCAAATAACCTGCTGAAAAAACATAAGTAAATAATAAAAAAAAGTAGTTCAACTGAGGTTCAGAGAGCCCAAACAGGTTTTAGCAACACTAACGATGGGAACTCTGCCAGAAGGGCACATGAAAATCGTGGAACCTTTGCATATATAACAGGACTGGCAATAGATTGAGTTATTAGTTATTAGATTGAGGACAATCCTAGTATCAGTATGCTCCTGTTATGAGTTGAACTCTGAAAGTTTTGGCCACTATTGCTATAAATATTGCTTATATTCAAAATTGCTTATACTACATACTCAAAATTGCTTATACTATATTGCTTATACTCAAAAACTTGTATGTGACTCCCCCAACTGTTCATAAACTCTTGGAACATGGTGTGCATCTGAGGCATTAGAACTGTAAATTGGTGACTACTCTGAAGAGTCACTAGAGGTTCTGAATAAGGAAATTCGCAAAGCTAGATTGAAACATACAGATATCTAGAAAGAATGTTATGAAAAACCAGTATTAATGCCTCTTGATTATTAGTGATCCTGTAATACCTAACGTTTTTTTAGAAAATACAAATTTAAAAATGGAAAAACTCTTACCCCTGAAGTTTTAACTTTGTTATGCCGTAATAATGAAATAAAGCTTTTTAATTTATACAAGGTTTTATTTTTTTGTTATCTCAAAAGAAAAATTAGATAAGTTAAATATTTCTTTTGTATTTAATATATTTTAATATTATTATAATATTTAGCTGTATTTTTGTTTTTGTATCCAGTTTTTCTTTTTATTCAGTTAATGTTTTGGTTTGAAGAATATAAATTTTTTAAATTAAGTCATTCTTTGTGTGCGTAAAAGACTCTAACACGTATACACATGTGTAGTACGAGCCTTAGACTTTTATATTAAAACATATATGGTATTCAGAATCGAGGAATCCGATTTTTTTATTTAAATCAAATTTTGCCCGTGTAAATGACACTTATACTTGCGTTGTACGCGTGATAGGTACGCGTTAAAATTGTTTTTAATAACAAATTTAAATTTTTTGACCAAAAATACGATTGTACTGATGTATTACACTGTTGTACTACATGTATTACTACTGATGTACTACACTGATGTATTGTACTGATGTATTACTGATGTATATATTGGATAGTTATATAATTTTTGCCGTCTTTTTTCACCTTTCTGACACACTGTGCGCCTGCCTAAAGGTGAGTTTCCACTCATCCGTTTTTCTACGGGAAAGGGAAAGGAAACCGAAAAAATAATTATGTGAGCATGCGCTGTTTACTTTCGGACAAATAAAAACTTTTGTTACGCATACTTACGTGATTATTTTTTCCTTTCCTATCCCGTTCCCGTTAAAAAACGGATGAGTGGAAACTCGCCTTAAAATAAAAACAAAAATTTAAAGATCGGTCTGCAACAACATTATTTTTTTATAACAAAAAACGCACTGGAACTAAAATTGCAGTGTATTTATCGTAAGCTGAGGATTTGATAACTTAGTTTTATCTGCGGTTGCTGTTATCAATGGGTGAGAAATAAAGTTCTTTGGTAAAACCAGAGTTATGGTATCTGATCCAGTATCAATGTTTCCTTCTAGCTGCTTTTTTTAAATGCGGAATACAAAGAATCCTAGAAGGGTTTGACGGAGTTAGTAGCAAGTATAACAATTAACTTAGGTTTCGTTATGTTTTAAGTATGCAATGTCTCCCTAATTCTAATAAAGTTTTTATAAGAACTATCAACAACTTGTAAATGATACCTTAAAACTTTTAAAAACTTAAAACCGTATTAGTCAAGTTTTATATGGTGTTTAATCTAATCTTAAAAGTTTGTAAACATTTCTGATAGTGGGCTAAAGGATATCCAACCAAATATATTTTGTTAGTTGACTTTAGTATTTATTTGTATTATTTTTTTTGCCTACTTACTTAGTTTTCTGATTCAATTACATTTTTATTCTGTTTAAGAGATGGCATTTTCTTTGCTGTCTTTTTACTCTAAATAACAGACTGGTATTTAAAAATTCCAAAGACTGGAATTCAAATCAAAGTGAACATCTGATAATATTAATAACCTAATTTAATAGTAGTAGTTATTAGTCGACTTACGTCATTTTCTAGGCTTTTCTATTTTAAAGTAGTTTCTAGGCTTTTCTATACGCAGGGTTTTTTTTAATTTTTGTTTTCTAACAACCCGTATTACGGGTTGCTTACTGCTATTATTGTATTATTATGCTAAGTTAACATAAGCATAAAAGAACATAAATGACAGCAGTGTACTAGATTTTTTTAAATATATTGTTAGATTTTGATATGATTGTTATTATTAAAATTGATTTATTACATCGAATTTAATTATGATAAAAAAAAGTTAGTACGTTGTTTTTATTTACGTTATTAATGCATATAGAAAAGCAAGAACAAGTTTTTATAATAAGTATAAAGCATTTAAGCATATCTAGGTTCAGTTTTTGTTGAAATAGTAATCTAAGGATGAGCATTATAATTAATACTTGATCAAAAGTATTTTTGGTGCACAGTTATACTCTCACTTAAACTTTGAAAGGTGCTTATTTAATGCATGAAAACTATTTAATAAAAATATTATTTTGTATTTCACGTTTTTTTCGTGGTGAAGACTTGTTTAGTTAAAAAATATTTGAGAATTGGATATCAATATAGATTACTTTTAGAAACAAGATTAGTTTAACATTATTACTGTGCAGTTTTAAAATATGTTAAATAGCCTTATTCTTGAGTTTATTGCTGTCAAAAGTTTTGTTGTACTTAAAGATCAAATTAATGTCGAAGGTATAGAGAAATTTTTTTCTAACTTTTTCATTTTAGATTTTCATTTACTTAGGCGCTTAGCAAACTTCATTGAATTCTTTGTCATCGCAGGCACTCTATTTTTAGTCACATTGTAGGTACCTTTTTTTTATTTTACCCGCTGTTGTTTTGATTAAGGGTGAGCAAGCTTTAAACAAGCTTTAATGTAACCTTACTTTTATTTAAATTTTAATGTAAAAAACGTAGGAGTTCAAGATCATTTTGTTGCTTTTTAATTAGTCTTTGTATTCATCGATTTGTCTTATTGTTTATAAATTGCCTCTTGAAATTTAATGTTTATTCTATTTTACCAAGACTCTTAATACTAATGAAACTAAGGTTTTATTGAAGAGAAAAGACTCTCTGATATTATTAACAACAAAGAATCATTAGTAGATGCAACAACTAGTAAACTTTAAGATATTCTGTACATATATTTTTTAAATATTGTTTTTTTTTTGTGTCGTATTCATCTATTGCATCTTCAAGATATAAAAATATAGATTTATATATTATATTATATATTATATTATATAGACATCTATAAAAATATAGATTTTATTTTATAAAGTCTTAAAAATCAATACATATAATGTCCTGAAAAGATCGTTTGAAAACTATACTTTTTTAACACATTAATTCAATACTTTGCACATTAACTTAATGTTAATATGTTTAATGATTAAAATTCATTAACTTCCAACTTCCACAAATAATATTTGATTTTAATGAGGAACAAAGTTGACTATTAGCTAAATCTTTAAATATACCACATATACCTTAAATAATGAAAAACAATTTTTATACTATTATATATCTTGCAAACTAAGGTGATCAAAAAATTAAGACTGTGGGTTATCAAGACAGTTAAGAGCTAATTTTAAGAGAAAAATAGTTAAACGATCAGTTATTACCAATAAAAATTGCGCTATATTAGTACCATGTTTTTTACTGATAATAATTTATAAATACAGTATTAGTAGTAGAATATTTAAGTTACTCATCTCCAGTTGTTTCAAAACATTAAAAAATATATATTTTCACATTTTGTAAGGTTATGAAGCGAGTGGGGTAAATATGTCCTTCCTATATATCAATGTAAATACGTTTTATATTTGTAAAAACTTGTGTATCATAATTTTTTTATTGTATACTAATTTTACTTATGCTAGGAATGATGAAAATATGTATAAAATACGTTTTGATACTATTATGTGTTGACCTATCACCACCAACCACCCGTTTCTAACTTAATATATACCTCTTATATATGTTCCCAGCCGGCATTTGGTTCTTAAAAGACGTCTTTTGAACTAAATGTTGGCTGAGTTAACAGTCTAGTATAAAATTACAATAACTTTTTATATTTTAAAATGTATACTTTATCTAAAAAAACACGTTGTTCTGAAAAAATGTGTTCAGTTTCATATGGGTAAGATGGTCGTTTGTTGCCCATTCTGCCCATTCAATACACCTAGTAGTTAGAGTTTAACATAAATTTGTAACTCAGTTTTACACCTTTCTATTGATAACAACTTATTAGCATTTTAATTAGAATCGACAAAGTTATGACAGTTTTAGTTGAGAAAAACTTTATTTTGACTATAGTTCTTTAACAAATCTATATATCAAAAAAAATGTAATTAAACCGTCATAACTTTTGAAAGAGATTTTTTGATTATACTATTTTCATCTTTAAAATACTGTATTAATACTATTTCCAATGATAATGTAGGTGTGGTTATTAAGGCCCATCTAACAGAATTTTGCTTCTCTAGGCCTTAGAAATTAAGTTTAAAAAAATATTTTTGATTGCAGCTTAAGATTTATCATGCCTTGATGTAAAAATGATATCTGCATATTGAGAAATTAGTTATAACAAAAGTTATTCATGTTTTTTTAACATGTCTTAAGTGGACCATATTATCCACCTGGGGTAAAAAATACAAAAAATAAAGTGAGAAAAACAGAAAAAAATTAGAAAACATTCTTTTAATGCATAGTTAATCTCACATTTACAAAATAACAAATAATCTTGGACATTTATATATTTCAAAAGAACCAATTTTTTAAATAACCGTGAATAACAACAGAAAATTATAAAATTCAATAAAAAAATGTTACAAAAAAAAATCATTATTCTTCACAGAGCGGACATACCAACTCTTCCTCATCTTCAGAATCATACCCCATGCACGTGTCATGGTACCATACTTTATATTTACAACATTGTCGCATACTTTCCACAGACTTTAGCTGGCACAACAAACAAAACCAATCATTCGCATCCGCAGTTACAGATTTACTTTTCATCGCATTTGCTTTTCCTTTGCCCTTATTCTTTTTAATAAAAGCTTTAGGAGTAAAAAATTTGGAAATCTTCTTTCGTCAGGACTTTTGCAACATAATGAAAACTTTTTTTGCGGCAGACAATTCCCATATTTTTCTTTATAGAAAGACTCCGCATTAAATCAGTGAAACTTGCATTAAAACTTATTTCGGGTTGATTGGCTGAAGCTGTTAAGAGAATAGGTTAATTGACTGAAACCATTGAGAGACAGGGTTGGGCAATTGAAGCTGTAGAGAGACTTGGTTGGTTGTCTGAAGCTGGTTAAAGACATGGTTGGGTGATAGAAGCTAGCGGAGGAATGGGACAGACAACTAAAGTTTTTGAAGGACCGAGTTGGATGATGGAAGCTGATGAAGGACCTGGTTGTATGGCTGTAGTTGTTGAAGTTCCTGGTTGGACGATTGAAGCTGTTGAAGGACCTGGTTGAATGACTGGAGTTGGAGAAGTACCAGATTCAGTAATGCACATGTTAAAAATTGTATCATTAATTTTTCTCACAGTGCTAGGCAAATAAGTAGTATCTGGAATGGCATTAAGGGTAAAAGGAAGAATCCTAGTTGCCCTGAAACCACTAGTAATATTGCCAATTGACATGCACTTATTCTATGCTGGTGTAAAAAGTTTGCCAAATGTAGATTTGCTTATTTTTCTGTATGGATGTGTTCTCAAACATTTCATGACTTCTTCATCTCAATAAGACTCAAAAGATTTAAAGACAGATTTTTTCTTGGCCTGCAGTTCATGGGTAGTATTGCTTAGTAAGCAAAAGATGTGAATCCCAAAGCTTTCTGCCTTTTCAACTATTTTAATATGATATGGGCAGCAGTACCATCAATATTTAAAAGAGTCTCTCTACTAGTTTTATATTTATTAAAGTGGTCAAGCCGTAAAAGAAAGATTTTGATGGTCATCGACCCTTTCTCCATCATTAATGCAGTTGAACCAGAAGGCATATTGTCGCTGAATTCATTCTTCAGCCGAATAATGAGTTACGGGGCAGGGGGTGAAATCATAAAATGTTTGGTAGGTAAGTTGAAAGCGTAGGTACTTTTAGGGAAGTGAAGAAGTGAATAATAGATCAAAAGATAAATCAAAATAGGTTATATATATATAACCTATTTCATTAAATTGGTTCTTGTTGTATTTAAATCTAATATGTTGCTTTTTTTTTTTTTTTTTTTTTGTTATAATTTTACTCATTTTAAGTTTTAAAGTTTTAACCAGCATAATATTTATATTTAAAAATATTTTTTTTTTATTTTTTTATTAAGATTAAAATTGAGATATTTTCTATATGAGGCATCCTATACTTTTTATTTGTTTGATATTTAAGTGACATAAGTAAAAATAAGACTATTATTCTCAAAGGCAAGTAACATTTTTAATGAAAAAAGAACTAGTTTGTTCCCCTAAACTGGATAACAACTCTTTTTGCGCCATAATATTTCTAATCTTCTAAAATTCATTCATCGTAGTTCATTATTGCAAATAAAATTGCATAGTCTTTAATATCAATTTTATATTTTTTTACCTAGGTTTACCTATATTTCTTTATTACCCTGTAAGACAAAAAATGTTTGAATTAATTTACAGAGTTTGTGTCACATTGTCTTAAAAATAAAGGTAAAATAATTCCGGCTGCAATAAAATTTTGTTCTTCCCTATATTTTTTGTTTTTCATAAAATGTTGTTTAAAAAACAACATTTTATGAATATAATAAAAATGAAGAAAACACTTCTCGGAACCCAAGGACTTTGCGTACGTACACAAGCTGAAATATCCATTAAAGTCAAAAGCTGAAAATGTTGGGCAACTAAGTACAACTCGTTTCTATAGGCCCCCAACATTTTCAGTCTTTGACTTTAACGAATATTTCAGGTTGTGTACGTACACAAAATCCTAGAGTCCCGTGAAGAAATTTATTTTTTACTTTTTACTCCATTCATAAATTGTTGTTTTTTAAAAAAAACTTTTTATATATTTGTTAATATTTAGCTTTCTTACGTATATTTCTACGTATATACTTTAATAACTTTAATTATTATTTTCAATTACTGTTTATAAGTAAAGTATTAAATCGTTACCTAATTTTTTAAAGTTTAATATTCAGGTCAACAACGTTTATGTTTTTATTATTTAACAGCGATTTTATTACATATAAATATATATTTATATATATATATATATATATATATATATATATATATATATATATATATATATATATATATATATATTTATATTTATATAAATATATATATATATATATATATATATATATATATATATATATATATATGCCACCATTTTCTATAGGCGCATGTGGATTAGGTCTTAAAAACGTACGTAACTTAATTTTTATAGTGTATTTCAATAAATTATAAATAAAGTATCAAAAAATAATGAAAATTATCAAAAAATAATATCAAATTTGAAAAGAGGTCAATCATAAATGAATTAAATTCAAAAGATAGCTGACTATTTTCTATAAACGCCGTTCACATTTTTATTTATTTTTTTTTTTTTTATTTGCGTTCACTAAAAACAAGGCGGCTGCAAGCAACCACTATTAAGTTGGGAGTTACTAGGAAAAAAAAGAACAGAGTTATAGAGCAAGGAAACGGTTGACAGAAGACTTGAAAAGTTGAAGGTTGTATGAGTCAGGATAACATGAAGATGTGAGAGAGTTCCAAAGGATTGAAATGCGGGGAAAAAAACTTTACGAATAAAAGTTTTTAGAGCATGCAGAGTTAGATACAGTAAACGAATGAGACTTAGCTGAATGATGAGTAAAACGAGAATGAATTTTAGTTAATGGAACTAGAGATGATAACTCCTTTGAGCAGTGACCATGATAGTATTTGTAGAAAAGAGAAAGAGATGCAACTTTACGACGGTGGGAAAGAGGTTCAAGCTTAGCAGATAGTCCAGGTCCAACAACATTTATAATGCGTATTTGGACCTTGTCAAGAAGAGAAAGTGAATCGTTAGAAGAACCAGCCCAAAAATGACAACAGTATTCCATACAGGGACGAATAAAAGATTTATAGAGGTAGAGAATGGAATCAGAAGTAAGGAAATGGCAAGCACTATAAAGGGAAGCAACCTTAGCAGAAGCTAATTTAGCAATCGATTGCATATATGGTTTCCATGAAAGGTCAGTAGTAAGCGATAATCCAAGAAGACGTAAAGAGGAGGACTCAGTAAGAGGATTGCCATTCATTAATATAAGAATATTGACCATATTACGGTAGTTGTTTGCAGTAAACAACTAGGTTTTGTTAGAGTTGAAATTCACAAGCCACTGTGAACCCCAATCTATTACTGAAGTAAGATCGCATTCAAGATCAGTTGCTTGTTCTAGGCGATCGAAAAGAGAAGACTTTTTGTCAAGACAGGAGTATAAAGTTGAGTCATCAGCAAAAAGAGCTACTTTAGATGAAAGGTTGTAAGGAAGATCGTTTATGTAGATAAGAAACAAAACAGGGCCCAGGATGGAACCTTGGGGCAACCCCAGAAGTTACTGGAAATAAAGAAGAGTGTTGGCCTTCAAAGATGTCTTTAATAAACCGGTTAGAAAGAAATGATTTGATAATCTCAAAAACTTTCCCAGAAACACCATATGAAGCAAGCTTATGGAGAAGTCCAGCATGCCAAACTTTGTCGAAAGCTTTAAATATGTCGAGAGCAATAGCCGTAGCCTTACTACCTCCATCTAATGCCCGATAAAATCTTTCAGTTACAGCAGTTAGCAAGTCGGCCGTTGAGCGAGAGGATCAAAAACCGTATTGATTGTCTGACAGAAGTTTATTTGACTCAAGATGAGATGTGAGGAATTTGTTGATCAAAATTGTTGATTTTAACTAAACTATCAAAAAAAGAATGTTTTTATCACTTTTATTGTACTCGGTTGGACTTCCTTTGCGCTCAATTACTTGATAAATTCGTTTTGGCATGCTTCCCACCAAGCTTTCCTGCACTTTTGGCTCCATATCCTCCCAGCATTCTGATACCGCTACTTTTAGCTCTGCCACAGAGTTATATTGCTTCTAGTCAGCATATATACGTCTTACAAAGATTCCCCAGACATTCAAGATCCCCAGATATTCAAATCTGGATTGCGAGCATGCCACCACATTTGTTCGATTTTTTTAGCTTAAAACCAAGCTTTAGTCTCGTTACTAGTGTGAATGCTGGCGTTGTCTTGTTGGAAAAAAAAAACTTTTTGCGTCGATATTTGTTTTTAAATGGAATTAATTGATTTTAGCACATCAATGTATTCAGAACTTTTCATATTGCAAGATGTAAATGCTAAATTTAACTTTCCTGTTACACAAAACCCAAGCCAAACCATTAAAGATCCATCACCGAAATTCTTTGTTGAAAAATATTTAGGTTCTCTCCTCAAATAACGCCAGTAGCCACTAAGACCAATTAGGCCCATCAAGATTAAACTTTTTCTCGTCCGAAAAAATCACCTGGTATTGAAAACAAAAATATTCAGCTATTTAGACATCTTGCGTATTCATGAGAATTTATTCTAAAATTTCTTACTTGTCCCCAATCGCGTGCCATGTTTTCGCGGGCGAATTCCATCCGTTTCTGTTTGTGAACGGGCTTAAAACTTGGTGCTTTATTCATTTTTGATTCTACAATGTGTGGGCTGTCTTTAAGAACTTTCCTAATCGTCTCCTTGCAACCATTTAAACCCAAATCTGAACTAATTGTTTTCAAACTTTTTGATTAATTTGATGCGAGTTGAACAATTCTGCGTTTTCCACGACTTGAAACCTTAGATTTCTTTGGTTTCCTCTTGGTTGTTGCATAATCTGCTGGATTTTTCAAGAAATTACGGATTATGTGATCTGATCTCTTCAATCTTGTAGCAATTTCTCGATTTGGAACTTTTTCTTGATGAAAAGCCAATATTTGACCTATTTCAATATCGGTAAGGACCTTTCCTTTCGGCATTTGGTTTAGTTCCACTGAATTTCGACTCACAAAATAAAAAATACCACAGAATATAAGAAATTTGCGAAAAAACTCGTAAAAACTTTAGTGCGTCTATGGAAAATTGCCACGTGAATATTAAAAATTTAATTATTTTAATACAATCAAGACAATTAATAATCAGATGAATAATGGATCATCGTTTTCTTACGTATACTTATTTAAAAGTACCGTTAGAACAGTTTTATTACCACTGTAAATCCGCTAAATTCTACATGCGTCTAAAGAAAATGGTTGCAGTGTGTGTGTGTATATATATATATAAATATATATATATATATATATATATATATATATATATATATATATATATATATATATATATATATATATATATATATATATATATATATATATATATATACATTTAATCAACTTTTATAAGTTAAAGACCATTACAATTTTTATTAGTTATAAACTTGTGCCTAATTAATTTCGTGAGAACCTAGATTGTTCAAGAGTTAGAGTTTAAGTATTTCAAATGTCAAATTTTGAGAAAGCAGTCGTTTTTGTTTTTCTGATTTATGAGATTTTATCTCAAAAAATTATATGCTTTTTTCATAAAAACTTCTATTTTACTAAAAATAATTACCAAATGTTTAAAAAAAATTTATGCAATTATTGTATTTGAATTAAAGTAATAATTTATTGAATACAAAATAATAAATTATATTAGTTGCCTAATAACCCAATAACAATAATATATATTTAAAAAGTAAATCGTAATATAATATACATTCTTTGATTATAAATTTCATATACAATTTCAAGAAGCTTTTCTTTTATAAGGCTTTCTTTTTTCAATACTTGGTCTAATTATTAAAGCTTCTGGGGACTTTTTGATATATTAATTGGACAGAATAGTTCAGTCTTTACTTTCCTTTCATATGACAATATGTGCTGTTTACATTGTTGATTTCAGCATGCATGCTTTCTAAACCTTGCTCTCCTTATCAAGATCCTAATTCCAATTTCTACTAAAATCGACACAATGGCTTTCTAACAAATGTATTTTTGGAGTAATGACCTCGTTGGGTCATGTTTTATGAAAGTAACTAAAGTAAGAAAAAAGTAAAGTAATTAAAAATCATTGATGACTCTATTTTCAAAAAAAATTAAAAAACATAGAAATAATTCGAAGCATCGTTGTTAGAATAATTTCAAATTCAAAAATAAATTTTATAATATAAAATAATTTAAAAAATGTAATTAGACCTAATTCTGATAATGGATTATTATTGATTATTTCACTTGAATTCTTAAAATTGTAGCATGTTGCGCATTTGGAGAACAAATCAACAAGAGATTGCCTCGTTATAAACATCTGTACTAATAAATTCAAAATCGCTTACTTTCTTAGTTATCGAATTACAAAAATTTAAGACTTTTTAGCGAATGAATAAATATTAAATTTTAGAACATATTTACGAAACTAATGTAATGTATCCTATACGTTTTTATGAATTTATGTATTCCAAAAGATATTTTTGCGAAAACTATACTAAAATATGTATAGAAAAACCTTCAACATTTTCTGAACATAGTTTCCAATGAAATGGAAATGTGATTTTTCAAATGTGATATTCAGGGTTGATGAATGTGATTTTTCAAATGTGATTTTTCAAATGTGATGAATGTGATTTTTCAAATGTTTTAGATCTTAACTCTTCTAATTCAATCAGCTATATATAAATATTTTGTAAAAAAATACACAAAAATTATTATAATACCCAAATAAAGGGAGCTTATAATTGATATAATTGATAAAACTTCATAAACAGCAATATATTAAATTTTATTTCATTATTTCGAGTATTAACTCATTATACCTTAGCATTTTTTTTCTCTATATAATTTACTACTCTGGGCTAAATTATTTCACAGAGAGCTTCTTTATTTTTAGGAAAACGAGTATTGCAATTGTATAATGGATTGAAGTTGTTTTTCACAATATTCAGCAATAACTTTTTCTTCGTTGTATATTTTTAACTGAAGTGCAAATTATTGGTCAAAATTTCTGTTTTTTACAATTTCATTTTTTATACACATTTTAGCTGCAATTTTTACATCTATGAGATGACAGCCTTCTTCAAGCATATTAAAAATGTAAGGAAAAGTTGCCAATGGAGTATGTTTTATAGAATGCTAACCTAAATTCATGGAAACGATAAAAAAATATTTAAAAATGGTTTGAATAAGCAAAAACATCATTTACATCTTCCAAGAAGAAGGGACCAATAACCCTTTCTGATGTTACTCCACACTATGTTGTGACTTTAACCGGGTGCAATGGACTTGTATGAACTTGGCGTGGATTTTCGGTGCCCCAGAATCTGGTATTCTGCTTATTCGCATGTCCATTCAAATAGAATTGAGCTTCATCTCCCATGATCAACTTGTGAACAAACTCATTGTCATTTCTTGCAGTTCTGTCAAACCTATCAGCATAATTTAGTTTTTGAAAGTCTGGTGGTTTTAAAGGTTGCACTAATTGAATTTTGTAATGGTACATGTGCAAGTCTCTTTTCATGCGCTGCAGAGAACTCCGTGAGATGCCAAGTTTTTGAGAACGCCTTCGAGTGAATGCTATGGCTTCAATGCTATGGCTCGAAGCTTCAGTCTTTTCACATGTACGTACTGAACGACCTCGACCACTTCTAGTTCTAGCATTTACAGATCCATGCTCTTAATAACGTTTTACTAAGTTCATTATTACAGGCCTACTAAGGGGATGTCGAACATTAAAATGGCGCATATACAATCTTTGCATTGCAGCAATTGACCGTCTATTTTCAAAGTAAAATTCAATTATCTTCACTCGTTGTTGTGTAGTAATTTTATCTGTACAAAAATATTTAGATTATGTTATTTAACCCTTTACAGGCCAAATTATGACAAATTAATGTAAAGAATATTATTTTTTGTTATACTAAAAATTTAAGTTAACAAAATAAGTTATTGAAAAAAAAAAATTCAAAATTTTGTAATTTTAGTCAAATTTGGGTTTGATGTCATATGGCATCATCGGTCAATAAAGATAATATCTGAAAACAAAGTTATAAAATATTTTTATTGAATTATACATAAACAGCACAGGCAAAAAACTTTTTGTTCAAAAAACATGTTTATTCTAATGTATGTAAGCAATAAATACAGTTTTACTCAATTGTGGAAGTCTACATAGCAGTTGCGATTGGCTAACAACAAAGGAAAACATTACATTTTGCACACATCATTCTGCTATAACTCTGACACAGCCTGCATCTTTTTTTATCTTTTTGTGGTTTTGGCCAGTGTCCTATATGATCATATCTAATATCATTAATAGGGATTGGTATGACTGGTTTCTTTTTATTCCTTTGTTGAACTTGCTTGATACTGCTAAGTTTAGCTGGTCTTCCCCTACCCTGGATTGCTTTTAATTTATTCGCTTGGATAGGAGCATTTAAAATACCTACTGTAAATTCTGCTAATGCTTGATGTTTGTTGTTTGAAAGACCTAATTGCTGATAATGCCGTTTATTTAAGATCCAGGCATTCACTTTGGTCACATCTACAAAATGCCAGAACACTTTGATGTACCATCGTCGTGTTTTTACTTCTGTGTGGTACAAGGCAACTAGCATATCTGCTAGATCTAGACCTCCCATGCATTTATTGTATGCTACCACTATATATGGGCAGACAACGTTTTTTTTTTCTTTTGTTTTGCTGCACCAGCAAAAAAGTTGGATACTAAATGTACAATATTGTTGCATAACCATTTCACAACAATTAGTGCAGAACTTTTATCAATACGATAATCAAGTGAACCTCTATCTTATTTTTTGAGTTCTTTTGATGTATTACTCAGTAATAGTAAACCTAGTAATTTACTTGGCACCCATGTAAACGATTTGGTCTGATTGTGCCTGCAGCTTTTATTCCAATTGGTATTGGATCAAATCAAGGGTGGAAATATCATAAATACAACTCCTTTTGGCCAATGACGCCATGTGGCATCATTTACTTTTGAAAATTTATAATACACAAAATAATGATCACTTTTTAACTAAAATACCCTCAAATAAATCTTTATTATTTATATTTTGAATATCATTTAGTAAAGTGTTTTTAAATGTGTTATCTAAATATAAAATGAAAAAAATAAAAATGAGATATTTGAGTTTTTACATCTTTCCTCTACTACAGTAATAAACCAAGTGTTTACTTCTTACAAAGTATGTTCTACCATTATGAAAAGTTTTAGCGTGTGTACACCTCAGTGTTGAATAACAAACAAAAGCATTCTCCTTATTACAGGCTTTAGTAAGCTAAAGAAGAACTCCTAAAGTCACTGAAGCCGTATGGCATCACCGGCCCATAAAGGGTTAATTTTGAAAAGAGAAATAGAAATATATTAATAGAAAAAAGTTACTTAATTTTTAAAATGTAAAGTGACTTATGGGCCACCTGTATTATTTTGAATTTACAATGTTAAAAGTTTTAAAGTAAAACTAAAAATTATATAAAAGATACTTTTAAAAATGTTGTTTTGCAGAATTTTATAATTTATATCATTTGCACCAGTGATTTCATATGCCGAACATTTAAATTTGTTATTACCAAAGATAAATATTTTTACTTTTTTCTCATTAAAAAAATATAAATCATAATATACTAGCTGAGATCGGGTCTTTGTAAGTCTATACCGAACCAAACTTTTCTACACTTTTTCCCTATACATCCTAGCTTTCCGGATCGGTAAAATACGGGTCTTAACAAAGCCTACTATTACTATCCGTATCTATTCTGCACTGATTATTTATATACCTATTCCTTATTTAATTCAATATTTTTTAGTAAAACAATTTATTCTGAAAAAAAACATTCAAAAGTAAAAAACTTAACATTATTATTAAAGATGCATTATTCTTTATATACCTTTTCCGCATATGTAAAGCTTTTAAGAGACTTATAATTAGGTTTAATTTTCTATTAAATGCATTTCATTTGATAACTCAGTAGTTAAGTACGCTGCACTATGAGTCCAAATCATTAAAAAGTGGCCAAAAGTCGATTTTAAAAACTATTTCAATATTATTAATTTTTTTATAATTTAGAAAGGATATTTGCCTAATTACTGGAAAACATGTTTTGCAGAACTTTTATTACGAGTTTTACAAGTTTCGCGAGTAGCGTTAAGCGCTTAATAATTTAAAAAAATCCGAGAAAATTTCAAGAATTTTTTAAATTTTTTTGAGTTGATTATTTTTTTGTATCATTGCAATTGACAAACTCTTTTATTTTATTTTCTTATGATATTATAATTACTGTTTCAATAATAATAAAAAAAAAGCCATAACTCGATTTTTTTATCTTTCGATTTTGCGTTTTTGAAGAAGAGTTTAAAACTTTTAAAATGTGTATTTTTATGGTCACAAAAACTGAAAAAACTTTACATGTCCGCTTTTCACCCCTTCTTAATTTCTATAACATCATTATGAATGTATTAGACACAAAACAAATAATTTTTTAGCTGCTCGAACTTGCTCCACTTCAATAAAATGTCAATTATTTTAGTAGACAATAGTTGAGCCGGGGAGGAAGGGGGAGGGAAGGGAAAGAAAATTGAAAACTTCATATTAGCATTTTTTTTTACTTGAAATATTTATATATATATATATAAAATGTATATATATATATATAAATAAAAAATGTATATATATATATATATATATATATATATATATATATATATATATATATATATATATATATACATATATCACGGTCGTTTCGCAATGGACATTTATAGTGCGCAGGCGCATTACTAAAGCTGTTATTTCACTTGCCTCGAAAACGGAGCATTTGGAGGTATTTTAAATCTAAGGTATACACGATACGAATAAAATAAAACTCATTAATAAAAATTTTTTTTATCAACTAAAAGTTTAGTAAGTAGAAAGAAAAAAAAAATCACAACAAAAAAAACCACGCATGAACCTTAAATTCACTTGTCAAGTTAACCGAGATTTTATCGCAGATTATACTATCTGTCTTATTCTTTAATAAAACTTACGAAGATCAATTTTTATATAAAAGTGTTATATATCATTTGAAAGAATAAAGGTTGAGCTATATTATTTAGCATATTATTTTTACCAGCCATTTTTTTTACAAAAAGATTTGAAGCTTGAAAGTTGGCTAATATTTCGCTAATTTTCTACTAATCGTAAAATAATAGGGCCGACCTATTTCGAAATCTTTAAGAACCTTATATAAACATAATAAATATATAAATAAATTAAACAATAAATTTGATAATTACATAATTATTGCATAATAATAATTTGCATAAATACTTTATTATATATAAACTATAAATTTTATTATATAATTTTTTTCTTCGAGGGTCGATTGGCGGTTTTAACGAACTCGCAATTAAATTATTTCTTAAAAAATGATCTCTCATGATACATTCTAGTTTTCTCGTACCAGACATGGTTGAGTATATTCTTCCAATATTATTAAACTCGGCATGAATACTCTCGCCACCTTGCTCCCCATATAGCCCAAGGCCAACTCCTCATGTGCTCAAAAAAACTCCAATATGATTTTCCAACAAGTGCATTTTTGGAGTTATTGACTCATTAGGCCAAGTGCTTCTAAAAAACTTCATTAGTTCGCATACAGCTGTTTCTACAAAACAAATTAACAAGTATTAAAAAAAATAATAATAATAATACTATATATTTTATATATATGGCAAAATATCTTCATCACTATTTATTAAAGATTATAATACTCCTTAAAAAAAGACTTCTTCTGCAAATAAAAAACTACTTCTATAATAAAAATTTTCATGAAAAATTACCGAAACTCTTTATATTTTCTTCGTTGAATAAGTGACATGAATTCATTTCATTGTCGCACTTTGAATATTTGTGAAATAATGCTTTAAATTTTTGCTGTATGTCAACCGCCTCCATATAAATTGGATGTTCTCTATCTGCTATATTATTAAAAACTGTTTGAGAAATTGAGTCACATAACTTTTTTATGTTATCAACCTGAAAAATAAAATACATATATACGCATATATATATACTATTATATATAGGTATTATAGTAGAACTATTATTTGGAATGATAACTAAATTATTTAATGCAGAGATGGCAAAATTTTAATGCCTAAAAACATAGATTTGTATACAAAAACATGTACCTTTAACATTTTGTGAACATGATTTCCAACGAACGAGCAACTGTGATAAGCTTGACGTTGTACTCCACATGACTGCAAAACAGATTCAATTTCCTTTAATATTGGCCCCATTCTTTCTATTAACTTAAATTTTTAGCATTCCGCAATTTTTCCTTCCTTTAAAATTAATACAAATATAGATGTATACAAAATCCAGATAATACAGTCATTGAAATATTAAAAAAAAAAATGCCCTTAAAAAAAACTATCCTCTCAAAATAATTTCCAGTACTATTTAATGTTGATAGCTTTTCTATTCTCTTCGATTTTAACAATGCAATTCTCTCAGAGTACATTAACTGCAAGTACTCTGTATTTTTAGGGCTGCGAAATACTTCAACGACTATTGTATCTTGAATAAGAAGAATTTTTGTATTTATATCATCAACGTCATATTCTAATTGATGTATCTCTGCCTGCTTCTCAACATATTTGTCAAATTCACTTGATTCAAGGAGTTTATCATTTATTGCTAGAAATCCAGCTAGTTTGATATCAAGGAGATGACATTCTACCTCTAACATTTTGAAGAATTTTAGAAATATTCCCAATGAGATGTGTAGAGCTGGTATTGCTATCTATAAAATGATTTTAACAATTGCATAATAGCTCTATATATAAGTATATATATATACATATATATATATATATATATATATATATATATATATATATATATATATATATATATATATATATATATATATATATATATACATATATATATATATATATACATATATATATATATATATATATATATATATATATATATATATATATATATATATATATATATATATATATATATATATATATATAAACTTATATATATAGTGCCTATATATAAGTATATACTATTATATATTATATACTATTATATTATATACATATATATATATATATATATATATATATACATATATATATATACATATATACATATATATATATACATATATATATATATATATATATATATATATATATATATATATATATATATATATAAACTTATATATATAGTGCCTATATATAAGTATATACTATTATATAGAGGACCCCCCCCCCCCCCTAAAAAAACACAGCCTCAATCTTAATCTTAATAACAATAAAATCTTCAAAACATTTAATCATTTAATGTATTTCTAAAAAAATAATAAATCAAATTTAATACTACTTAAATAAAGCTACTTAAATTTTGGAAAGGGGCCTCTACAATTTGCTGCCCCTGGTTTGGGGTAGCCTAACCACAGACCTGCATTTATATTTATATTACTGGCATTAATGCTTTGGCAACAATTAACACACACCTGTTCAATTGGTATATCAAATAACGGCTCATCAATTACATTATTGAAATTCTTTGCACGTTTGATATTGCCTCCATCATTTTTGAATCGTTCATAATCTGATTTTAAAGTTGCAAGCGTTCTCAAAAGAATCGGTCGCGTTCTAGCTTCAATGTTCAATTGCATTTCACTTGATGTGATTTCACAGAATAAGCAGCAATGACGACCTGTTAAATTAAATATTCATAATATTACTTTTAATGCTCTTTGTGTACATTTTTAGTAATTAAAATAAGAATATAAGCTAAAAGAAATACAAAACTATAAGCTAAGCAGTTGCTCCTGTGATGCCATAAATAGCACACAAAAATACATAATCACCAAATATAAATACACGCAAACATTTTTCCCTAAAATGAGAATGTATTAAAATCAAATAAAAGTTTATTAAAATATCTATGTTTTTTATTTTACAAACATTTCTTATCCAAATAAACTTTTGAAATATTTTTTTATTCACCTCCATTTCATTGCTTGAAGCTGTCTAATTTCATCTATGTGTCGTGTGAGTGAAATTTTGAGGTTTGCTCTATAATCTTTGGCCTCAAATATATTGAAAACAGTCGTATTATTTTTTGAATTGGGTGTAGCAACATTAGCTACCTGATAGCTCATTTTAAATGAACCACCTCCGTGGTCACCACCAATCTTTATACGTATTTCACTAGGAGTTATCTTTTCAAATGTTAGTTGGTTATATCTATGATAATAAAGAAAGAAAATATATTTACAACAAAAAAATATATACAATTTATGCAGAGATATAATATTTGCACAATTTATGATTTACACTTCTTAAGTTATATTTAAAACATTCAATTTTCAATTTTCTTGCATATTTAACAAGAATTAATAAACATTACATTAGTCTCTTATATTTTGCACTTACCTTTCTAACTGATCCAGTACCTTGATTAAATGTGATGGCAAATCATTAATATATGCTGTAGGTGTATCTTTCAATTCAAAAGTTCCTTTTTTGTTTTTTAATTCAAACAGCAGTTCTTTATCTTCAACAATCAAATCGTTACCTGACCAATATTTTGCAACTTTTCGTTGATTAGAAAGTGAGGGTAATTTGACATTTTTTGTCTGGAAATATCTGAAATATAAAAGTTTTTTTAATTTGAAAAATTAAATGAAAAAAAAAATAAAGACAACAAAATGCTGATAAATATAAATGCAATTTGTAATTTGAAATAACTTGATTATTGTTTTATGCATAATTTATTTTTATTAAAATAATGTTATATACCTTATCATTTTTTTCATCTTTTCCCAAGGTAAACCACAGTCTGCTTTAAGTGATACAATATCTTCTGGTCCTATCTCAACTTGGGAGAGATTTGATTTTTTTAGAATATCAATTTTATCGTTTTTATTAAAAGAATTGAGCATAAGTGCTACTTGTTGTATTTTTGCCTTTTTTGTTGGTCCTGCATTATCTATTAGCGATTGGTGGAGTTGCTTTTGACGTCTATAAATGGTTTTCTGACTAATCTCAGTTGATGTTTTAAAGCTGTTTGTAGTCACTAAAAACTGTGTAGCCTAATTAGTGAAAAAAAATTACTCTTTATGCAAATACATTATTTATAATAAATTTAACTAATAATATTTTTGTTAAAAAAATTTAATCTCTTACCCTTGGACCGCTAGAAGGAAGTTCAAATGAATGTGAATTGTTTTTTGCCATTTTTAGCTTTGCAAAGTGAGCAAATGCATATTCTAGTTCTTTAGGAATATCACTATTTGTATTAATTTTGTAAATATCTGTTACTGTCAATAAAGAGGAAGACGATGCTGAACATTGGGGTAATATGTTTCCACTTTTCCATACTTGTTCATCTTCTTCCTTATTGCTTATACTTTTGCATGAATTTTCGGAACACTTTAGAACTATATTTTCAAGGATATTTTGCATAGTTGTTGCTTTTGAAATGCTACCTAAAGATATATTAGAGCCACATAACTTGCATTTTGCTTCTGTCTCTAATTTTCCAACTAAATTTGGAAAAATACATGAAGCACAAAATAAATGTTGGCAGTTATTAAGTAAAACAGGTCGATGAAATATTCTTTTACAAATCTTGCAGATGCATAAATCTTTGTGGGGGTTATTAACTATACTGATAGACTCATAGCATAAGCGAGGCATTTCAGAAAAACTGTCTAATATTTCATTAATTGATTTCCTTGCCCAAACATCTTTATTAACTGATGGTGGTCTTCCAAATGGTTTCTTTTTCTTTCTGCCAGATTTCTTTCAAAAACATATACAGCTTTCAAGTGAGCACGTATGCGGCCAGCTAGTTAAAATGAAATTAAAAGAGGTCGTTCCTCGCTGTTCAATATGTCTCATTAATGTATAACATTTCATGCAAATTTTTGGTGGGTGGATCTCCGTTCTGTCTTCTCCTACCTCGGTAAAAAATGCTTGGTCAACTCTTGCTATTATATTTATTACATTAAATGAGTCAGTTGCAATATAATTTCCACATAGACTGCATAGTTTGATAAGACACAAAATGTGGTTAGAAGAAGTAGCAGTCGCCATACTAGGTAGTTCGGTGAATTTTTTTATTTTAAAATATCTAAAACTTAAAAAAATGGCTGGTAAATAAATTTAGTAATTCCTAAAAATATTTAAATTTTAGTTTAATAAACAATTTAGTTCTTGAAACAAAATTGATTTAAAAAAGTTACACAAGTTTGAAAAACATTTTTTTTTTTTTAATATAGATTTTTAAAGCCAGTCAAAGATTGCCAAAAACCGATTGAAGCAGGATTTCTTTTATTTAAATATAATCTTTGGTCCTTTAAATTTTATAAAATCTTTGAATGATATAAAACAACATTAATAAGTATAAAATATAATAATTTTAAAATGTGATCCTATTCTCGTCGCCTGCAAAAAATATGGAAATTCTTGATTTTACCAAAGTCCATGTAAACGCATGCGCACTATAAATTTCCGCCGGGGATCAATATTGAACGATCGTGATATATATATATATATATATATATATATATATATATATATATATATATATATATATATATATATATATATATATATATATATATGTATATAAATATATATATATGTATGTATATATATATATATACATATATATATATATATATATATATATATATATATATATATATATATATATATATATATATATATATACATATATATATATATACAACTAACAAAGCTAAAAAAACATTTAAAAAATCATTCTTCAAGCAACAATTTTAAAACTTCGGAATCTAAGTTAACAGCACCAATGGATTTAGTAATTTTGAAGCTGATTGATGACACTATTGGATCACTTTGCAACAGCAGATAATGATATTGGTTTTCGATTGCATTTTTTCTCGAAATTTTACATGTATGGTTTAGTCTTGCATTTCAAATGTATTTATTTTGTGCTTCCTGAGACTCTTCTGAATATACTCCGATTGGGAGTTCAAAGCAATCAGAAATTTGATAACCATGCTCTAATAGCTTGTGTACAGTAGGTGGCATTATGTACCAGTTATATTTTTCAATTATCATTTCAGAAGTAGCTAAACAATATTTTTTGAAAGCCTCTAAATCAAGGTGGTACCCACTGCACACAGCTTTCATTATATTTCTTAATCTAACAATAATATTAAAATCAACTCCTTTAATATCTGCAAAAGTATCTGCATTCTCAAATGCTTTTCTGGCTGTGTTACCTGTGTTTGAAGAACCATAGCCATGCTTTGGCATATCGATAACAAGACTGAGCTCACTTCTAAACCGATTCTGAATTTCATTTTTTTGCTCAACAACAGAAAGCTTATGTTCTTCTGATATTGCCTGATATTTTTTAATTTTAATTTTATATCCTAAGTGTAGAACATACTCTAACAGTTTAACCCAACAATGTAATGTAGATATTCCCATTTTAAGAGACTTTTCATCAGGAGTGAACATTCTGATTTTTACTAGATTGTTCATATCGCTTGGCTTTGCAAAACAAACATTGCACGATTGCGATGAATTCAAAGCCATGACAGCATTTACCGATTTTCCATCAAGCATAGTTAAGTCAACAACAATTTTAATTTTTATGGAACCATGCTTTTCATTACTAAAGAGATGTAGATCTAAAATATAGTCCTCGAGATTTTCAATTTGTTTTTAAGAAAAAGAAAGA
The DNA here is from genome assembly GCF_022113875.1 of Hydra vulgaris. Classification (NCBI taxonomy): domain Eukaryota; kingdom Metazoa; phylum Cnidaria; class Hydrozoa; order Anthoathecata; family Hydridae; genus Hydra; species Hydra vulgaris. Next base: position 7,966,828 of record NC_061158.1, on the reverse strand, counting down.
CTTATTTCTTCTTCTGCAATGAGTTTAGTTGTTTCCTTTTGGTATTGTATTTGAAGAGATCTACAGAAATGAGGGCTAGATAGTTTGGGATTATTCCAGATGTTTGTATCCCCAATTCTTAACTTTAAAGGAACTATTGCAGTTTGAAATACTGATTGTTCATTTTGCATTCCACTAGTAAGATCAGTATCATCAAATCTTTGATTATAAATACTTTGTGAAGATGCCCCATCCATGCCACATTTCAAATTAAATACTCCACTTGTCACAGTTTCATCTAAATTCTGAAGCTGCTCAGACTTTAGTTTCAAAATTCGGGACAAAGTATGGTTAACCATGTTCTAAAAACTACACTTTGCAGATGTTTCTGTAATATGCAAACCCTCTGGGTAACAATCTACTTTTGATTTTAGGATTGTTTTTAACGGGGGATAAATGTCAGCATTTTGCATCAGAGATAAGTTTCGAATAATCTGATATTGCGAATCACTCAAATCACAATGAATTTTAAGTGATAAAGCTTGTTCTGCAGACATCATAGTTGGCTGATGTTTGTCCTTTTTTTTTGTTTTGCTTGTTTGAACTTGAGAAAACATTCCCAAATCCAATTTTTTAGGACTTGATTTAGTACTTACAACAGCAGCTTCTGCTAACTCTTTAGTTGAATGGGTTTTAGCCAATCTAAAAAAACATAATCATTATTGATTAACGTGTTTCCATTATGATAATGCAAATTTTCACAAAGGTTACTTAACTCATCTTTTTAAGTCACTTAAAAAAATGAGTTGACTCAAACTCAACTCATTTTTTTAAGTCACTTAAACAGCTTTCCTTAGTATCATTTCTTAACTAAAATGATGCTATGGAAAACGTGAAGAAAACTTTTACAAATAAATATCCTTCTAGGGATCTTATATAAGAATTTTCTTTTTCCTATTTGATTTGTTTTCACCATGGCTAAAGAGCCTTACCTGCCTTACTTAGATTTTTATTATATATATATATATATATATATATATATATATATATATATATATATATATATATATATATATATATATATATATATATATATATATATTTATAACAATTTAACTTGTTTTTAAAGTCACATGTTTTTTAAAAGAAACACAATAATTACTTTTAAAAATTAAGTTAAAACTACCTTGAAACTTTCCTTCTTTTTGTTCTTAATGAACACTCTGTCCATTTTTTTTCTGGTCTACCGGCTTTTATAGCTAAATCAAGTTCAGCTTTTTTATTCTGAAACAACTCACCCTCTAACCAGGGCAGTTCTTGTTTAGTTAGTCTTGCAAAATTACGAATTTGCTTTGTATACTTTACTCTAAATTTCAGAATAAAAAGTCTAATTTTTTCTGAGAGTTCCACATCGGACAGTTCTTCATAGGTGATCATTTTTTTTCTCACTTCAACTTCTAAAACAGCTTGCAAACCCACATGATTAATACCAACTTCCTCAATTATGTTTAAAAGTTCTAGTCTTTTTATGCTTAATCATCAACAAAAAAAGCGCTTGAATAATCTTGCAAACAAATTCTTGTACACTTTAGCATAAATATTGTCCGAAAACAATTTAATTTCAACTTCCTTTACAGTAAAGTAATTTTTTTTTTGAGTTTAAATAAGATTAGTATAAAAAAACTGCTTTTGATAAAAAGAAAAAATCGGAAAAATATTTTAGCCACTTTTTCGCGATTTGGACTCACTGTGCGCTGTCACCGGTTTTGTATTTGGCGGTTTAAGAATTTCCTTCAGCGTAATAAAAAACTTGAAATTTTTTTCAATCATGCTTATATACTTATAACAAAAAAATAATAACGTAGCAAAAAAGATTTTTAAATTTAAAATAAAATTTTAATGTTTTCTCATTTTATAGATATAGTATACGCTATTATCTCTATATAATGCAAACTCGACATATGCTAAAGACGTTTACACCTACAAACGTTTGTACGTAACGCTATACAAATAGGACTAAGAAGATCTTAGACCACTAAAATATAGTCATAAAAAAAGTGCATTCTAATAATCATTATTAAAAACTTAAGAATAATAAAGCCTTAGCTATTAAACGCTAATCTAAAGGTTAAGCTAAGTAAATTTTGCGCATTGACGTCGGTTTGCGGCAAAATAAACTTTTATGCGTCAAGTTTTCTTTTTTCGATCTTTCAAGCTTTGATTAATTTTAAAATTGCATAAAAATATATAAAAGCGGTAAAAATAATATTACGGATATGAGATTGTATTTATTACAATAGTAATAAATAAATAGTTTTTGACTTTATTAGAATATATCCCACTAAAATATATTCCATATATCTTTAATAGAAGGAGTAAATTAAAATCAAATTATTTCATGTTTGTTATTCTAGTTTTTTGCAACAAAGTGACGTCACATACGGAAATATTTTGTGGTTACTAAGATTTCCGACTATCATTTTTAATAACCTGATAAGCAGAAGACGTAAATTTAGCAATCATAAATTATCAAAGAGAGGGACAAATCTAAAATTGAAGTTTTAAATTTCCCACTTGGATGAGACAATAGGTTTTGTGATTTTTCAATCTTGTCATTTTTTAAAAAATAATAACATATTTTCAAAAAAAAAAAACGTTTACTTATATTACATAAGAACCTGAATAAAACGTTATATAAGTGGTTTTTTCACATTTTATAAACAATATACCTAAACAAATTACATATTTGCTAATATATATTGTTTATATAGGGAGGTTAAGCGCCAAACCTGCATATACAATAAAGTTTAAAAAAATGTGTTAGATAATAAAAAACGGTTAATAAAATGTTTCTTTGCAACACTAATATATTAAATTTATATAATATATTATACTTAAAATTTAAAATGTACTAAATTGCAATTACTTTTAATTTTTTTGCTTTAGTAAGCATTAGTTAAGAGCTTTTTGCGTCAAATTATCTCATTTTAACATACATCCATTCGGCAGCCGTTTTTCAAAACGCTGCAGAATGGATGTATGTTAAAATGAGATAATTTAACTCAAAAAGCTCTTAACAAATGCTACTAAACCAAAATAATTAAGGTAAAAAAACGCTTTAAGGAAAAAAAAAATCAATTTTGACTTTTTTACAAAATAAGCTAGTTTTGATGTCTATAAACAATATTAAATAGAATATAGTTCTGAAAATAGTTCTGAAAATATTCTAATAAAGTATTAGTTTCAAATTTTTTTTTAATTGCGTTTTTCTCGAAATATGTAACAAGCATATTAAGGCATTTTGAAAAACGGCTACAGCATATATGTATAGTAATAAAGCAAATGCACCAAAAAAAAAACTTTAAATTTTCAAAACAAAGTTTTTCTAGCTACGGGTATATTTTTTTACGGGTTATTATTTTTTTACGGTTTTTTTTTTTTTTTTTATTATTTGCCTTGACAGCAGCACCTTCTTAAGCAGCAGGACTGTCTTGTTAAGTTTTTGCTTTATTCGGTTTTAGATAACTTATTTTTGAGGCCATCCGCAGCTTATTAGGACTAATTACCTGAGCACATTAATAACATAAGTGTCTCAACCATCATACATACGCAAGAAATTTTTTCTCCTGGAGGTGTTTTTTATCTATTATACAAATCTTTTCTTTTGTAAATGTGTATAATACCGTTACGTTACATATGTTTGTATATAATCTTTATAAAACTTCAAAAGTATTTTGTATTTTAAAAAAATCTCTGTTATTTACTATAATATTAAAACTACTAATTAAAAAAAAACCTACTTTCAACACTGACTGCAAATAAATTTGTTGTTTGAGAGACCCATAATAAGGTTGGATTTGTATTCTTTTGCTTTTATATTCTTTTATATATATTCTTATTTTATATATATTCTTTTGCTTCAAAAATACTAAAAGACTTGCGTTTCCCTTGGCATTCGGCTTATCAACACTCACGATTTGATAACACATTTTTGGATCCACCACCATAATCACCACCAATTTTAATGCGTTACATCATTTTTCTTTATCGGAGTGCTGTAACAAGTTTTTAAATAGTATTTTGCAAAGGCTTCATCATAAAAGTTAAAATCAAGGTGTATATATATGTATGTATATATATATATATATATATATATATATATATATATATATATATATATAAGTGTATATATATATATATATATATATATATATATTTTTATATATATAAATGAACAAAAAAATTGGTGCATGTCAAACAAAAAAAATGCTTGTCGTAAAATCTATAATTATCCATTTTAGGAAGAAATTTGTTTTAAATGCACCAAAACGAACAGCAAATAGTTTTAAGAATGCAGGGGCATACGCAGATACAGTATTTTTTAACGTTTAAGGTTAACTTCCAGACATAGAGCAAACTCCAAACATATATGTTTATACTTATGTCAGACAAAGGATGCTTAGAGCCTGGCAACGAAAAGCCCTAAATTTTTATCTACAACTGCCTGATACGTAAGAGCAACAAATTGATAAAATATTTTTTTTAATATTCTCAACTAAATCTAGATTCATCAATCAAATTTAATATTGACACAAAATCTTTTAACGGTCGAAAACTATGAAAAATAAAATATTTGAACCACTTCTCCTCATCCTCATTTTGAGGGGGTACTCATTTTTCTCAAACAGCAAAAAATCACTCTTTTCAAACATAAAATTTTTTTTTTCCACAAATAAATCATTTAGCTTCTGTTGCTAACTTTTCTTAATTTTGTATATTGGCAACAATATTTGCTACACTGGTATAATCAACTTTAAAAAGAGATCAATAAAATAAAGAAAACAAAACAATTTACTATTAGCTTAAGAAATTTCGTTTTATTATAATATAGCTAATTAGAAAACAAAACATTTCGAAAATTTTACAAAAAAATGTAATCTTTTGATTTAAAAGTAAAGGTTGGTTTCCATATAGTCGCACGACAGTCGTGCGACAACTGTCGCGCAACAACATTTTCAATATTTGTCGCACGACTAGGTGTTTCCATTAATTTTAGAAGCGTTTTCAAAACAAATATTTTTTTATCACTTCCGTGATGCCAAGAAAATATTGTTCCCATCCTTTCTTTTATTTATTTATTATAATACTATGAACCATTTATGATACATTTGCTTTTAGCTAAAGATTTTTTTAATTATCTAAACTACAAAAAACACGCTTAAGTATCAAATTTTAAAAAATTCAATAATTTTAGCATTTATCAAAATTTATTTTAAAATACCACGTTAAAAATATCTGTATAAAAATTATTTTCAACTAATTGTTGTTAAGAAATAGTTTCCTAACACTTGAAAAAAGAAAGTATTAAGATTTTTATCATTCGCTTTAATACTATTGGAGCATTTTTCTCTTACTTTTTTTTTTGTTTAGTAAATAAAGTAAATATTAAAAAAAAAATTAATAATAAAAATTTATTGATTTTAGACCAATGGCAAGGAATAAAAAATATGATCTCCTGAACTGCCAGCTTGCACTTTGCAATACTTTATTAGCTCTTAGAACATTGCAGAGTAAAAAAGAAAACATAAATTTTGGATTCGCTCCTTGTTTAAAAACCGTTATGGAAAAGGAGCATTTAACACACTTATTCCTGAGCTACAACTTCATGACAGAGAATTTTTTTATCGTTTTTACAGAATGTCACCTAAAAGGTATGAACACTTGTTGTCCACAGTTGCCCCTAGCATTACAAAAAAGCCATGTCGAAGTCGCCAAACAATATCACCCTCAGAACGATTGACTGTGACACTGAGATACCTGGCTACTGGAGATTCACAACTAACACAAGCTTTTTATTTTAGACTGGGCTGAACAACAGTATGCAACATTATAAATGAAACAACAAAGGCTATTTGGGATGTGTTAAAACCATGTTATTTAAAGGCACCAAGTACATTAATGAGTGGGAAGAATTGGCAAACCAATTTGAAAATGAATAGAACTTTCCTAGTTGTATTGGAGCCATTGATGGTAAACATGTATGTATAGAAGCTCCTAGTTTGAGTGGATCAGCATATTATAACTATAAAAATTTCACAGTATGGTTTTGCTAGCCATATGTGATGCAAAAAATTGTTTTACTTTGGTTGATATAGGTTGCTATGGCAGAGATAACGATGCTTCAATATTCAATGAAAGTAAAATGGGTAAAGCTTTCAAAAAACAACTTATTCAAACTTCCTAAAACCCGAATGCTATCAAATGGCACACAAGTACCACCAGTTCTGGTTGGTGATGATATTTTTCTACTGAAATCATGGTTAATGAAGCCTTTTTCTGGTAAAAATTTGACAATCAAAGAACGTATTTTTAACTATCGATTATCTAGGACTAGACGAACAATTGAAAACACATTTGGAATTATGGTAGCTAAATGGAGAGTATTTAGGCGTCCAATAAAAGCTAACCCAGAAAATATTGAAAACATTATAAAAGCTGCAAGTTGTTTACATACTTATTTAAGGATCAATGATGGCATTACCTATGTACCATCTGGATTTGTTGATTTTAAAACAAATTTTGGTAAAGTTATTCCTGGAGACTGGTGCAAAATAACAGTTGAAGGTAATGCTTTACATATTTTACCTTGATGTATAAGCAATCGATACACAACAGATGCGAACACTGTAAGATTAACGCTAACAGAGTATTTTAATCATCCAGGTGGATCCTTGTCGTGGCAACACGACTATGTAACTAGTTGTGGACACGATCTTGCAGGAAATAGAATATTTTTGGAACAATGAAAAAAATAATCTTATAACTGTATTATTATATAATATTGAAGAATGGTTTAAACTATGTGTAACAGAATATTAAATTTCTTAATTATATGTTAAAAAACAAACAAACAAATTTTATATCAGTCAACAATATCTGGAAATTCTAGAGCATCTAAATATTGCTATATGTTTTTTTTAGCAACTGCTTGAGTTTTAGGAGGTAGTCTTTTGATTGTAGCACAAATAGATTTACAAAAATGTATTATATCGTCGTTTTCTTCATGTGTACTAACTGCTAGTGTTGCATTAATATTGTTCATCGTAATAATTATTGCATCTTGTATCTTTGAATTTTCATCAGGTAGAGATCTTTTCAATGTTTTTTTTCTTATATTTATAGGAGATTTTATTTCACTTAATGCTTTTCGTTGATTACTGAATGTATTTGAATTACTTGTATTTTCGCTTAAATTTTCATTTTCTTATTCTACTTTATTACTAACATCTTCGTCATAGGTTCATACTATCATTACTATCTATACAAGACAAAGGCGATTCTGTTGTTAACTCTGTGGTTGTTGCTTTATTTTCAACATTAGTTGTTGTGTCTCTATGGTCAATGTAAACATTTAACCACTGCAAAAAATCGTACTCTTTACTGATAATTCGTCCTGAGCCCGAAAGTATACTCTTTTTTTCCTTAAAAAGCGTCCATAAGCCGATTTTATATTTTTGTGTTATGATTCACATTCCTGGTCAGTTAAACCAAACAAAACGCCAATGGCTGCCCAAGCATTTTTTTTCATAATATTGTCCTTAAATTCAGCATTGAATTTGTCGTAAAGCACAGGATACTTCTGCACTTCCTGCATAAAGCTTTCTTTGCTAAATTCTTCGATAAGTCTTTTTTGTTCAGGTTCCATTTTATGTTGATGTGTGAAAACCTTTTTTTTTAATATTCCGTTTTTTTCCAAATTACCAACCAATCATATTTAAAGTTCGCGCGACAATTGTCGTAGAGATAGAATTTTTTCTATCTCTGCGACACCTATGGCACGACCGAAAGACAGTCTTGCAAGACAAAATTTGTCGCACGACTTTTGTTTCCATATAGTCGCACGACCGTTTTAGATGGAAACCAACCTTGAAATGAAATCAATAAAATGTAGAAAATAAATCTATTTACTTTTAGCTAAAGATTTGTTTTATTTGAGTATAGCTGAATAAAAAACAAAACATTTCAAGAAAAAAATGTCATCTTTTGATTTAAAGATTTTCATTAAAAATCATAACTTTAACAAAAAATTATTAGTAAAAAGATTTATCTGCCAACCCTAAAACAAATCGCTATGGTTTAAAAAAAGTTTGAAATATTAAACATAAAAAAGTCAAGTTGAAGCAGTTGAGTTTCCGAATGTAATAATATAAAAAAGTTTCTATTTTTCATGTTTTGCAACTGTTGACTGCGTATGCTCTGTGTAAAATTCCAATAATTATCAATTTGAAACTGCCGTGCGTTGTTGCAAAAAAAAATGAAAGTAAGGCTTTGATTGTATGTATTTAACCAAACAAATTATAAAACAAAATTTAATTGAAATTTTGTAATTTTTGCTTAAGATTTCATATTCATAATAAAAATAAAACTCTGCAGTATTTTTAGATGTGCTACATGAATACTTTCATAACAAAAAAAGTTTCTTGTTATGAAAAGAACAATATTTGATGCAGCCATTAGTGCAATTAGACTCTTTGAAAAATTTGAATATAAAGATAAA
>NC_061158.1:7938292-7953292 GCF_022113875.1 Hydra vulgaris | reverse complement strand
TTTCATCAACACACGAAATTCTTTTTTTTCCATTTTTTTCACAATAACAAAAGTAGCGTCACTACTAGAGCAATATATCACAAACTAATAATCTGACAGCTGTCAAATTTTTACACGTATCTTTTCAAGGTTGGTACTAACTAAAAATGGTATGAATTTAATTCTAGTGGCGCCATTTCTTAGAAACGATACGAACTTTTCAGCCCAACTGTTATCAGATGTTTTTTAACTAACAAAAGACAGTGTAGTTCCAAGAATAGTTGAAGATGCTGCTCCTCACACTGTCAAACAAATGATGGCTAAAAGTGAAGAAAACTTAGTTACATTTAAAAGTGGAGGGCCAAGAGATATAACTTGTAGCTTTACTAAGAAATGTTTTAAATAAAATACAAGACCTCTGAATGTGAATAAAATCTATTTTCAGCTAAAGCTACCTTTACTGTTTTTGTTTATAATAATTTATAACTTTACTGCATTTGTAATAATAATAATAACATTATATATATATATATATATATATATATATATATATATATATATATATATATGATGCTAATAATTTCATAATGTCTATATATATATATATATATATATATATATATATATATATATATATATATATATATATATATATATGTATATATATATATATATATATATATATATATATATATATATATATATGTATATATATATATGTATATATATATATATATATATATATATATATATATATATATATATATATATATATATATATATATATATATATATATATATATATGTATATATATATATATATATATAATGTTATTATTATTATTACAAATGCTACAATAAAATTCAACAAAACCTAAAATCTGCAAGAAAATTATCTACCTAGAAGTTGTTTTTAGTTTTTCCCAAGGCAAACTTAAATCTGCTTTCATTACTATAATCTCAGCTGCACCAATCGTAACTCTTTTAATATTTGAATTGGTTAATATTAATTCCCTCATTTCAGGTTGAAATGAATTAAACAGCTTTGAGGATTGGCAACCAACTGCATCATTAGATTTACCTGCAATAATTTCCAGCTGATTTTTTACCAAAATATTTCGACATCTTAATGTTTTGATTGATGCCTTGTTGCTGCTAACATAAGCTTGTGAAACAGATGAAAACAAAACAGGCTAAAATAATTATACAAATTAGGATATAATGTACCATATACACTTAGGACATTTACAATAAAGTAAAATAACAGTACTTGATATCACATTAAATATTATATATATATATATATATATATATATATATATATATATATATATATATATAGGGGAGAACCTTAATGAATGGGACAGTTTTCGTAAAATGCATTTTTTGAGGTTGATAAATTTGTTTAAAAATCACTTTGAAAATAGTTTGATAACTGTTAACTCTCGTACTATGATAAACAAAAACAAAAAAATTGATTCCGCATATGGGTATTGGTAAAAAAAGAGTTTAATAAGACCATGGCATTTGTCCCATTCATTAAGAACTACTCATTGAATGGGACAAATAAAATTATTGAATGGGACAAATCTAAAAAATTAATAAAAGAAGAGAGATCCTGAGTAACTTTCAAGCCAGTCAAGCAGTAAGGGTAGTTTCTACCATTAGGGAACCCGAAAAAGCTATAAATATGGCCGAATGTCTGCATATATTGACAAACCTAAAATAGTTTTATTAAAACATATATGTATATTAAAATTAAATTAAAAACACGAATAATTGTTTTTAGTAAAACAAAAAGCGTTTTTTAAATGCTTGGATATAATTCCCAGTAATGACACATTTCCAATAGGGAAATGAGTCATTGCCTGCAGCATCCCTATGCTAAATTATAAATAAACAACTTAATACCATATAAAGTATCTAGTTTACTTTCAAAAAACGAAATAACAAAGCATCTTATTAGATATTTAAAAAATTCATTGTATTTATGTTTAACCAAAATATAAAAATCAACAATTATTGCTTGTTGCAAAGTACATGAAATAAAAACCATCAAAGAAAGTGTAGAAGATATCAACAGTCAACTTCACATAGTTCACATTCATAATAACGCTTCTTGCTGTTATTATTACAATTACCACATATCCACCATTGACAAGTAAAACACTGAATCCAAGCAGGCCCAACGAAATTTTTCCAGTTACATTTGCATATTGCTTGTGAAACCCTTTTTGTTCCACGAGTTGAAATAATCTTTAGAGGATCTGTTACTGTTAATAATCCTGTCTCATCTGCGTTAAAAATACATTCTGGTTTGAATTTATATTTTAATTGAACTTCTAACAAGTTATCAAAAAACATTGACACCGTATGTTCATTAAAAGCAGTTGCACGAGCAAGACTAACTTTTTCTGGCTTACGTAGTGATAATTTTGGATGTCGTATCAAAAAACTTTCCAACCATTGCTTTCCTGCATTTTATTTTGGTGCCATGACTCTGGAATACTGTTAGAATTTAATGCAATTCCGTACTTGTAGGCTAATTGCCTAGTTTGTAATTTAGTTAAACCATAGCACATATTTGAAGACGTTTGCAAATAATTTGCAATAGCACTTTCCTCAGACACATGAAATATTTTTCTATTTCCAATGTTTACAATGTGTTTATAGTCTGGCAGCTTTTGACATCATGCCATTTTAACAGCTCTACCTACTGCAGATTTTGATAAACTATACATTTCAGCTGCATCTCGTATGGACATACCCTTAAGAACACTTTTTACTGCATCTTCAACATCTAAAGAGTTTTTACGTATTAATTTTGTGTTTGGTTTCATCTAAAATAAAATTTGAAACTTCACAAAAAACCAAATATATGCCATATGCAAATATTTAAATACAAACATGAAATATATAATTAAAATACACACAGATATACACACACATATATATGTATGTATATGTATGATACATATACATACATACAGTATATGATATAAATACATATGTGTGTGTGTAAATAGATACACATAAATGTATATAAATACAATAAATAAATACAAAAAAATAATTATAAGTATATATATATATATATATATATATATATATATATATATATATATATATATATATATATATATATATATATATATATATATATATATATATATGTATATATATATATATATATATACATATATATATGTATGTATATATATATATATATATATATATATATATATATATATATATATATATATATATATATATATATATATATATATATAATATTTGCTATCTTTTTAATACTCTGTTATCAACAACATATCTAATTAAACATTTATCCATATTTATACATATTACAAATATCATACATCAACATATCTAATTAAACATTTATACATATTATAAATATCATACATCAACATATCTAATTAAATATTTAAAATTAATTTCATTTAATAAACTATTGATCGGCTCAACTTTAAAGAATACTAAAGAAAAGATTTTAATAGAGATTTAGTGCTATAAACACAATTTTGAATTTTAGCTAAAGCCTTGGTCACACTTATTTATAACCACATTTTAACATCAAATTAAAATGTATTTAAAAATAAAATTATGTGTGACCATAACTAAGTTGCCGAAATATATTTTTTTACTTTTTTCATATCAGGCTGTTTGGACAAGTCTCATTCAATAATCAATACTTTGTCCCATTCAATAGGCTTCCCACTATATCCACAAATGACAGGACAGGTTAAAAACAGTAATACCTAAACAAAAATACTTTACAAATTTAAAAAGTAGAGACATTTGGGTGTTGAAAATTGGAGTTCACAGACACAGAAAATTGGAAAATCAGACACAGAAAATTGTTTTTAAAAATTACTTATTGTTCTTCAAAACACAATAACATCCAATGCCATTACGTTTAGACCATAATAGAAATAAAGATTTGGTCTGTTGAATGGTTGTGTCAAACACTTATTACCACAGGAGTTTGGATAGCCAACCGTAGATGCTTCTATGCAAATTTGATTTTGTCCCATTCAATAATTGTCCCATTCATTAAGGTTCTCCCCTATATATATATATATATATATATATATATATATATATATATGGTGCTAATAATTTCATAATGCCTATATATATATATATATATATATATATATATATATATATATATATATATATATATATTGACAGGTGGTTAAAGACATTCAATATTAAAATAGCCTTACATGCTTCACAAAGGCTACTTTTTGAAAGTTTAGTAGGAGACGATATGATAGTTGAAAATGCTCCATTTGCATTTCAAAAAGAAGTAAAAGGTACCTTTGATATTAAATTGGCACCTTGGGGCTACATAGAACATTTGCCAACAAATATCCTAAGGCATTTTAATAAATTAGAAAGGTGATATAATAATAATGATAATAATAATAATAATAATAATAATAAAAACAACAATAATAATAATAACAATATTTTAACTTTATAAAATACACATTTGTTTGAAAATTATATTGCATTCTAATCTGTATTTTTCTTTTAGCTGCAATAGTCTTATTAATCATGAATTTATTTTACAAAAAGAGATCCAAATTAAAATTGGAGGAGACTATGGAGGAGGCAGTTTTAAAATGAGTTATCAAATAGTTAATACTCATAATTCAAACAGCAAAGATAACACAATAGTGTTTAGCATTTTTGAAGCCAAAGATTACAGAATTAACATTAAAGTAACCATAGAAAGGTTTCAAAAGCAAATTGAAGATTTTCAAAGAATGAAATATAAGTAAGTTGCATAAATATGTTGAACTGATTTTATTTGTATAAGTTTGTAACATCCATGTTTATTTTTAGTTTAACATCCTATTTTGTTTGGACAAGTTCCCATTATGCAATTTTCTAATTTAAGTTTTATTATGAAAGAGTTTTTGGCAATTTTGTACAACAAAAAGAACTTTTTGGGTGTTAACTATAGTTACATTTTTGTTTGTAAAAGTTAAAAATATATTTGTTACAATGTTGTTAGTTATTTTGGTTTGGATTAAATATTTAAATCTAGATAAACGATTTTAGATAATCTGACAGATAAAAATTACCATAGTCGGAAATGTAATTAAATTTTTGTATTAAGTATTATTGATTATTTCATATAATAATTATTGGATTCACCATAAGGATAATAGCATCAGAATTTTTTTTTTTTGGAGATTATCAGTTTCTTTGTGCACTCTATGGTATTTCTGGAGCTACAGGTAATTTTTAAGTAAGAAAATAGCTAATAAATTTAATATAATTTTCATTAAATTATAAAATTTATTTATATATTCAAGGGAGACATTGTTGTCTTTTTTGTAATGCTACATCGACTGATATGAAAGGTATTGAAAGTCAAAGCGCAGAGATAAAAGTTCGTACCTTAGAAAATTTGTATACTGATTATAAAAGTTTCATAGAAAAGGGAGGTCAGCTGTATGATGCTAAACATTTTAATAATGTTATAACAGAGCCAATGTTAAAAATACCTTTAGATCAGGTATAGATGTTTTGTTCATTAATTATTTAATCTTTTGTATTATTAGAACTATGATATTTATCTATGTAAGGGGTGGCTGTCCAACATCACATAGTCTAGGATAATTATAAATTGCATGTAATTAAGTATGAAATCAATAAGAACATGCAAATGTGAAGTTGTTCTGCTAACAGGTAAACTACACTATGAACCCCTAACTAAAACCTAAAATGCAGTGAGGTGTAAATAAGTATTTACACCTCACTGCATTTTCTTTCAAAAAATAAGTTGATGTATGTAGATCCTCTGTGTGTGTGTGTGTGTCTATATATAATTATATATATATATAAATATATATATATATATATATATATATATATATATATATATATATATATATATATATATATATATATATATATATATATATATATTATATATATATATATTGTATTTATGTATACATTAAAATTAATATATTTTTATATGCTTATAAAATATGTCATTAATAATTATATAATATATAAATTTAAAAGTATATTTTTATATGATATTATAAAGGTATCTTTACCAAGTCTTCACATGGCTCTTGGAATTTATCTGAACTTTTTTAACTTCTTTGAAGATGAAGTGCATGAGTTAGATGTTTTATTGGCAGCAGAAGAAATTAAAATGACAAATAACTATACAGCTAGTTATTCAGAAGAATATCAAATCTTTGTGAAAAAACAGAAAGAATTATCAAATCTTCAATGTGAGATTGTCTGTCTTAATGAGAAACTTCAATCGATAAATGATATTGCTTTGCTTGCTGCAATACAGAATTCTGATTATGGCATGAATGTTCAATCTCTTTACAACTCTGATATTGATTCCATCAATTTCAAAAAAGGAGTAAAGGTTAAAAAAAATTAAATGCAGTATAATAAGGTTTTGATTTATATGTAACTCTGTGTTAAAGTTTTGTGATTTCATAAATTAACAATCCAATTTTGGTAGAGTTTTTAATAATAACAGTCCAGTCTAATCATTCCAGTAATAAGTCATTAAATTTTAATCGCTTTTTTTTAAATATAATATATAACTTATAAAAATATTTTTTGTTTCTCTAGACTAATCAATACAATACTCTTATGCAAAAGCATTCACTGTAAAAAGGTCAAGGACCTTGCACAAGATAAATTGAGGCAGTTCTTCAAAAATTAAACGTGCAGCGACAAGTGTACCACGGAAAAAGCTTCATTGGAAACCATGTGCATAAAATGCTTAAGAGTCATTTTTTGTAAGAATCAGGCAGACAATGGAAGTGACCTCCTTCAAATTGCTTGAATTTTAGTTTTTGCCACCTTTGAACCCATTTTTTTAGCAAGGCAAAAAGTTGCACATAGCTTTTGTAGTTAATATCAGACGTAACCCAAAAGCTCTCTCCAAAAAATATAAAAAAGTTGCGTGACACTGTGCGGTTGGTTAATTATCATAGTTCAAAAGTACAAAATCAATCAGTTTTGTCAATTTTTAATCGGAGTTAATTCTAGCGGCGAAGTGTTGCACACAATTTTTCTTTTAGGATTTGAAATTATCAAAGGTATTGAGTCTAAAAATGCAAAGAAAGTTATGTGATACCTAAGGTCTATTAATATATTAAGGCTTGAAATTGGAAAAAAATGTTTTAGTATACTTACAAAATAAGCTATTACGGCAGAGGCGCTAAGTTTTGTAAAAATATAATCATGTTAAATGGTCAATATAAGATGACCCTAACATAGTTTAAAAAAAAACTTATGTGATCTTTAGATATTAAGTTAAAAATAAAGGTACAAATTGTTAAAAATGATTAAGTACGAAGAGATATTTTTTTGGACACACAGATGAGGTTTCCGCTCACAATAAAATTTCTATCATCCAAAATTAGCAATTAGTATTACACAAAACATTGCACGTAATGTTAAGAAAAAATTTAAGCGTTTCTGACTATGATATAGAAATCATAACAATTGAAATAAATAATAATAAAAAACAATACATGATCAGAAGTGAATTATTTAAATTTACGTCATAACCAAATAACTTGTGGTGATCGAATGGAAGAAGAATCGCTGATATCACGATTGTGGAGAAACAAGTTAGTGGGTGGTTGTTTACTTTACCATAAAAATGTCTTAACTTTATTTTAACGATCTTTAAAATTTGCATAAATAGAGTAGATATTTTATCATTGCTATTGAGAAATAGGTACTGCATAAATAGAACTTGTTTTTAGTTGAGTATGGAACAAAACAAATATTTTTATGAAAACTGTTGTTGCTTTTCAAAAGGAAATTGTGGATCATTCAAAAAACATAAAATTATAAACAAAATGTTCTCATTCATCAGCTGGGAGATGTTGATGTTAAGAAACATCTCATCAACTTAAAGGTAATTATGTATTTTAAATTTATGCAGACTGTAATATAATTTTTATAATTACATACTTTATAACTTCTCTGCAATAAGATTTTGAGACAAAGTTCTTTAAACAAAAAAAAATAGCTCTTTTAATTAATTCCTCACTCTTTTAATAAATAATCACTAATTTAATCACACTCTTGCAATACTGTATTTTAATAATAACAACAATGTATTTCAAACTTGTAAACATTTTTCGTGAAGAGTCAGATTATAAACAATGCCTTAAATGACACACTTAATAATTGTTTAAAAAATTGTTTTTAGATCATGCGATTAAACGATAATAATATATGGGAAGAAAATGGACTTATTGCAAATAGACTTAAAAGAAATCTTGAAAAGGATGAACAAATATGTGCTTTTCACCGGTACACGTTTGGTATTGCATAGAGTCCTCTAAAAACATGCTTTCATCCTCACCATCTAAATATAAAAGGAAAAAAATCTCCCGCTTTAAGGGCGTCACCAATACATGTCGTCATATCAATGTCAACGCGATACAATGAAGTATTTTCAGTTGGTGCAATGCTGTGTTTTACCCATTTAAAGCAAGAAACTGCTTTATCTAGAGTCAACGAAAACACCAATTTATGTACAGAAACACAAACACAACAAGAACAAACATATATGACACCTGCTACTCCAGATGAAGAATTTGATCCCGGTGAAATTAATGTTTCACAGGAGATTTTGGACGAATCTCTAAGAAGCCGTGAGAGTGTAACTGAGGTTCTTAATGCAATTCCAATAAAATTTAGATTAAAAAGGAAGTTCGAATATCTGGAAGATACTACTAAAGATAAGTTAAAACGCAAGTATGTTCGCCTAGAAAACTTATTAAAGAAAAAATTTGCGGAAGCTGTTGCTCCTGGACAAGAGAAAATACTTATAGATTTTCTTAACAGTAAAAATGTTGATGAAATAAATAGCCCTCTCCCAATTGAAATTATTCGTGCTCAGAAAGTATATAAGCAAAGTGATTCCATGGGAAAGTTAGTTATCCTCTCATTATTAGACCATACCAAGTATACCAAAAAGTTTATAATGAACACATTTGAGTGTACCAAACATCGTATAGAAACAGCAAGAAAATGGCATGCATCTTATAAAGGGTTGGCATTTCCAGAGAAGAAAGTATTCGTCCGATCTAGTCTTGATCAAACAAAGTGTGAACATTTCTTAGACTTTATATTTACAAGCGGTATTTTGCATGATGTTGCTTATGGAATAACCAAATTAAAATACAACAGCGGTGAAGAACAAAAGATAGTGCATGCAATACTGACGACAAAATATAGCCACGCTATCATGTTTTATCGAAAAAGTTGTAGTGAAAACAATTATATACCATTATCTGATTCAAGTTTGTGGAAAGTATTACATGCAATAAAACCTTCAAGTCAAAAAAGCTTAGTTGGATTAGATGATGTTACTGCTTCAGGCATGAATTGTTTTCAAACATCACAAAAATTGGCACAAAGATTTAGTTCTAAATCTCTCGAAGCTGCCCTTGAAAAAGGAAAAAGGTATTTGAAAACAAGTTATCAAACCAATTGTAGTGTCAATGACTCAAACATTTCTTCTCATAGCTCAAAACATGCTTTATCAGATCCATCTGAAAAAAATCTTCAATCCAACACAGAGATATCAGAAGTGGTATGTGCCGATTGCTATGATTTGTGCAAAGCTATCGAGATGATCAAAGAACTAACAATTCAAAATTCTGACGATGCTGATTCTATTTATGAATTGGAAATTGCTGTAAAGGATGTATTCAACTACATAAAACACCTGATGAGAGATTCTCAACAGAAAAAGGCAAAAATCGAAGCTTTTAAGCAATTAAACGATGAAACTGCTTTCTGGCTTAAAGATTTTTGTCAAAAAATTCTTCCGGTTCGATACAGAGAGGGCCAAAGAGAGTATTTTGGCAAGAAAGGAATGAGTTTACATGTGGATATATTCTTCATAAAAATAGCAGGAAAGTTATTCAAACGTGTTTACTTTACTTCAATGTATAGGTGTGATCAGGGAATAGGTGATGTTGTTTCGTTAGCCACTGCAGTTTTAGACCAATTCAGAATTGATCAACCGCATATCAAGAAAATGTTTACCAAATCTGATAATGCCGGCTGCTATCAGGGAAATCTTTCAGCTGAAACAATCTACAATGTATGCAAAGAGAGAGATATAAAGTTGCTGAGATATGATTATAATGAACCCTGTTGTGGAAAAGATCAATGTGACAGGGAGAGTGCAGTTGTAAAGACAATTTTAAGGAGTTATGTTGACTCTGGTAATAATCTTTTGATTGCTGAAGATATACACAAGGCTATGCATTATAGCTTTGGCGCTAAAGATGCAAAAGTAGCAGTTGCTCAAATTAGCAATGATAAAACTGTAGTTACTGGACCAAAGATTAAGAACATTAGCAACTATCACTCATTTGAGTTTGGTGAGAAAAGTATGAAGATGTGGCGTTATTTCAATATTGGTGAGGGAATTGAACAAGAGTATGAAAATCTTAAAATTCAACCCTCGATTAAGTTGTTGTTGCCATATAGCAAAACAGATAATTCAATTAAGCGTAACAAGTCACTTAAGGAAAAACAGAAAAGAAGTGACAGGCAATTATATTCATTAAGATTTTGCACTGAAATGAATTGTACTTTATCATTTGAAAGCGATGCTGAGTTAAAAGAACACATGCTATCCGGTCTTCATACAGTTCCGAAATCATTAACATCATTGGATAAAGTTCGCAACTCGTTTGTTCATAAGATGAAAATTACTTCACAACTAAATATGCCAATTTCTTCATCCTTTAACAGTGCTTCCGTAAAAGACAAACCACATTGCATGAACATTTTTCTATTGCAAGGTTGGGCATTACCAGTTCGAAGTTCTTTTAAATTTTCAAATCAGCAGAAAGAACTGTTGTATAAATACTTTATTCGTGGAGAAGAATCAGGTAATAAAATGAGCCCTGAGCAGGTTCACATGCAGCTGAGGAGAGAACTTCCGCCTGATCAATATGTAACTAGCCAACAGATAATATCTTTATTTTCAAGGTAGGCATTGTTGCTATCAAAACTTTTGCAAATTAGATTATGTTTCTGACTGTTAAATAGTTCTTTTACAAATATGAAATTAAAATTTAGGTGAAAGTTATAATTTTGTTTACATATGTTTAAAAATATGTACAATTGATATTGTTATAGATTTAGTAACCTGAAAAGAAGGTAAGCTGGTAGAACCGACAACAGAAAATAATAAAAATAGTCAGGTTAACGATAACAAAGAAGTTTATGGCGAAAATGATGACTTTAATCTGACAGGAGACAATGAAGATGATAATAAATATGAGGAAGACATCGCCAATCTTGCAAAAGAATTGTCTTGTATGGAAAGTGAATGATTGGGTTGCTGTTGCATATGAAAAACAATGAAATATTGGATATATTGTGGAGGTAATATTATTCAAAGTATATATTAATTTCAAGTTTTTATTTTCTTTTACAAAACAGTGCTCTAAAATAAAAGGAATATAAATAAAATGTAAAAATAATTTCAGAATGACATTATATAAGACTTTACAGGTTTTATTGAATGTAAGCAAAATTAAACAAATCATAAACTCTTTATTATATTATTTTAAATGTTGCGCTAATACTTTTAGGTATCTATAACTGGGATCAGAGTTAATTGTATGATTAACGGGCAAGAGAAGAATATTTTTCGCTGTCCAGTTACTACCGAGGAGATAAATAACAAAACTGATAAAATTATCTGTTTAGTAAATGCTCCTTTTCTAATCAGTGGTTGTGGCGATTATTCATTATCCGAAGAAGACTATAATACAGTCATATCATTATTCTTAGAGAAACTTACTGCAGCAGAGTAGAAATTATGTGTGATGTGGTGGATAATGTGTGTAAATGACTCTATTAATAAATGAAAAACTAATTTTTAAATGGAAAAACATTTAAATGTTTGATTTATGTTTTATTTAATTAGCAATACAGTTATCTTGATGTTAGATTTTTGTTCAGTTTTTAATTCATGTTATATCATGCGTGTGACAAAATCATACGAATTTTTTTTTATTATTATGTTAGGACCTTTTTGTATTGACAGTTGGATATGTTTACATTTTTACAATCCTAAGCGCCTCTGCCGTAATGGTTCATTTTGTAAGTATACTAAAACATTTTTTTCCAATTTCAAGCCTTAATATATTAATAGGCCTTAGGTATCACATAACTTTCTTTGCATTTTTAGACTCAATACCTTTGATAATTTCAAATCCTAAAAGAAAAATTGTGTGCAACACTTCGCCGCTAGAATTAAATCCGAATAAAAATTGACAAAACTGATTGATTTTGTACTTTTGAACTATGATAATTAGCCAACCGCACAGTGTCACGCAACTTTTTTATATTTTTTGGAGAGAGCTTTTGGGTTACGTCTGATATTAACTACAAAAGCTATGTGCAACTTTTTGCCTTGCCAAAAAAATGGGTTCAAAGGTGGCAAAAACTAAATTTCTAAAAATTTTTAAAAAAATCTCAAAAATTTAAGCCCAGATTCCGAGTGAACGAAACTTTTTTGAAATTTTTTTTTTCCCCAACAGGTTTTCTCTATATTCTGATCAATATATAAAAAATTCAAGCAATTTGGACGAGGTCACTTCCACAGTTTCAGGAATTTGCCTGATTCTTAGAAAAAACGGCTCTTAAAGTAATAGCTTTTTTTAATTACATATCATTTGATATAAGTAAAGTTTCATATTTCTAATGGTAATATTTTAGTTAATAATAATATTACAAATTAACCTAACTACCTTTGTTTGAATACTATATTGCGTTATTATATTATATATATATCATTATTAAGTAATATTATATAAAAATATTTATAATATTATATATATAATATTTTATTCTATTATATCTATAAAATGTGTTATGTTATTTTTATAAGTTATATTTTATAACTTGAAATATTTTATTTTGTTTTTAAAATATTAATATATGCATTATAAATATTTGATTTAGAAGTCAATACTTGAATTATGCAATTCTATTCCAAATCTGGTTTATAATTAAGGATTATCTGGAACAGATGTTCATCAAACCGCAGTTGAAATAAGTACCAAGTATAAGAAACTGTTTGATAAATTTTCTCAATGCTACTATATTTTTTCTTCAAAAATTATTATGACAACAGAAAAATTGACTCTGCTAAGTAAGTAATTTTTGTATTTTAATTATTTTTTTTTTCATTTCTGATTAATTTATCTGAAATTAGGTAATAATTAAACCAAGTTAACTTTTGTTAGAATTATACTCATCTTTTATTTAGAAAAAAATATTGAAGACTTAATGCAATATTTTCGCGCAACTTTCCCTAAGGCTTCAGTTACACCTAAGCTTCATATGTTGGAAAATCATGCTGTCTCATTTTTGAAAAAATGTGGTGCTGGCTTTGGGTCTTATGGTGAGAAGGGTGGAGAATCAGTTCATATGGAGTTTAATAAACTAAAAACAATTTATCAATCAATTCCATCCCCAACAATGCAACTTAAAAGTATTTTAAAGTGTCACCATCAAAAGACAAATCCCAAGAACATGCTACTTAAGCCATGTATAAATAAAAGGAAAAGATGATGAAAATAAAATTATGTATAAAATAACATGATTTTTTTAATTATTTTTGTTTTTTTTTGCTAAATTTTTAACAAATTATACAATATTTTAGAAAGTAACAAATGGCTTATAACATGAAGTAAAACGAAGAACTATAATGAGGAACTGTATAATGCATACTATTTAAAAAAGACTATTTTCATAGCCACATTTTATTAAAAGCTTATAATGGCATAAATGCTTTCATTCTGCATTTAAAAACTCTAAAAAAAATGTTATATTGGAAATCAGATGGTCGTGTCATGTCTCATCAGATGGTAGTGTCGTTTCTATGGGACGTCTGTTTCCTAAAATATTTAAAAAACAAATTTACTTTTTATACATCTTTTTTTATGTTTAAATTAGAAACAGTTTTTATAAGAAAATATCTATAAATGTTTATTTATTTTTTTTCATTTTTAGAAAAAATGCTCCACAAAGTTTGGAAGAGAATTAATGTATTTCCCATGTATTGGTTTAGTTATTGAAAAAAAAAAGTTTTGTATATGGTTTGCAAAGTTGTGTGAGATCTTTCCTCCGAAGATATTATGTGAAAAATGCAATGACAATTTCATTCCGATAAGGTAAAGATTATTCAAGGTTTCTCATATTTTTATTTCGATCTTAACAGCTTTTCAATATTTTTAATAGTAGTATGTAATAGTAGTATTTTAAAGATATTTATATATTTTGGGCAACAAATAATTAAATATATCCCACAACAAATATCCTCAACAAATTTTTCACAACAAATGTTCTACAACAATATTCCACAACAAATATTCCACGACAAGTTATTAGTTTTAGTAAACTTATACTATATTAGACTGTTATATAGAAATAGTTATAAATTTGAATTAATAATATTTTTGGAACATAGTTCAAATGCAATGGTTTTTCAAGAAAGTAATAAATTTAGATGGTGCCATATAAATTTATTATTATTTATCTTCCTTTTAGATTTGTTTTTTTTTACATCTAAACTGCTAACACCGTCGAATGCGAGAAAAGCTGTTACTGTTTACTGTGGGAGAGTTTAAATGATTGTAAAGTTTTGTGATGTTCTAATGGAATAAACTTTATCTATTTAAATAAAAAGTAACACAAGATAATATTAAAACGGTTTTAGGAGCGGTTAAAGTTAAGTTACCATTTTTTGAAAGCAAGCCAGGAAGGCACGTTTTATTTCAGATTGTGTTATAATATTTTTTCTAAGTAGGTTTTTCCATTTTTTTTGTTTAACACATAATATGTAAAATATTAAAAATATGAAAATCGCATTAAAAAATAACCAGTGTTATAATATGTATCTTTCCTTTTTCCATATTTGTTTTTACCGAATATACAGTGTGT
>NC_061158.1:7803292-7933292 GCF_022113875.1 Hydra vulgaris | reverse complement strand
TTAAATTTATTTTTTATTGAATTTATTCAACGGAGAAAAAAAATATCATGGATCGAAAGAAATCTAACGAAACGGGGAAAATAGATGAAACGCAAATATCAACAAATGTTGTTCGCGATATTTTTTATGAAATGTTTTCAAAGCAGCAGAAAGATATTTTGAAGCTTATTAGTGGTAATTTAAAAATAACTAATGATAAAATCAATGAGTTACTTGATGAAATACATAAATCAAAACAAATTTGCGACTCATTAAAAAAAGAAAACGAAAAGATTAACACTAAACTTAAAGAAATTACCGAAAGAGTAAGAATACTCGAAAAGACAAATAAAGATATCGAAGAAAGTCTAACAGTTACTCAGGATATCCAAGATAAAAAAGTATGTGATTTAGAAAAGAAAATTAAAAACAAAAACAGTGTAGGTGAAGAGGAAAAAAATAAATTACGACAGCTAGAAGATAGACTCAGAAGAAATAATCTTCGCATCGACGGGCTTCCTGAAAACGATCAAGAAACCTGGGATGAAACCGAAAAAAAGTTACAAACCCTATTTGAAAACGTGTTAAACATTAAAAACATTGATATCGAGAGGGCTCATAGAATTGGAAAAAAAGAAGAAAGTAATACTCGAACAATTGTAGTTAAAATACTACATTACAAAGACAAAATAAAAGTTTTAAATTCATCAAATCGGCTTAAAGGAACAGGACTATACATTAACGAAGACTTCTCTTTTGAAACAACAATCATAAGAAAAAAACTCTCAGAAGAAATGAAGATGCATAGAAAAAATGGTAAATGTTCTATTATAAAATATGATAAACTTATAGTTAGAGAATTTAGGAAAAAGCGAGCGAGTGCTTAATTACTTTATTTATTTATTTATTTTTATTTTTTTCTATTTTTTACTCTTTTTAACAGTTTTTTTTAAAAAAAAAAAACATCCTTCTTATGAATGATAATAATGATTCAATTAACTTAAAATTTAATTCATTACAAAATAAAATAGGATACTTATAGATAAAACTTCTGACCCGGATATTAATTTTTATAGTAATAATAAAACTTTTCAAAGTATTAATACTTTATATTATAACCCTAAATCTGCAAACATAATGCAAGGAATAGATGTAAATTCATTTTCAATTTTGCATTTAAACATTAGGAGCATTTCAAAAAATTTTGAATCATTTAAACAATTTTTATGCGAGATTAAATTCAATTTTAAAATTATTAGTCTCAGCGAAAGTTGGTGTACTGATGAATATATTATGTCAAATACAAATTTTCAGCTGCCAAATTTTAAAGTGATTCATCAATTTAGAGAATCTGGGAAGAAAGGAGGGGGTTTGTGTGTATTTATAAGCAATACTTTAGTATACAAACTAAGAAAAGATTTGTGTTCAACCACTAATGATTGTGAATCACTATGCGTGGAAATAATAAATAAAACCACAAAAAACATTATCATCCACGTTTTATACAGACCACCTTCCGGTTCAATAAAACAATTCGAAAATTATATTAAAAACATAATTAAAAATAAGTTAAGCAAAAATAAAAGCGTTTATTTTGTAGGTGATTTTAACCTGGACATGAACATGCGTCATTCAAATACAAAAATAAATAATTTCTATAACGTCATTTATCAGAAAGGCTATATTCCACTAATTAATAAACCCTCAAGAATAACTAGAGAAAGCGCAACTGTTATAGACCAAATAGTAACCAACGAAATTAAATCAAAAATAAAAACGGGTATATTTAAATGCGACATTTCAGACCACTTCCCTATATTTCTTATCTCACAAAAATGCGATAATATCTATCCAAAAAAAATTGAAAAAACTACACGACAAATAGATGAAAAATCCATTGAAAATTTTAATAGTCTTCTAGCAGATTTAAACTGGGATAACCTCCTTGATATTGTACACACAAATAAGGCATACAATAAGTTTCTAGATAAATTACAACAACTTTATAATACAGCGTTTCCATTAATTACAAAATGTGTGAAAAAGAAGACATTATCAAATCCATGGATAACTCCGGGAATTATTAAGTCGTCAAAAAAAAAGCAACGACTATATAATAAATTTCTCAAAAAAAAAAAACTTTTAACAATGAAACCAATTACAAAAATTATAAACGTATTTTCGAGATGGTTATTAAAAAGTCCAAGAAGTTGTACTATACCGAGCAATTAATTAAACATAAATATGATCGGCACAATACTTGGAACATTATTAAGGAAGTAATTGGTACGAAACAAACTGACAGAAATATTCTTCCTATAAATCTAACAATTGACAATAAAGTTATTACAAATAAATCTTTAATTGCCGAAACACTTAATCAATATTTTGTAAGTGTAGGTTCCACTCTAGCGTCAAAAATAGAAACCATTGAAGTAAACTTTGAGACATGTCTTACTCCTAATAAGACCTCTAAAATGGATATTTATGAAATTACTGAAAATGAACTTATAGATGCAGTAAATCTTTTAAAACAAAACAAAAGTGTAGGAGTTGATAATATTAGTAGTAATGTAATAAAAAAATCAATAAAATACTTGACAATCCCTCTCTTTCATATTTTTAATCTCTCTTTAAAACAAGGTGTCTATCCTGAGAAACTTAAAATTGCAAAGGTTATACCTATTTTTAAATCAGGAGATATTTGTAATTGTGAAAATCACAGACCAATTTCAATTCTCCCTTGCTTCTCAAAAATCTTAGAGCGAATTATGTATAATCGGATTTTGAATTTTTTAAATACAAATAATATTTTATATAATAAACAATTTGGATTTCAGCCAGGTAATTCAACTGACCATGCCATTATTAATATTGTTCATGATATATTTAAAGCATTTGACAAGAAAAAGTTTACTCTTGGAGTTTTTATAGATCTTAGCAAAGCTTTTGATACAGTAGAACATAATATTCTTATAAAAAAACTCGAAAGTTATGGTATTAAAAGCACATATTTAGATTGGTTCATAAGTTATCTAAACAATAGAAAACAGTACATATTATACGAAGAAGGAAAATTTTCCTATATGACAATAAATTGCGGTGTTCCCCAAGGTTCAATTCTGGGTCCTCTTTTATTTCTTATTTATGTAAACGATTTTCATAAGTTTTCAAACATTTTAAACTCTGTTTTATTTGCAGATGACACGAATTTATTTTACTCTAATGGAGATATTAAACTTTTATTTAAAATAGTAAACAAAGAACTTTTAAATCTAGCGGAATGGTTCAAGGCGAACAATTGTCCTTAAATTTAAATAAAACTAAGTATACTTTTTTATATAGAGTTCACGATAAAGAAAACATTCCACTAAAACTTCCTAATCTTTTTATTGGCAACTCCAAAATAATTAGAGAGTCATCAATAAAATTTTTAGGAGTGATACTTGATGAAAACTTAACATGGAGAGAACACATAAGTACAATAGAAAATAAAGTTTCAAAAAATATTGGTATACTATTCAAAGCCAAGCAGTTTTTAAACCAAAACTGCCTAAAAATTTTATATTTCTCCCTCATACATTGTTATATAAACTATGCAAACATTGCCTGGTGCAGCTCTAATATAAGTAAAATTAAAAAACTGCTTATTAAACAAAAACATGCTGTCAGAATAATTTCAAATGCAGGTCGATTCACACATACTAAAGAACTATTTAATAATCTTCACATACTCAATGTTTTTCGGTTAAACCTTTATCAAGTTCTTATTTTTATGTACAAACTTCATAATAAAATATCACCTATAATATTTAGTACTCTTTTCAATAAAATTAATCACATGTACCCTACAGATTTTCTAAGTACAATTATGAGCAACCTAAAATGCATTATTTAGCTACCAAATTTTCTATTGCTATAAGAGGTCCTAAATTATGGAACGCTTTATTAAGTGACGAGCTGAAAAATTGTTCTTCTCTTTACCTATTCAAAAAAAAATTGAAACAAAAACTTATTAACGATGTTAATGAATTAAATTCTTTTTAAAAATTTTTTATTTTTATTTTTTCTTTATTTTTAACAATTATCTTATTAACTCTATAAACTATCCTATTAGCTTATCTATAGTTTTGATTTTATTTTTTTTTTTTTTTAATTTCTTTTTACTATTTTCTTTTGATTATAGATTAGTAACTAGTCTTAACATACTTGTAAATAATTGTATATAATTTTTTTAAATGGCACAAAGTAATTGTATATTTAACTTTTAATGGTTGTACACGCTTGCTTATGAAAGCACGTCGGGGTGTAGTGATAAGGCAAGTATTGTCTTCTTTTAACCCTGGTCATGTTGATCTTATTTATTTTACACGACATTGTATTCTTTTTTTTTTACTGACGAAATAAATAAAAAAAAAAAAAAAAAAAAAGATTATTAAAACCATTTAGCTCTAAAGTTTAGGACTTCCTGTGGGAACAAAAGGCTTTTATTTTACATACAAATAAAAGTTCAGTTAACTACGACAACTAAAATTGTAAAAACACGGCTGGAATACAAGAAATCAACGAGAAGATTCCGTGAAAAAACTACAAAAATTAAATATTTACTAATTGTCTGTAAGCTCAAATAAAAAAATAAAAATGAGATTTACGTTGTAAATTTTAAATCTACAACTTAATTCTCATATTTTGATTTTTGCCTTTCAACTCGTCGACAAAGTACTCTAACAAATCGTCGTCAAAACACTCCTTTGGACCTTCTGTCGCAATCATCATCAACCTTTCTAATGTGCTATGGCTTAGCTAATTTCTAAGACGGTTTTTAACTATTTTTAATTTTGAAAAAAATCTTTCAACGCAAGCTACACTCAAAGGAAATATAATGAGTAACTTAGTTAAAAACATACAATTAGCATAAACACTTATCAAAACAGGGTCATTATTAATCACTTTCCATAACTCTTGAGGCGTAAAATTATTTCATGACTTGATTAAATTATTGACAACTTCTTGATCTTTTTCTTTCGATATACGTATATCAAAACTATTTTCCCATTCTCGGCGTTTAGTAAATAAAATAATTTTGAAACTTTCAAATTCTTTTTTTGTCTCGGTTTCTTAGATATCTGGAACTTGAATGTGTAATGCTCCAAATTTGTTGCTGCTTTTTGGTCTGCCATAGTGAGTTATAAGTTGCTCTAAGCTTTCTTTACCATAACTAGACAGTTGGTTGAGTGTTGTTGAGTCTAAAAGTCTCTGTTGGTTGAGACAGTTGGTTGAGTCTAAAAAACACTTTCTCGCAAAAATCCATTTGCGAGAAAGTGTTTTTTAGCTCACTTTTAAAACTGTTAACAAAAGATATAAAAACATTTAACTCAAACTCACTTAAGTCAAAGTTATTTTTTTTTAATCGGCTCGTCGCTGGTAACGAAAAAGCTAATTCATCTGTCACTGATTTCATTTCGATAAAAATTTTTTGCGTGAAATACTTTCGTCGAGTTTTCGACCCGAGATTAAATCAACTAAACTATGATTAGCTTGATTCACATAAGTTGGAATGTCGCTGAGACTAATTCCTACTTGCGAACTTTGTAACGCTAGGACAAGCGGGCGAATTGCTTCAAAGACATCTAAGAGCATTAGTATTGTTGCGATGTTAGATTGTGAACTCGCTTGTATAAATAGCCCGAGCGCTTCTGCTTCTTTTCGTTCGGTATAGGATGTTGACAATGCTTGTAAAATCGGTTTATAACCTTTAAACACGACTAAACAAGCTCGATCGTGTGCAGTCCAACGTGTTACACTTGGACGCACTGGAACTATGGTTTCTAGTTCTCCGTAGATTTCGGAGCATTCCTGCAGCAAATGCATGGCTAGTGTGCGGTACTTAAAAAACTTCCATATGTTAAGTAAAAAAATATCTACCTCTATAATAGTAGGAAAGTCCTTTAAAATATGTTTAAAACATAACGCAAGTTTATGACTTGTACACCCAACCCAAACACACAGTGGCACAGCATCCTCGATGTAGGCTTTTAAACCTCCTTTTATACCAGAATTAACACTTGTTGTGTCCATACAAGCAAAGCGAGCATTTTTAAATGAGATATTATTAGCTCTAAAAAATTTTTGAATAACATTAAAAACATTTGGAGCTGATAGACTAGAGCCGGTGAGCTTACTTAAAGGAACTAATCCTATAAAATGTTCTTTTACGATGCTGTTGTGTTCAAAAGTGCGATATATAGTTAACTGTTCAATCGACGTAATATCAGCAGTTTCATCCGAAAAAAAAAAAAAAAACTACCACCATTTTTAAGTGACTGGAGTAGAGGATTTTTGATGAAATCAAAGATATTATTTATATACTTAGCAATATATTCCGGAGACATGCATGTTGCATTTGCTGGGCTAGACAAAACGTGCGCCTTAACTTCCTTACAACCACACGCAGCAATAATTCAATAATGTCGGAAAAATTATGAGTATGTGCCCAGTTTTTAATAATTAACAAATGCGTGACTCGAAAGAAGGTTTTAATAACGAAGCGAGAAGTGCTTGTTTTTAATGTTTCTTTTGCAAGGGTATTTTCACGCAGCATTTTCCAGATATTCGAGTCTTGCTTAGACATTTCATCAAAAGCTTGTTTATTTTGTAAAGCTATAGTATGCCTATGCGTATTTAAGTGATCGTTAGCACGCTCCGAGGGGTGATCTGCAAATTTGCCAGGGTTTTCAATAAATGCACGACTACTTTTTTTTCCAGGGGCAAACGATATGCAAACATTACAAAACCAACCTTGTTTTGATGACGAATAAAAAAAATCGGGAAATAACACCTCATACTTTTGTGTTGTTTTGAGTCGTAGGTCTTCTACATTTTTGATTGGTATTTGTGCTGGTTTGACTTTCTTATTTTTTCTTTTTCCAAGAACTGAAGTTAAAAGAATTGTGTTTTCATTGTTTTCGCTTACTGTTGATGTAGGCTGATGAGGACTTTGGTATACTACTGATGTAGAATGATGAGCACTTTCGCTTACTGCTAATGCAGACTGAGGACGTTTTTGCCTCAATACTGATGTAGACTGATAAGTACATTCATTTACTGCTGATATAGACCGATGAGGACTTTCGCTTACTACTGATGTAGACTGATGATAACTTTGCTTACTACTGATAGACGGATGAGGACTTTCACTTACTATTGATGTACATTGTTGACTATAGTTTTGCACACTTGTTTCTTTATGTTTCTCAAATAACTTTACAATAGTTTTTGATTGAATTTTTTTATATTTCTTTTTAAAATAGTATTTTCCATTAATTGAAGGCATTTTGTTGCCGCTTTTATTTTATTGACTTGAATCTAAAATATAGAACGTCAAACTCATTCAAGAATATTAAGGTCTTTGAAGCGAAACGTTTTTCAATAGAATTTTTTCAAATAGAATGTTAAAAATTAAAAAGTTTTCGTTGTTAAAAAAGTTTTTGTTGCTTTAGACAAATAGAACGTCAATGTCTTTTGAGTGAATTTTTTGTAATCGAATAGAATTTCTATGGAATAAAAAGTTATTGATAAGAAATTTCACTGCTTCATGGTATTTTAGAATTAAATTCAATAAACAACTATCGCCGGGGAAGATTTGTTGATCGCGCAAGTAAATTTAGCTAAAGTGGTAACTTTAGTATGTGCAAATTAATAAAAATTGATTTTTGTATTTGTAAATTTTGTTTTACTAAACTAAACTTCTTTTATTTGTTTATTAAAAATTTTGATTTGTAAATTTAAAAAAAAATTGGTAAAAATTGCAAATCTTGAAAACATTTATAAGCACAAATGATTTGTTAACTTAATATTAAAATGCTTACACTAAAATGCGTCACAAGCAAGTATAGCTTACTTAATAAATAACTTTTTTTATCTTTTTTTAAAAGTAATTTCGAAATGAAAATTTTAAAAATGTAAAATTTTAAAAGAAATTTCGAAATGACACTATGCTAATTTTTTTGTTACTTTTCCAACTAAAGATAAACAGCATGTGTTATTTTAAAATTATTTATTGTAAACAAAAAGTTTGAATAAAAAAAGCGAATAAAAAAGCTACGTTTTAAGCAAAAAGAAAACAAGACGTCAGTTAAAAAATAAAGTTTTAACTTTATTTTTGAATGAATGACTTGCAACGCTATTTTTTATTTTATAAAGAAAGTAATTGTTCTCAGGGTTGTTTCTCAATGGACTGAATCATTTACTTTGTTTCGTGTACTTTCTTATTTTCTTCGTTTCGTAGTATTTCTACAAGTCTTGCGTAACTCTCTAAATCTAAGCTTATTAATAACAATTTGGGAAATTTAAAAAAATTGGGAATTCCGCGTTATACGCGGTGCCATCAGGCTGGCTAACACCCTGTATATATATATATATATATATATATATATATATATATATATATATATATATATATATATATATATATATATATATATATATATATATATATATATATATATATATATATATATATATATATATATATATATTTGTTTTAATTTTATTACATTTCATATCCCTCATTTTATAACATAATTGATAAAAATGCACCAGAACAAAATTCAAGGAAAAACTAAGCTCTTAACAAGCTAAACGAGTTAAAATACATTTTTACAGAAAAATTAAACTTAAGCAACGACCAAAAGAAGATCAAAGTATAAAGAAAGTAATAATAATAATAAAGAATTTTGTTTTTAATTTGTACAGGTAGAAATTCTCAAAATTTATTTTTAAAAAATAAACAAACCACTCAATGTTACAAATAAAAGTTTCAGCCAAAATACAAATTAAAACTTTAAAAATAATTGGTGAGCGTATTTATTTACTAATACAAAAAAGGCATCTATTTATTGATTTAGATCAGTAATATGGTTGCAACATTAATTTTTAAATAAACTAAAAATAACAGTTGCTATATAACAAAGATTAGGGTAAACTGGGGTAAAGTGAACTGTTTTTGATATTTAAAGGAAATATTTTCAAAATAAAAGCCAAAACATTTTGCAGTTTTCAAAATTTATATCATTTAAAGTATTAGGTACAATATAAAACAAAATACTAAGATTAAAAATTATTATTACAATATCAAATATATATTCAAAAAAAACATGTCCACTAGTTCACTTCACCCCCACATTGGGGTAAAGTGAACTACTTCATCTTTAACTCTTTTGTGTTTGTTATTTCTGATAAATTAGTTTTTTTATTTTGTATTTTGCCTTGCTGCTTGATCTTTCTTTTAAAGCATTCATTTTCTTTATCGTTTAAATTGATGTAAGACACTCACCTCCATAACGTCTTTTTTTTTTTTTTGTAGGTCGTTTGTTGTCTGAACGAGCATCACCTTTTGTGGCCATTAACTGTTCTTTCACTATTTCTCTTATGATTTTATTTCCAGTAAAACAATCTACGTTTGATATTGATAACTGATTTATTTTTTTGTTTAAGTCTTTTCCTACTGATATTATAGTTTTTTGTGAATTGTATTTATTTGTTGATTCAATAAAAAAGTTTTCACAAGTATCGTTCTGATCATTGACATTGGTGTCTAAAACGATGTTTTGAGGGACGTTATTAAGGTGGCACACAACTGAAAAAAAGCAAGTTTTTTGAAAAAAATCAATTTTTAGATTTTTGGGTATTTTGATTCTATAACCATTCCTTGAACATATAAAAAAAAAAATTAGTCTCAAAAATGATATAAAAGTTGATTTAATATCATTTTAGTAGATGACACTTGAATATAAATTCCCTAACAACGCCTTAGCAACCATCAGTCTTAGGAGTTTTTCTGAATTCAAAACAGTAAAACACCATCACAAACTTGGTTTTAATTTGTTATACGCAGACTCTTGTTAGTTTTCCGTTTTAAAAGTCATAATTCAAAATTTTATTTTAGAGCAAGAGTGTTTTTGATAATTTTTATGTTCTTATACATTTTTTTCTTATTTTTGCTTTTTTCTCAATATGTATTTTTTTAAACTTTGAAACACATTTTCTCATTATTAAAACAGAATTGCATAATAAAATTTTCAGAATTTGTTTATCATAGTATAATACTTCATTTAACCCTCAGAATTTTCATGAAAATTTATAGAAAGTGAAATATTGATGTTTATAGTGCTGGATTTATTGATATTTCATATATATATTAGGTGATTTTGTTAGAAATGCAATATTTCATGAAATAATTTAAATCATAAAAATTCCCACGGTCAAGCAGGGTGAAATATGATTAGGAAGCTATGTTCAAAATTTTAGTTTCAGTTGTTAAGGCAAAATTAAGTTATTAGGTTTTAAAGATTTACTAAAAACACATGTTTTACAACACATTTCTGGCCATTATGGATAATAAAATTGATAAAAAAAAAAATTATCTGTTTTTTATTTTATTTTAATATAAATTAATTGTCATTAAAAAAAAAAAAAATCAAAATTTTAATTATTTACAAAAAAACTTGTTTTCAGTTGTGTGCCACCTTAATATAATTATTTGTTTTCTGAGAAGGAGGTATTATAAAGTTTTTTTAATAAAGATGGAAAAACAGATTTCCCAACCACCTTCAGCCTTGACTCGGTATACCAATTGGCCAGAATTTCACGTTATACATGTTTAACTTGGCGAAAGACTCCTACATCAAGTGGCTGAAGCAAATGCGAACAGTGTGCTAATAAACACAAAATAGTTATATGATTTTCAATAGTTTTTTTAACAGTTTCTAAAGAAATATGACTCATGTGGCCATCAAAGATAAGCAAAACAGGCTTGGGTATGTCTTTCAACCATAAAACAAGATGATTAAAGTATTCAGTGAAAACTTCTGTTTCCATCCAACCATTTTTTGTCACCCCATATAAGGAACCCTTTGGTCCACCAGTCATCCACTCTTTACACAAATTCTTACCAGCAAATAAAATAAATGGAGGAAAATTTCTTCCTGCAGCTTGTTGCTAGTACAGTAAACTGCTCTTTTCCTAATCCAGGAGCAATAGTTACGGGGTTTTTAATACCTCTTTTGCAAATAATTTTTTTATTTGTTGGGTTAGTGCAAAACCCACTTTCATCGCAGTTTAGTGTTTGGGCAGATCTGTTCATAATGTCACACTTTTTCAATGTAGCTTTAAGTAATGAAAACCAAGCATCAATTACAGTTTTGTTACAAGCTAAGGCTATTGTTAATGTCAAAAGCTCTGGAGTTCTTTTAGATAATTCTTTCTGCCATCGATTTAAAAAATTACAAAACCACTGATCACCAGCAACACCATTCACAAATTTTTTCTGAAATCCGTTTATTTCAATATACGTTTAAACAAGTTTCATAAATTGTTTTTTATCTAATCCAAATCCAAAATCAGAAAATGCAGATAAAAGTGAAAAAAGATCTTTTTCAGCATCAGCAGATAATCGGTTTGGTCGCCCTTCTCCAACTTTTGAGCATTTTATGCCTAGAAGATGTCTTGCAATTGTACTTCTTGGAACACCATATTCTTTTGATGCAGCATACGAAGACATTTCTTTATTTTTAACTTTCGAAATGGCATTTTGCAACAAATTAGTTGCATATGTTTTTCTTTAAGATTTTTTTTTCTTAATATAGTTTCTTGGCATTATTTCAATATATTATATTTCTGAAAATAATTTTAAGAATATTTAAAAAAAAGACTTAGTTTAAGAGTAAACAGTTTAGTTAAGTAATTACGATGTATATATTCAGTTCTACTAAAAATATTTGATGAAAAAACATAACAAAAAGACTAGTTCACTTTACCCCCAATAGGCAGAAAAACAAGGGGTAAAGTGAACTAAATTGATTTACAAACTAAAAGCTTAGCTTTTTTATATAATGATAAAAACTACAACTTTTTTTTAACAGCATTATATTATCTTTAAAATGTATATAAATTAAATAACTGATGTTCACATTAATAACAACAAATCATGAATTTACTAAAACCTATTGCAAAGTTTGAGATCGTAATTTTAAAACTTCCGCCAAACTCGCTTTTTAAAATGGCTATTACATCAAAACAATGGCTATATTTTATTAATTTTTTTATTTAAAAATTTTAAAATGTTGTATTAAGCAAAAATAATGCTAAATTACTTAACAAAATGTTTTTTAAACATGATAACTTTTTAGTTTAAAAAAATAGTTCACTTTACCCCTAGTTCACTTTACCCCAGGTTACCCTATGTAGCTAAGAACCAAAGCCATTTTTAAAACTCTAAAATTTCTATTAACTTCTGGCACATGCGCACCTAAACTGAACGCTTGTAAACGACCGTGTGTTACTTGAACTCATTTTTTATTAGATCGTTTAATAATTTTTAATCAAAGTCAGTAAGTAAAATAAGAAATAAAAAATAATGAAAATAAATTAGCTTTGTTTGTCGTCGCCTTGCTCATACTCGGCATTTCTCGTACGACCAGGCGGTTGTATACTACCTTTGCATGTTTTCCTTGACTTCGATGCATTTTTGCTTGTGCAAATAGTTCTTTTCGTATTCTCATAGTTTCTTTACTAAAGTTATTAATAAAATTATTTTTTCCCTTAAGATTTTTTGCCCTAGCTAGAACGTTTTCTTTTTGCTGCCAGTTTAATAATTTGCAAATAATTGTCCTTGGCTTGTTTTCAAATTTTTAAACCCGATGGGCTCTTTCTATAATTATTGGTTTATTTATTTTGTAGGTTCTCTTTAATAAGCAGATGGAGTTTTTTTAAAACATCATCATATGTTTCATTGGGTCCCTCTTCAACACCCGCAATTCGCAAACTCTTTCGGCGATTACGATCTTCCAAGTCGACTGTTTTTCTTATATTCTCGGTCGATTTACTGACTAATTTGCTTTGAAATTATTTTATTCCGATTAATGAAGTTTTAATTTCGTCCATTTTTTGTCAACTTTGTTTATCTTTGTCTTAAAATGATCACCGTTAAAATTCAGGCCACGTTTAAGGTCTTCAACATCTTTTTCTAAGCTATCAACTTTTTCTTGAAAGCATTCAAAAGTTTCATTAAAACACTTAAAAATTGTGTCAGATTGAATTGACATCAATTCCCTTAGCATTCCTATAGTAACTACTCTTACATTCTCCATAACAATAATCAAAAAAATAAAAGAAATTAAATATATAAAAAAATATCTCTAACTTTCTTCATAAACACGTGTGCTCCGTTCAATGCTTTTTTGCGGCTGTTGCGCAGTGGTTAGAGCGTTTGCTTTATAAACAGGAGATCCTGGTTCAAAACGAGTTTTGGACATATTTCACATCACGGAATAGAAGGAGGCGTGAACTTCCTGGTTAAATGCACTTCCGTGGTGCTCTGTGACAAGACCGTTAGGTCTTCTTGGGACACCTAAGTAAAACTAAAAAAAAAAAATATATCAAAAAATATATTAAAAAATATATTTCAAATATATAAAAAAAACTGTACATCAAAAAAATTAGGCTGTCTCAGGGATGTACATCAAAAAAATCAAGCTGTCTTAGATTTATACTATCGCCTTATCTCTGCAATATCTACACTTAAAATCTTCTTCAGAATGTGCTTCAGAATTAAAAGTTGTAACTTCAATAAATGGGGTATACACAAGTGTCATTGCGTATGCAGATAATATAATTTCACAAAGTCCCACTATATCTGGTCTTTAAATTCTTACTGACATTGTTCAAAAATATGGAATATCGAACTTTATTAAACTAAATACAGAAAAACTGAATTTTTATTATCTGGAATAAGCTCGATTACAAATAAGGTTATTTATATAAACAGTGCTCCTATCAATTACTAAAGCAATCTAAAACATCTTAGTTTCTTTTTGGACAATAAGTACAAAAATATGATAGCAACACTCCAGAAAACAAATATAACTAAACGCGTAACGCAATTTTTATCTGTTTCAAGAGCTTTTATATGGACTTCGCTTTTGCCAGCCTGCTACCATAATTGATTTATTTAATTCTTTAGCTGTTCCAACGTTGTTATATTGATTAGAATTGTGCGGTATTGTGCGGAAGCAACAATAAGTTTTTAAACAACATTGATATAGTTGGACGATTTGCCTTTAAATCTTTCTTTAATATTTTAATGCAAAGTAGAAATTACTTGCATTCTTATTTCAAAGTAGACGCTATGTCAGCCATTTTTTTTCGCAAAAAACTAAACCTATTTAGCAGGCTTCTAAACAATCCCATTTGTTACTCGATTATACGGACTCAGATGCCGTTAATGAGCAATCAACGATCATTTGTGGGTAAGGTATTAAAAGTATGCAAGAAAGTTGGTATAAACATGCTCCATTGTATGATTTAGGGTGAAAAAAATATAATTGCACGCCCTCAGGAAGTTGGTGGCCAATGTTGCGGCGATTTTAAAACAACCGTTCCAACATTGGAATTTAAAGGAAAAAAGTTTAATATTTAGGATTCTGATGGAGGAGAACATTCCAAAAACAATGCAAGAAAATATTTAAGTTTTTGGTTGTTGTTGTTTTTTTAATACTTTTATCTATACTTTATGAAATTATTTTCAAAAGAATTGTTATTATTATTATTTATCAACTTTGCTCAAAAAAAATTGGTTGTTTATTATAAACTGAACTTTAACTGGTTAAATCTCATCAGAATCAATTATTATTTTTTTGCTTGCAATAAATTATATTATTATATTCTTAAAATTATGTTATTATATTCTTTTACCTTCATTAAATGGTTTCCATATAAAATCAAAAATATTATTACATGAAGTAATTATATAGTCAACTAAATCAAGCAACAATTTGTTAAAAATAAACCAATAGTTAAATAAAAGTAAATACCACAATGACAATTAATTTAACTCAAATTAATAACTGATGGGTCCCACATAAAAAAGAATTATTAAATATTTTCTTCTGAGCAGGTGATTGCATCCCAAAACAAAAGCTTAAATAAATATTGTTATGCTTTGCAAAGAAAGGCGAGTTAAGTTATCTTTAAAATATTTCCACTACAAGCAACTTACTAAACAAATTATTAATTTAATTACCACAATAAAGTTACTCATGTCCTTCTAAACAATTAAAATCATAATAAAAAAACTAAAGTAAGAAATATGACAAAATGTAAAAAGAAATACTTTATGCAATTATAATAAAGTAAAGTTAAAAATTTATTAGGCGGTGATCAAGTGAATTAAAAATTTAATTTTTTCAGTAAAAACAATTTAATTGAAAAATAAACAGTCACGCACTCAAACAAACCTTCCAACCTTTTTTTTTTAAAACCTTGAGATTCATTAAAAAATATTTTAAGATTTATACAAAAACCTGGATACACGTAAAAAATTGTTAAAAAAGTAATTTTTTTCAAACAAGAAAAACTAAAATAGCATGATATTTGATAAGTAAAAAACTCAATTTTATTCGTTATGTTTACCATTGCAAATTAATGTTGCTTTTTTTGAGGTTTTCAGCAGCTGTTTAGGCTGTTCCTTTTTTTTTTTTTTTTACAATGCTAAACAACATTTTATATATATATTTTATTTTATATATATATGATTATTTTAAATACTTTTGTTAAACGTTTCAAATTGCAACCAATATTTGCTGAAATTGTCCTTGTTTTTCAATAATAATTACTAAAATTAATATTCAAAAATCTTATCAAATACCTTAGCCTTTTCAAATGCATTATCATCAAAATCATTGCCCTAACCGGATAATCTGCCCACCACCACCGCCACCACCCACCACCGGATAATCTGCCCACCATTTTTAAAGCTAAATTTGCTCTTATATTTCTGCTTTATCGTTTTTTTTTTTAAATTCGGATTTGATTTATAATATAAACAAAACCATGTTTAAAACTATATGTTGGTGCCACTTTTATGATCTAGCGTTTTTTTTAAATTTTCATAAGTTATTGATGTAACGAGACCCTTTCTTAGGATTTATATTTTGAGCGTAAGTAAATTCGAAAAAAGTTTGTTTGAAAGTTTTTAAAATTTACCGTGAGATTTTTAGATTATTTGTGAGACCGTGAGATTCTATCAAACCGTGAATCTCACGGTAAAACCTGGAGAGTTCGAAGATCTGCACATATATAGTGTATATATAACACTAATCTTAACATGTTCTCTAAGATTGGATGGAGAATTACTGTACCGAGACCTCTTTAGGCTTTAGTAAGCACAGCAAACAAATAAACTTGTATATTTTATCACTAACATTTTTTATCAACATATTTTATCACTAACATTTACACATTTGAACATTGTATTTAAATGCGGCCACGGAGACACATATTTATCATCAAGTTTGCTGTTTTCTTTAAAGGACGTCATTTTATTTTGACCAAGATAAAAAAATTTGTTTAAACGCGCTTTTTTTGTTGCGATCGATTAATTTTGAACCGGTTTTGGCGAGTGTGCGATAACATTTGATACTACGATTTTTGATTAATTTTAATTCAAATTTAATAGTTATACATTTTGAATACATTTGTGTTTTTTTAAGTGTAACTCGTTACAAAGTAAAAATTGAGACGAAAATGTAGCGATAGTAAAACTAAAAGTACATAATTTTCCTGCCACCTCTGACAATTTATAAATTTGCTGGTAAATTTCACGGAAAACAATAACAAATTGAATTCAAAAATAAAGCTTTGCAATGAAATGCTACATACGATGAAACGTTTTTTGTTTATGTTTTACACAAAATAGATTTAATTTTTTAAATTAATATTTCGGGCCTTTTTATCACCAAAGTATTTGATTAGCGTAGAAAAATCAAGATTTTTAGCAAGATCGTTTTCAATCGATAGGGTTCCTAAACTTAAAAATCCTGTAACATTATTGACCGCAGAAAATGATTTTTATAGTTTCATTTTGGAAAAACTTCTTTCTCCTCTCGCTATAGTGGCAGGTATCGTTAGCAAAACTCTCATTGCAATCCATGTATTTAGATACAAATCTTGCATTTTATTCTGTTTTATAAAGTTTGAAACAATAATAGGAGTAAATTTATCCTTGGCTATTTCAGAAATAAAGGTTTAATTATCATCAGTTCATCGCAAGGAGAATACTATTAATGTCCGACTTTAGATTTTTAATGTAAGTTTACTTTAAAGAGCTAATTTTAGAATTTCTTCTCTTTTTTGCAAACTATCGACATTATACAAAAAACCACAAACTTCTGAACAATTCTCAAACTGTATAAATCTTTCTCTCATTGAAATTAGAGATGTGTCAAAAAGAGGATAGAAGAAATCAATTTCTAATTTTTTCCAGGAAAAAATGAATAAATCCCATCTTGAGCTTGTTCGTCAAAGTGCAGTTTCACTCGTATTATTTCTTTGAGTGGGTTAAAAACAGGCTCCACTTGTAATTCTACGGCCAAATCCGTTTAAAAACTAAATTTTATGTAGTTTTCTAAAAATAAACAACAGTTTTTCACTAATTTTGCACATTAAGTGATGACCAGGTTTTTCTATTGAAGAGTTTTACTAACAGTATTGACTTGAAAAAGAAAGTCATACCAGACAATTAGAGAGACAATTAGAGAAATCTTTCAATTGCTCTGCTAGTGTTATCGCTTAATGTGCAGTTTCATGATCATACCCTTCATTTTTTGACAATGCAATTAAAACATCATGTATATCATCAACTTAATAACAAACGGCTTTGACACATATTAATATAATATTAATATTATTATTAAGTATTAAGCTTTGACACAAGGGGTCATTCGCAAATTATGTCACACAAAAAAACAACTTTTTAGACTAAGAGGGCAATAACATAAAGTAATGAGAGGTGGAAGAAATCTTTCTTTAAAACTTGAAAATATTTTCCGCGTGGCTCAGTACAGCATTTGATGTCAGAACATTTTGAAATTTGTAACATATATTGATTAGATATTACATGAACAGCAATTCATTCTTGACTTTTTTAATTACTGCTTCGGTATCGACTTCTGAGTTGAGCTCGTCAATAAATTCTGAGTAGGTTTCAAAGTTATCGATCACTTCGTTGGAGAAGACTTTAGCTAATGTTTCGCATGCATATTTAAAATTTTCTCTTTCCAAATTTAAGTTAGTTGTCTTTCC
Source organism: Hydra vulgaris (assembly GCF_022113875.1). NCBI lineage: Eukaryota > Metazoa > Cnidaria > Hydrozoa > Anthoathecata > Hydridae > Hydra > Hydra vulgaris. The sequence continues at coordinate 7,915,175 of NC_061158.1, read as the reverse complement.
AGAAGAGTACAAACGTGATCCAAAAGTTTCGCGAGGCAAAATTAATCATGAAAGTTCGCGTTAATATTTAGCCATTCTTTGTCTAACTGGATTGAATGCACTTCTGCGTGGTGCATTTGTGGCAATTAATGAAGAATCCAAAGAAAAAGTGATGAAGTTGTGAACGACCATTTTAATCGTTTTTTGATATCTGGGGTTTTCATCTGGTCCTCTGTCAGTAAACATTATAACAGTTGGCATTTTATTACCATTCAAATCCAACATAATGTCTCAAAATAGCAGTAGTTTTTATGATTTTGCAAAATCTTTTCCGTGAGAATAGGCAGTGGACTTCAAATGTTTTCCCGATCTTGTTAAAATACAGGTAGGACCCGAGTAGCGCACAAATTCTTTTTTGCCGAATCCATCTTTTTTTAATTTTTAGCCCAGCATAGACTGGTAGAATAAGTTTATGGCATGGAGTAATGACAAAGTTGTGATCAGGTAATCTTACTTTATATTCCATATGCATTATCAAGGGAGCTTGTAAAGTAGCTGTTGGGAGACTAATTGTCACTTTTGCTTTGTCATTTTGGCTCACTAAAGCAACTTCTGCTGGTCCCAAGAATGAAGCCAATTCCTTTAAATTCTCAATCAAAGCAAAACAACTTTTTGTATCCGGATGATCTTTATAAAGATCTCTTCCTGGTTTATTGAGTCTTACAGGAACAGTAGTGACATGCTTCTTCCCATCTATTGTTTGAGAATTTTTAGGTGCAAGATGATTATAGACTGTTGATATGCCAATTGTAAACCCTTCATTTTGCAAAACTTCTGTTAACTCATCAAGAGATTTAACTGTTTTTAAAGTCTTGCATCTTCGTTTGTCAGCTGCAGCAGCGCCGTGAGTGGCAATCTGAATAAGTGTTGATAGTAATTCCGGTTGACTTTTAGTAAAAGAAGGGCGTCCAACCTTTTCATGAGTTCTTAATTTAGAAGCTATCTCGGGATAATCTTTTAAGGTCTTAGCCAATACTTTTTTCCTTCTTTCTTGGGATTCTTGCTGTCGTTTACGACTATCTTTAAATGATTTTAAATCTTTAAGCTTTGTATATTTAACACATTTGTATATTTAAGTTAATTTTAAAGCTATAAAAATTAAAGAACTTGATCAAATCATCCGTAATGTCACAAATTTTTGCAACTTCTTTAAACCCCCCCCCCTACCCCCATGTTACAGCTTGTCACAAAATCAATGACCCCCTCCCCCTAAAAGTTTAACGTCATTTAAGAACGACCCTCAACTTATTATTGCTTACTACCGCGTGTCACAGAGTTTCTTTAAATGCAAAATTTTAACGTAATCAATTAAAATTTTCCATCGGCTCACTGAAGCTGAGATTAAAGTGAACAATCTCTAGAGAATACCGAATAAAGTTATAGATTTTATTGAAGACCGTGCAAAGTCACTTATTACCAAGTTTAAACTATGGCTGCCGCAGGGAACATATAATGCTAAAGGATTAGGATTTAAAATGTACCCCATTAATTTTTCCTTTCATATTTGATCCATTATCATACCCTTGACCTCTGCAGTTAGAGAGTTCAAGTCCATGCTTAGTTGGCAATTCCATTAAAACTCTGTAACAGAAAAGATTCCTAAAAAGTATTCTTTAATTCAACAATTCGAAGTATAAGAGAAAGTTTTTCTTTTCTAGAAATATCAAGTGTACAATCACCAATGATTGAATAGTAAACAAGTTTCAAGAATCGGATTATTATTACATAATTAATCTTTTGAGACATTAAATATATTAACTCATTTTGAATATTTTTAACGCAGTAATGATTTAAAGTGCAACTTTTTATTGCAAGTGCTAAATGTTTTTGCATCACAGGATCAGATTTTGCAAGCATCTGTGTTAGTCTTAAGAATTTACCGCTCGAAAAAATCTAGATGAAGGATTTCTTCAATCAGCTCCTCTTCTTTTATATTATTTACGAATAGATTTGCTAAGAAATAACATTTTTCTTTCTGACTAAATTTTTCTTCATCGCTAGAAGGAGATGATTAACACCATATGAACGAAAACATATCCGCCTTCTTTTGAGCTGTATTCATTCTGTATCTTTTCTGCTAGAGCAACTTGTCAAGAGCAACGTTCACCTCAAAACCCTTCGATTCGTCTTTGTGGAAATGGGCTATGTTCATCGACATCGATGAAATGTTTTTCTTTTTTTTTGTCCTATTCTTAATAAAATCATTTTGAAACATAAACGAAGCCAACCCAGACTCAATTAGTTTTGCTTCTTGAAAGATTTAGGCCCAAGAAAAATGTAGTCAGTCAAGATCATCAATTAAAGTCTTTAAAAAACTTTTCTCGTCATTCAAAGTAATGCTTTCTGATAAAAGAAGGAGGCAGACATCGTTGACACAAAGGAGAGCCTTAAGCCATAAAGAAGTCAAGACAATGAGTTCAAATGATTGAACCCACTTTTTGAGTACCTTTACTAAAGTCAGTTGATGGTTTTCTAAATCAAGTTCTTGAAGAAGTTTCAAGGACTTCAGTATTTTTTCTACAATAGCCTTACAGCCTCTATGCGCGCACTCCATCTTATTTGGAACGTTTGATGAAGAGACTACCCAGTTTCCTTAGTCAAAATTTTCTAGCGCATGGGGCTGCTACTAAAAAGGTTATACAACAATTGGATGTTGCCAAAATAGTTCATGACTACAGTAGAGGATTCTGCAGAATGAACGCTAGCTAGATTGAGACTATGCGCACTGCAAGGCTTAAACAAAGCTGGAGGATTTTTCTCGAGAACGATGCACTGCACTCTTTTGTTTACACCGGATATATTAGCCTCGTTATCATAGTCCTGGCCCCTACAGTTTTTTAAATTAATTCGGATTTTATTCAAAACGTCTATAATCCCCTTCGCAATGTCAGAAAACGCTATTTTACTATGTATTGGCTGTCAAATTTTAGGCAAACAAATTGAAAAACAAAAGTGAGTTGTTCCGTATGAGACCCGTCCAAAGTTCCATCAACAATAATGGAAAAATAAATAGCTGTGTAGACCTCTTCGATAATAGTAGGAAAAAAAATTTCATCGCATGCCATAACGAACTCATTTTGGGTTCTCCAGGTCAAATAGTGTGCTTTAATTTTTGTTTCTTTGTTTTGGTGTTGATAAACTTTTTCTAGATGGTACTGAATTTTTTTATTGTATTTCCCCAACAGCTCAAGGTTAGCTAATAAATTACCATTATCATACTCGTCTAGCATGTTTGATGAACCTAGACAAATATGAACATAACATTTCTAACACACCTTGAAAACTTATATTTCTCGAAGTTAAATGGAAAGTGACGTCCAGGACCCAGCGTAAAATTTCATACCACTTAAAATTGTGCATTGGTCCATAAAATTGTGCATTGGTCCATAAAATTGTGCATTGGTCCATAAAATTGTGCATTGGTCCATAAAAAGAGCAGAGAAAACAAATGAAAGCTTTTGCAGTTCTACTCCAGATAAGTCTCTCCGTTGATAGAAGTTTCGTAAAAAATAAAGGCACGTACTTTTTTGTTTCTAAAATCTCTACGAAAGAGTGCTGGATTTTAAGGTGGTCTTTTTAGTATTACTAGATTGCGTTCGATTTTCGATAAAACCCTCTTCCACAAAGCGGGTCGTTTCTAACTGCTTGATCACTCAGTTGAATTGCTTATTAAACCTAAATTTAATAAAGCATTAAAGAATTGTAGTAAGTTTTTAATATCTGCAGATATTAAATGATATGTTTTTAGAAGTAATAAGATCCCTTTTTTTTTGATTTTATATATTTGTATATATTTATAGTATTAATTGTTCTCCAAACAAAAGTTAATGTGTGCAAAAAACACTACTAATATATTTTTTAATTTAACTGCATAATATTTTTTTTGGTAACAAGAGTGTTTCCAAATAACACATATGGGTATTTGAAGTATAATAATGGATGTTTGAAGTATTTGAAGAAATATGCGACTATAAAATATACAGAGAAAATACTTTTTTTCTTTAAAAAAAATATATTTTTAAAATAACACATAACACTGCCAAATTTACAACATTAAAGGTGTCTCTGAATATTTTACTTTTGCAGCAATAATTTAATTTTTAAACCTGAAATTTTTTTTAACTCTTTATAAAGGCAATTTTTTCATTATGATTCATTATGATCAGCGCTTGTACTGGTTTCCTTCCTTTTATGGTATGGTCTATAGCTTTTTTTAGTGAAAAGGAAAAAAGTGACCTCACTTAAAATTGCATCTGAAAGTTTTTTGTGTGAATAGCCGTTTTTTTATAGACGCGAATCCAGCAAATTATTGCATACTTTTAAGAGATTTGAAAGATTTTACTCAAGATTTTACTCAAAAGCAAACTCTATAAATGTCCAGATTAGACCAATGTAATGTCAAACTTATCTGATGAACTTAAAACTATCCTACAAAAATATATACATCGTTCAGATCACCATCTGATGAACAAAGTTAATTCAGCTTAATACAGATTATTTAAATCTAAGAAATTTAGAAAGTAAACATTGTAATATAATATATATTTCGCCATAAAAAAATATTTACAAAATTAGACTTTAAAAACTGTATATACACGGCTGGGGCAAGAAGAAGACAAATTCAGTCTTATCGCCAAGCCCTTTGTTTTGCTGTCATTGATCATTTGCTGTCATTTGCTGACATTGCTGTCAAATAAATATTCGCTTTTACAACAAATAAAAAGAGTAAATTTTAAAGCTTTTATAATGAAAAATCACGTTTAACAATGACCCTTTAAGTTCTTTTAAAATATTTTTCTCTGGTGATCAAGATTCAATTTTCATATCTTGGATAAAATTGCTGCTGCTCGGGATTAATTGCTTTCCTTTATTGTTAATTGTCGTTGTAATTATTCCTAATAAAAATGTTCTTCTTACAAAGCTGACGAAATTTGGACAGATCTTTACAAATTATGATGATTACCATTCAGAATAGGAATAAATAGCAAGCAGTTAGAAGAATTATTCAAGCCTAAGTCTTATAAGGATAGTAATATGGACTATATAGTATTATGAATTATAATTTTTTCTTGATAAAAATCACTCATAACTTTTTTATATTTTCTAATATTGAACTGCAAAATAAACATTTTTAGTTTCAAAATTTGGTTAATAATCACATATCCGTTTCAATTACAGTTCTTTTTATGTTTAGCATAATAATGGCAAATGATAAAGCCTCATACGGAAACAGAGCAAAAATATTGGTAACCTATGGGTAAATCTAGATAAAAGTCTAAACCCATATCATGAAACATCCAAATTTTAAGATATTTTGGCATATACATTAACTAAATTTAAAACTAAAAATATTAATTATGTGTAACTATGAAAATAAAATATTTTTTAGTTAGTTGATAGAAACCGCCCTGGTTAAAACTATTATATGGTTTCTATATACAGCAACATATTGACCTTGATTACCCGGTTAATGGAATTGTAAAAATCTGGTAACTTTTTCTTTTGTCATCATTTTATTTAGCTCTTCAATATACTTTTTTCAAAATTTAGTTATTAAATGTGTAAACGAACGTCTCTTTTTTTAAGACCTCTAAAAACGCTAACACAAGAGTTAAGAAACCTCTTTTTTTTGACAAAACTTCTATAATATCATAATCCTGTAAAGTATTATTTCAGCAAACCGAATAAGCAAATTTTGCAGGACCATAATACAATACTTTAAAGAGTTTATTTTTTTAACGAATCAGAATGCTGCTTTCAAAAGTGAAGGACCAATCAATTTATACGATTTATTATTTTTGCTGCAAACACTGCAAAACGAATCAGATTGCACCTTTAAATAGCCAAAAACAAATAAAATTGTGTGCTTTCTTAAAAGGTTGCAGCTCCTGTGCTTCTTTAAAAGTTTGCAGCTCCTATGTGTACTACATAAACAAGTCAGTCAACTGACTTGTTTATGTACACATAAACAAGTCAGTTGACTGACTAGTTTATGTGTACTACACGTTTAATGTAAAGGTACTTGATAATAATATAACAAGTTTGGCATTTTGGTCTTATTAAATGCTGGTCTCTCCATAAGCTTGCCTCATATCCTGTATTTGGGAACGTTTGTTAGATTATTAATCATTTCTTTCTATTTGTTTTAATAAAGTCATCCTTGAAGGCCAACACTCTTCTTTGTTTATAGTAAATTATGGGGTACCTCAAATTTTTTGCTTCTATTTTTTTTTAAAAGGTCTGAAACCTGTGACAATACTTGAGCTTTGTGACGTAACTGAAAAGAGTTTTTTTTTTATTTTTGAAAACAAGTAATTAGAGAAAAAATAACACAATAGGTATAATTTGCTAAGAATGGTAGTGTTTATTGTAAACTTTATTTTTTTTCAAGAAAAAAAATTACTAAATGCTATTTCAAGAAGTAACATTCCTGATAGCAAATATACTGTTGTTTGTTCTAAACATTGACCTTTATATTTCAAAATAACAAACGTTTATGATAAGAAACGACCTTCTTTTCCTTCATCTATATTTCATTGTGTTAAATCCAGCCTTGTACTAATTGCACTACTAGAAATGATTAATAATCAAAAAATCAAGGACTACATCTTCAGCTACTTTCAGTTCAAAAAATGTGCAAACTAATCAACTTGAAATGTTTACAGCCATAAACAATTTGCACTTTAACGATGTGATTAGACTTTACAAAAAAAAACCAAAAGATTTACTAAAATTAATAGTTACTTATAAATGCGATGAAAAAACTAGTTTTCAATTAACTGAATTTTTTTGTGGTTTACCTAGGTAATGTAAATTTTACTGTGGTCTATCTAGGTAATGTAAATTTTACTGTGGTCTACCTAGGTAATGTAAACTTTACTGTGGTCTACTTAGGTAATGTAAATTTTACTGTGGTCTACCTAGGTAACCTAAGTAATGTACGTAGGTAATGTAAATTTTGTTAAAGTTATTATCTTATAAATTGTTTAAAAAAATAATTTTACTGATTTTTTTTATCTGCATTTTTTATTAGGATTATACTCAATCTTTCTTTTAATTTAAAATATAAGACGTATCATTGTGGATACTTATGTTATATAACAAGTTTGTCAAAAGAAACCGTTTTACTATTTTAAACAAATAGTTTAATTTGTTTGAAGCTATAAGGTTTTTAACTAATGTCAAATTATTGAGAAAAAAACAAGTTCTTATAGGTAGTTTATTTTTTATGAAAATCTTAAGTATTGGAGATACATCGCTTTTTTAACAGGCACTATTATTTGTGCTTTCAAATATTTTGCTGTTTCAGAAGCACTTTATAAACGAATCTGAAATGAAAATCAGCTTCCCAGTGTTTCTCACTACAAAAATCGACATCAAAAGCTTTTAACCTAAACAATGACAAATTTGTTCTATGTGCATTTAGCAAACTTACAGATCGCCAACGACAGTACTTTTATATAAGAGTAGTGTATGTTAAATCTTCATTAACTTAGCATGGTGGAGAACTTTTTTGAAAATCTGTTAATCAACTCGACAAGTTAGCAAAAACAATATTAGCTGTTATGATTAAATGTCTTTTTGGTTTTTTTGGTTTTTATAATTTTATAGTTTGAATAGTTTTGATACGTTACCTTAATTCAGATTTTCAGTATGAAGTAGTTATTTTTATACTTAGATCAGCTTCAAATGCAAATGGAAGCTGTGTTGCAATTCTATGTGACAATAATAAAGTCAATGTTAAGCTTTCCTCTTTCTTTGAAACTGTTGTAGAAAAACCATAGTTGACTAAAGATAATTTTTTTTTACTTTATGATTATTTTCATGTATGGAAAAACATAAGAAATAATTAGATTACTGAAAAAACGAAGATGAAGTCGTGACATTTGCTATCTGGCTTGATTAGAATTCTTGTTTTCCCAAAAATATATTTAAGCTCAATTAAAATTTTTATCAATTTAATTTTTTTTAAACATTTAAATATGTCATTATGCAAGAGAAAAAGCAACTTGTTACAAATAGATGCAATACCTGAGGTCAACCTGTTTTGCTGATCAAGAATGATTTCTGTCATAAATGTAAATGTTTTATAAAGTGATAATAACACTGGGAATAATATCATTAATATATATATATATATATATATATATATATATATATATATATATATATATATATATATATATATATATATATATATATATATATATATATATATATATATATATCTGTGTGTGTATATGTGTGTGTACACACAAACATTCTCTAACTATTATATACCAATGCTTAATCTTTTCTATTTAATTATAGTATTATTAAATAATATATAAATATAAATTATTTATATATAGTATAAATAATCAAAATAGAAATGAAATATCATACTTTATATATGTTTTGATTATATATACTTTAAATTATATGTTTATATAATATAAATTATAAGTTATATGTTTTAAGTATAAATTATAAGTATAAGTTATAAGTTATATGCACACTATCATAATATTATCATAATAAACATAGCAAACAAAATTTAATTTAAAAAAATTATTCAAGAACTTTTCAACTCAAAGATTTTATTGCCCACTTAATATTGAAGTAAAAATATTTTAAAAATATTAAAAAATCAAATAATTTTAAATTATAAATACATATTTAAAAAAAAAAGGTTTAAAATATTACCTTATAAGTAATTCCCTGTGTTGTTATCACTTTATAAAACATTTACATTTATGACAGAAATCAATCATTTGCCAATATTGACATTTTTACATAATGGTACGCATGCCTAAAATTATCGAATGTTCATATTGTCCTATAGTTTTGTCTTTTAATGTCCACAGTACTTTTAATTTAACATCTACAAATTGAACCACGAGTTTTATTTTATTTTGAAACAGATTGTATTACAAGTAGAAAGGTAAAAGTTAAGAAATCCTTTTAATTGAAAATGTACGGAGTATATCACGAGAAAAAATGGTAATAATATTGCATCTAATTGTAACAAATTCCTTTTTCCCCACTACCAGAAGACTGAGATTATTAGATGTCAAGCAGGGGTACCTATTTTTATAGTATATTATAAAAGTTGTAATTGGTTATACACAAGTTTAAAGCCTTAAAACAGTTAAAAAAATAAAGAAACTAGATTAGAAATAACAATTTGATAAATCTAAAGCTAGATTTAAATATACCTTATTTAAAATGTATTAATTTACAAATTCAGTATATGTTAAAATATATAACGTATTCACTACTTCATTAAACATCTTTAACAAAATAAATAGACTTTAAAAGGTATACCTTAGAGATGTAATCAACTCAAAATGTTTCTTATGTAAACCTACTAGTTCAATCTTGATACTTATAACAAAGCAATGTTTTTCCACTTTTTCTCGTGATGCAGTCTATTTTAAATTGATCACAACCATTTCTTCTCGTGATACATTCCGTACATTTTCAATTAAAAGGATTTCTTAACCCTTCTTTTCGTGATACAATCTGTTTCAAAACAAAATATAACTACTTCTTCTCGTGATTCAATCTATAGATGTTAAATTAAAAGTACTGTGGACATTAAAGGACAAAACTATATGACATTATGAACATTCGACAATTTGATATGTTAATATTGGTGCAAAATTGTTTGCTAATATTGGCGCAGTATTGTAAATCTTGACTAATCTTGGCCAAGATATCGTGCCAATATTGAGCCGATATTGTTTGCTACTTGGGTAGAATCTAGTTTAACCAATGCTGTAACCAAAGATCCTGACACTGATACACATTTAAACATGTCATTTCGAAAAGGATATATACAAGTCCATTTCTTAAAATATTTCAAAATCAACAAAAACATGATTTTTATTAAAATAATGTCTACGCTGCCAGAGAAATTATACATATGAGTAGATAAATAAAGAACGTATATAACTAATGTAAGTCTTATTTTTTTTATAAAAAAACATAAACCATGCAAAATATTTTCCTGCAATAGCAATGTGTCTCTAACGCTTAGGTGTAAGCGCTTAGGTGTAAGCGCTTGGTTAATCGGGGCATATATACATATATATATATATATATATATATATATATATTATATATATATATATATATATATATATATATATATATATATATATATATATATATATATATATATATATATATATATATATATATATATATGTATGTATATATATATATATATATATATATATATATATATATATATATATATATATATATATATATATATATATATATAAGGGTGCATCAAACGCCCCATACTTTCAAAAATTGATCTGTCCCTATTCTTAAAACTTTCTATTGGTACTCACAAGACACTCTGTTAAATTTTTTCAAAATTGAATGAGATTTAGGGGGCCACCTCAAATCTGAAACTTGCGACGAGACCCTAAACAGAGGAAAAAAATGTTTTTCAAATGTATGTCATGTTGGGTCTCAAAAGAAGCGAAATTTCAATAACAATAAAAATTTTACATAATATTTATTTTTATAAGTTTTTTTTTTGCATAAAAATTAATTTTTAGCAAAAAATTAAAAAAAAAACATTTTTTCATGGTTTTTGATCAAAAAATTTTTTCAAGCTATTTTTAACAAAAAATTATAACTGTTTTTGAAATTTTTATAAAGTTTCGCTTCTTTTGAGACCCAACATAACATACATTTGAAAAACTTTTTTTTCTTCTGTTTAGGGTCTCGTCGCAAGTTTCAGATTTGAGGTAGCCCCCTAAATCTCATTCAATTTTGAAAAAATTTAACAGAGTGTCTTGTGAGTACCAATAGAAAGTTTTAAGAATAGAGACAGATCAATTTTTGAAAGTATGGGGCGTTTGATGCACCCTAATATATATATATATATATATATATATATATATATATATATATATATATATATATATATATATATATATATATATATATATATATATATATATAATTTTATAAAATTTTAAAAACTGCCAATAACTCTAATTAAAGTAACAAAAAATAAACACAAATTGCTAAAACTACTTCTAAAGAAGTTAAACTTGAAGGACACACATATATATATATATATATATATATATATATATATATATATATATATATATATATATATATATATATATATATATATATATATATATATGTGTGTGTGTGTATATATATATATATATATATATATATATATATATATATATATATATATATATATATATATATATATATATATATATATATATATATATATATATATATATATATATATACTTAAACATGGTTTTTTTAACGGTCACTAAAACTGTTGTTTCGTTGGGGGCCATTAGGTCGAATAAAGATAAATCTCCTTACTATATTTATATCATAATAGTTCTATTCTATACTTACATAAAAAAATGTAGTAAGGAGCTAAGCAACATGATGTTGTATTTTGTGCAACGTACATGATGTTGTAATAATACCATTACGTTACGACATCATTATGTAATAACATTTTAACTTCGTCGTAGATGTTAGGTTACCAATGTACTTGGCGTTTTAACTCCGTCGTAGATGTTAGGTTACCAAAAGCGAAAGGAATATTTGTTTTCGTGTTAGGATGCATGGAACAACAACAAAACACGATGAGTTGGATTACTTGTAAATATAGCTCGTACTATTTGTTAAGTTAGAAAATAAGATGTTACATTAACATAACTAATGTTTTAAAAGTTTACCACTAAAAGTTTATAATTATGTCACTTGCTATATCTGAATTGTTTAACCTGAAAAGGTAACTTGGTTAATTTAATGATTCTACTAGTCTAACAACTTAAAAAAACAGCTAAAATAAAGATTTTTTCCATTTTTTTGAAAAATCAATAACTTCAAGTATTAATTACTTTTTTTATATTATAAATCAATTATGTGGAAACTGCAAAAGTTTCTCGATTCGTTGTTATTTAGTTTTTTGTTTGGAATATTTTACTATTTGATAAATATTTAAAATTTTTAGAATATTTTTATTATTATTATTAAATAAATAGTTATACTTAATAATTTTTTAAAGCAAAAATGTGAAACTTTTTAACTATTTTATCGCTTTTAAATACAATATATATGTAGTTATTATTATTATTGTTATTATTATTTTGATTAAGTTTAACTTTGTAGAGGTCTTTGAAAAAGAATTTTAGACAAACTTCATAGAATTGCTCTATCTTGTCCCGTAAAAAAATTATTAAAAATAAAAAATTAAACATTATGTATATATAAAATATTAATAAATGATAATTAAACTTTTTATTTGAGGCAGTTACATGCAAGCAGATTAATAAAATTCTCCTTAATTTTATTGCTTTTTGTGTTAAAAGTTTTTAATTTTCTGATGGTTCTAAGAAACCTTTTGAGTCAGCCTTTAAAATCATTTAGATATCAAAACCAATTTAACCAAAATATAAATAACTAAATAGGATTTATATAATAACTAAAATAACCAAATAGGATTTAAGTAAAAATAACTAAATAGGATTTAAGAAAATTTAAAAAAATAACCAAATAGGATTTAAGTTTTCTTTAAACTATTCTTTTATGACACATTCTATTATGAATCAATGAAAATAGCGACATAAAATTTATAAAAATTTATAAAATTTTTATTAAAGGTTTATCAAATTTTTTGGTTGTTGTTTTATTTTACTTTTTTTATATCAAAATGAAATGACTTCAGCTGTTTTTATTTACTTTCAAAACAGTTGAAATCTTTTATCTACTTTTCTAAATTATTTTAAAAAGATTTTAAATATATATATTTAATTTATTAGTAGCATTTACATATATGTTCAAGTAAATATTTAACAACCTAATAATTAAATTAATTAATTAAAAAAATTAATAAATAATTAAACAAATTGGTTTTTACATTATTTTCTATTTTGCAGTTGAAAATTTTTCTTATATTGGATTTACTATAACAGGCACTAGTTACTTTTGTTGGTCAACAAAGAAATTAATTAATTCCTGCAAAGGTCCCTAATTAAGTGAGTTGATCAACAGTTGCTCAATTAATAGACAATTTATAAAACTTATAAATGGTAAAAAAGTTTGTCTTAAATTTTTCTGATACAAAACTGGCAAATTTAAATTTGTATCCATAGATTTCCTGCTTAAAATTGTTTTAGCTCTAGTAAACCACAATATAGTTGATTGAACTGAACTAGGGCTTATCCTAGAAAATTGTTCTGAGGTTTCCCACAATTATATTTATTATTTCTCTTTGTTTTTTTGTGTGGGCTATATTTTTAGTATTATAAGACTTTTTTTTTTTCAAATGATCAAACTAAATATTCTCTTTTCTATTTGTTCTTGCTGTACTCAAAATTTTATTTTGAATAGTTTTTTAAAGTATGATCTTTTTTTAAAATTTTTATTATGCTATGTCTCATTTTTTTATGTCTCATTTGCTATGTCTCATTTTTTTATATGTCTCATTTGCTATGTCTCATTTTTTTACAAAACAATGGTTTGATGATTGTTTAACTGTTTTTTAAAGATTTTATTTTTTTGTGACATTTAAAACTTTTTTTAACAATTTTAGTCATATGAAATGTTATTCAAAATGATAAATCTTTGTAAGATTGATGTGTTACTATATAAGAAGCAAAGTTAAAAGTAATAATAGAATTTAATACAATGCTAACATCACTTTTCTTTTTAAAAAATAAATGTCTTTTAAAATAATTTAACTTAAAATGAATAAAGAAATTTACATGGCTCTGCGCTCGTTACTAGTTATTTATGAATTTTAACTTTTTAAAATTTTTTTGTAAGCTAGTTAATAAAAAGTAAAATTTTTAAAATTTTTACCTAGCTTACAAAAATCACTGAATTTGATAATAAATATTATATATACCCAAACCTTTACAGAATTTTTTAAAAATTGTTAACTTATTTTGATTAGCAAAGCTATCATAATAACTTGTTTGAATTAAATTTCTTAAGGAACAGCCACAGGGTGTTTTGGGGTAGGAATGTAATGAGCTAAAAATCTAAAAAATCAATGAGCTGTTGATACATCTGTTGCTGCTTTTTTTATTTACTGGAAGATTTGTATGTATTTTAAAATCGTGTAGATAAATAAACTGTTGACATTTGTATAGATCATTTGTTTGATGTAGATTGCATTTAAAAGTTAAACCAAAAAGTAACATTAGGGAAAATAATTGTCAGTAGTAAAAGATGACAATAGTTTTTTCCTAACTACACCTTTTCAAGATGTAATTGAGAAAACAAAAATTGTAATTAAGAATCGTAAGATGTAATTGAGAAAACAAAAGTTGTAATTAAGAAACGTAAGATGTAATTGAGAAAACGTAAGTTGTAATTAAGAAACATAAGATGTAATTTAGAAAACGAAAATTGTAATTAAGAATCGTAACATGTAATTGAGAAAATGTAATTAAGTAAGAGAAAGTTGTAATTAAGAAACAGAAAGATGTAATTGAGAACACGAAAATTTTAATTTAGATATCGCTTTGAAGGAGTAAGTGTAAAATGGCGCTTAAAAAAAATGGCGCGTAAAAAAATGGAGTGTATAAAATGACGCACTTAAAAATGACGCAAGATTTGTAGCGTAAATTTAATTTTTTAGGGGAAAATTTATAATTTTTGGGCAAATGAATTTAACATAATAAACACTAAAAACATTTTTGGGAAAAATTTATAATTCAATTAAAAATTATAATTAAAAATTATATAATTAAAAATCACTTCATTGATCATTTAAGCACCAACTTGTATGTCTTCCATATTTAAAATAGTTGCATAGTGCGTGGTTGTGTGTTGTACCGCACGTGCACAATCTCCTCCCATTATAGTATTTTTTGCCTCAATTACAATTCATTCTAAGTACTGCATGCGCTGTTCCGCAATCCCGTCACCTAATACAGGTGGAATGCGAATTGTATTTTTAACGTTACTTTTAATTTTGGACCAGATCGTTTCCACCGGGTTCAACATTGGACTGTAAGGTCCCAAACGTAACAACTGAGCTGGTGAATTATCAAACACCCTTTGCAAACGAGCGTGACAAGGAGCATTATCTGTTACGACGACCAAATCCTCCAAACGATTCCCGTATGTAACCCACTGGTGAAACATAGCCAACATCCACTCGCTACAGGAATCTGCTTTAAATGATCCCCTACGAGTTTCTATCATGACGACATTTGTAGTTGAAATAGCTGCGATCAAGTGTATGTTTAAACCTTTTGAAGCAGGTACTTTCAAAATTGCTCTTTTTCCTTGTCTCGCGCGTCCTTGCATTTTTCTACAAAAAAGGTTAAAATTTGTTTCATCCAACCAAACTATCTGACGACCATTTGTGATATGTTCGTTGATGTTTCTAACATATTCAGCTCTTTTTTGTTTGTTTTCATAACTGTTCATTGTAGAAGGCTCCTTGTGCACTTTTTTTAATGAGAACAATCTGCTTTCGAGGTAATTTGCTATTGTTGTTGTGCTAACGTTTATGTTAAATTGTCTTAATATCTTTGTTTTGATGGCCACCAATGTTAATTGACAATCATTTTCAATCCATGTTAATGTTTCTTCGATTTGATCTTCGGTCAACTTTTTCGGTTTAAAACCTCCTTTTCCGATGAAATTTGAATTTCCGCTGCGAACCCAATTGTATGCTGTCTTATATTTGATACCTAGCATTTGCACGAGATTCACCCAATCTTCAAATCGCTCCGCACATTCAACAACTCTTCTCCTGTCATTTGGAGAAGATAAAACGTAACGTTTCCTTTCAACTTGTTCAGTTGTGTGTATTTCATGCCGACAAATCGGACAACTTGAATCTGGTTGTTCCAGAACTGGACGTAAACAAATTTGGTGACATAAATGTTGACACGGATTTAGCTTAATCACAGACTTTCGGGTCATAGTGTATTGGCATATAACACAACGATCTTTCAATTCCATTATTATTACTTGTGCATACAAAAGCAAAATTTAAGATTATAACTTAAATTCATGTCCAAAAAGACCTTTTGTAACAACCTACAAACTTAGACTGTGAATTTGCTATTTTAATTTATGTGTTCTCAATTACAAGTTACGATTTCTCAATTACATATTATGATTTCTCAATTATATCTTACGTTTTCTCAATTACATGTTGTGTTTCTTAATTACATGTTACGACTTCTTATTTACATGTTGTGTTTCTCAATTACATATAACGTTTACTCAATTACATGTTGTGTTTCTTAATTACATATTACGACTTATTAATTACAACTTTCATGTTCTCATTTACATCTTGAAAAGGTGTAGTAAAAAAATGTTTATTTTTTCTTAATAATAAGTGTTTAGAATTTTTAATGTATGTAATATTTGGAATATCAGGCCTTGCGAAAAAGCGTCGGGCGATGTGAATTTTACGTCGTCCAAGAGCGATTTTGCGTGTAGCTAGGGCTATTTGCGTCGAGCAAAAAATTTTTTGTTTGAGTATATTTAAAGATATTTTTGAGCGGAATTTTAATGAAGTAATTTACGATTATTTTAACATTTAATAAAGTATTTTAAAAACCGCACGCAGTTGAAATAAAAGTTTGAATTTAAAAAAATTAAATATGCTCATTATTTACAAGTAGAAAAAATTCAAAAATTAAAAAAAAAGTTTAAATCTTTTAAGCTAACATTTTAATAAAATTATTCAGCAATAGCAACGTTGTCGATAAAATTGAACAAAAATACTTTCTTTTAGTTTTAGATTTTAAACTTAAATAATTATTTTACAGGGGTTTGATAGGTTTTAAAATTATTCCATAGATTTAAAAATATTTATTAACTGTTAGACGTATTTAAAGTATTTAAGAGTGATTTCGAGGAAACATTTTAAAAATTGGTGAGCGCAAATAAAATAAAAAAAAAGGAATAATATTAAAACGTATTCTACTTGATTCAATAAAAAAAGTACAGTTATTAAAATTTTTGTAAAAAGTAACTCAAAAAAATTACTTAAATAATAACGATCGCTTTTATGTTAAAAGTTACCGAAACTCATCGAAGCGTGCTCAAGAACAGCTGCTGAAAAATAGAACGTCAATAGTTTTTCGAATAATTTTTAGGAATAATTTTTAAGAATAATTTTTTCGCTGAAATATTTCTTTTATACCTATAAGATTTTTATTCTAACATTTTATTTTATTTTAATAGAAATAAAATTCCTTGTTAACATTAAAAATCTATTCAAAACGTTCGTTTAAGTTTTTTATTAATACGAGTGATTGTGCTTATCAACCGCTTTATGAAAATAAATAAAAATAAATAAATAAATATTATATAAAATCGCTTGTAAAAATATTAGCTATTGCACAGTTTTTAATCGTACAATATTAAAATTTCCAGTTTATTACTCGCTGACTTTTTAAAAAGAAAAAATAATTATTTGAAAAACTTTAAATTACATATTTAAGAAAAAAAAAATCAAATATTAGCATATTTTATAATCTTTTTTAAATTTAAGTTATAATGTTTTTTATTCGTTTAGTATAGACAAAACGTGACAAACGTCGAGAAAATAAACAAATGTTTTTACATTTTAAAAAACGAAACATTCCAAAACATTTTTAAATAATAACATTTCTACATAAACGATTTAAAGTAGTTTTGCGGTAATTAAATAAATTGGTGCAGTTAATGTCGATAAATATGAAAAGCAAATAAAAAGAATTTAATGACGTCAAAAATCGCGTCGTGCTTATGCGTCGCGCAGTTCTTATTCATCGCAAGGCCTGGAATATCATTTTAAATAATAATAAATTAATTTTATATCATTATTAGGATATGCTTTATTGCTATATACAAAAAATATTTATATTGTATTCTATCTTTAAAATGGGCTCTTTAAAAATCTTTTAGTGCTTTTCTCTTTTGAGAATATTTTTATTGCTTGAACTTGCTCTTAGATAGGACTTCAAGATGATTTAAAATGATGATTGATTTAAGATTATTTTACTTTTTGACATCAATTTTTTTTTTAAATCAAAGGTTTTTCATTTTTTATTATTAATTTTCCTATAAAATTACCTTTGGAATCTAGAACTCTCTTCTTAATAAGACTTAACTTGATAAGAAAAAACATGAATCTGAAATTGATTTAAACATAAACAGTTTTTAAATTTAAAAAGCAAAAATTTTCATAAAAAAAGTTTATAAATAAAATGACTAAATGACAAATGTAATGTTAGATAAGAATTTCAAAAAAAATTTTAGTTCATTATAAAGATTTTTTTTTGAGATTTAAACAAGTGCGTATTTATGATAAAAATTTATTTCTTAGATTTTCAAGTTTTGGGCCATGTACTGCAATATTTTTCTTGATTTATATTCCTATTGGATTAGTTCTATTTGCATTACGCATATTGATTTCATTTCAATATTTATTCTTGTTATCATTATTACCTAAACATTGGATGGTTAGAAGGTAATTTTTTGTTGTTTTTTAAAAAGTGCTTATAAAATGACAGTAATCACAAAAAGAATTAAAATTAACTTGTTATAAATTCTACCTCTAGTTAAATTAAATTATGTATTCATTAAGTTAAAATTTTTATTTTAGAATATTAATGCGAACATATTGTTTTTTCATGGGCCTTGTTGTTACATCTAGTAATTCTAATCACAGAAATAATGGTGCAAAGGTTTGTTAAAACGTTATTTATAAACTTTGATGTATATACTTTTATATTTATAATTATATATTTAATTACAACAATATTTAGAGAAAATATCTAATATCTCTCTTTACCTAGCTGTTATTCTAGAAATTTCCGAAAATACTATTTTAGGGTGAAGACAGCATTACCTTTGTTGACAATGTTTTAACCTGAGTTTAATTATTTTCCTCCAACTGAATAAATATCTTTAAATTGTTTTGAGATTTAATTTTGTTTGACAATTCTAAAACATTTATTATTTTGACATTCTTTATATTGAATTTTCTTTAACTTTTCCAACCTTATGAGCTTTATCAAAATAGATAAAGAAGAACAGATTGACTTCTTTACCTAAACTAAACAAGTTTCACAAATGCATAAAAGAAGTCCATCTTTTTTATTTGATTAAGCTAACATGTGGTTCAGTGTAAAGTTACTTTTTTCTACACCAATTAAATTAAAAGTTCTTCATATTAGCTGCTCAGTTAGTTTTTTTAAAAATATAATTTGGAAAAAAATATATGCGTTTTATAAACAAAAAAAGTGTGTTTTACAAACAAAAATGAAAAAATATTGCAATGAAAAAAAAATGTAATAAAATTAATTTAAAAGTATAACCAAATAAAATTAATTTAAAAATATAAATAACAATGCTAAAAAAAATTAGTATTATTATGGTTCATTACTATCTACTTGTGACATTTAAAATCATTAGTAACGATTTTAAATGCAGAGTTAACAAAAAAATTTTATCCCCTGTTTTACCTTCTCCTTATTTCTATTATTTTATTTTTATATTTTAAAGTTTTTTGTTTTAGGTAATTGTTTCTAATCATATTTCATGTTTGGATAGTATAGCAATTGAAGCAATTATTCCAACAGTTCGTGTATGTTAAAAACTTGCAGTTTTATTTCTTTTCAGTCAAAAAAAAAAAAAAAAGGTTTAACTATTCAATTACTTGTTTTACTTTAGATTTCAAGCCAATCAAATTTTATTTTACTTTAGATTTCAAGTGAATCAAATTTGCCAACTTTATTTAATTGGCTGATGGGATATAAAGGTTTCAAATTGTCAATGAAATCTGAGTTCAAAGAATTTTTAGAAGGTTTTTTTTACAAAGTTTTTTAAAAAAATTTCTAAAGAAAATGATATTTCTTATTTTTTGAAAATAAATATTACAATATTTATTTATTTTTATTGAATTTTTTTTTTAATATTGTTGCAATTATTACTTTGTCGTTTATAGTATTATTTTATGCCTGTACCTATGTGTGTTTGTATGGGGGGTTAGGGGGCATTGTGTGTGATTGACACCCTTTTTTACCAACTCCTTTTACTCCTTATGCAAGTTTTATTTTAAAAATTGAGCAAGATTTTTATTTACTATTCTAAACTGTCTTTTTTTTCAAAAGTTACTCTCCTAAAAATTTTCATGGTTTAGGCCTGTATTTTATCATTACAATTATTACATTTATATTAATATTTCAATTGTTATTATTTTATTACAGTTGTTATTAAGGTTGTTGCTGTTGATATTGTTGTTAAAAAAGCTTAAATGTTTATCATATATATATGTATATATATATATATATATATATATATATATATATATATATATATATATATATATATATATATATATATATATATATATATATATCAATTGGAAAAAGTTTAAAGAAATTAAAATAATTTATGCTTATAGCTTCAAGTATTCCATTCTCATACTTTGCAGAAGGTGATATTGCTTGTTCAGATAAAGGATTGCTCAAGTTCTTGTAATTTTTAATAATTATAATTTTTTTGTTTGTTTATTTTAATACTTGAAAATTCATGGGCACCCATGGCACTTGTTTTTAACAACCTTTTATGCAATTTTAAATTATATTTATTTTTAGAAGTGAAGTGAAGCTGTTTAATGCAAATAAATCTTATATATATTATGCATACCTAATGAGTGTTTAAAAGTGAAAAAGAATTAAAAATAAAAATTTAAATGACTGAAAACAAATGTTAAAACTTACAAAATTCTAAGTTAAAAAATTCCATTAAAGAATTTCTTTTTAAATTATATTAAGTGCATAGCAATAACGCCTTTTTTTAAGAGCAACACATGTTACACACATTTAAGTTATTTATTAACTAAATTACTTAACTATTTATTAACCGTCATGTCTTTTATTATATTAATATTATTAATATATAATTATTTACTAGTAGGGTAATTCCATTAAAAACTGGGACAGTATTTTCAGTCACCTCTTGTAATTTTTTTTTAATTTTACCCAGTGGTACTTAACAATAAAACATGAAAAAATATAAAATTTGAGCTCCCAAATCTAAATCGTTCAAAAGTTATGACGTTTTGAAATTCAGCCTAAAATGTTCCATTTTTTGTCAAGTCCACCATTATAAATTTTGTAGTTGTACTATTGAATGAATAATTGTGACTAATATTGTGATAAAATATTGTGATAAATATTGTGACTAAATATTGTGAAATATTGTGGCTAAAAATTTGTACCTGACCATTTTGGAGGATGCTGAATTCAAAAATGTAAAGAAAATAGTGAAATTTAAATTTTTTGATGGTTATTTTTTTATTTTAAAATGGTCAGTCAAATTTTTTGTTCTGTTACCATGTGATGCGCTTTAATTAATTCCCAGAGCTGCCCAAGTTTCATGGATTCAATTTTTTTTTTCAAATGAAGTAGGTGATTCTAGGTTATCTTTATAAAAAAGATGGTTTTGGTTTCTTAAAGCATTGTAAAGATATGTCATTTTGAAATTTAGACAAAAAAAATCTTTTTGTAGTCTCTATTCTCCATACTTTTTGTGTGAATAATTTCAGTTCTAATGGAGAAATATGATTGAAAATTGATACCTGACCAATTTTAAAGATATTGAATACAAAGATGAAGAGAAATTAACCTAATTCTTAATATTTGAGAATAATTTTTTAGTTTTAAAATATCAGCACTCAAGTTTTTTGTTGCATAACCGTGGTTTACATTTCACTTATTTCTGGAGTTGCCTTACTCTCATTATGAAATAAGAGGTTTTAGAAAAGTTTAGGTCTCTGAAAGAAAATAAAAAAATTATATTGCTTTGCATAACTTGCATATTTATAATCAATACTTCCAAAAGTGGAAATATAATTTACTATACAACACATTGAAAATATAATTTCTATGTTAATTATAATAGTTTAACTTAACATTATTACTTAATGTCTGTTAAGTATTGTTTCAAAATATTAGATTGCATGCTCTAATACTGTGTTAAAAAAATAAGAAACTAAAATGCAAACTTCTTTGAAAAAAATAGTAAAAAATCTACTTTATTGAAAAAAGCTCAAAAATAAAAATAAAAAGAAATAACCAAATATTACTAAAATTTAAGTTTGTATTGTTTAAATAAAGAAAGTAAAATATTCATTATTTTCACTGACAGAGTAAAAGCTGTTCAAATAGAGTTTCACGACCAGAAGATATTGATGGCGTTTTGGCAAGAGAAATGACATTCATTTTTGGCACCCAACAATTATCATCTCGTTTTGTCCAGTAGTACGACTGACTTGGATAATGTGGATGCATAAACTTTACCATAAAATCATCATTCTCTTTATCAAATTCAAAAACCTTACCAAGCCAATAAAAATCGTGGTATTTGCAAAATAGGTATTGTGACATCATAACATTGTCAAATTTATTAATTTCATATTTTTGTTTATTGAAGTCAAATGTTAGAGCAAAATCATCATACCTTTTTATTTTTATAGTTGAATGAGAAAAAGGTATAAATTGATGGAAACTTCTTGTCCCATGTGAATAGTGGTTGCTATTAAAAGTCTATTACTTAGCTTGATTCTCACCAGCTCCATCTCTTTGGCAGGGTACACAAATGTAATCCCACTAATTGACTTTTGACAGTATTCAAACATTGCTTTAGAAGATAGTATTTGACCTGTGGTTGGACTCTGCAAGCTAACAGTTGCAACAAACTTTATAACAGTGCCACCTTTTCCATCGCATGGAGATTTACCATGGCTTGTTATAAAGAAATTCCAGATGCAACAAACAGAAAAATCTTGAGCATGGTAACAAATTGTAAAAAAGTTTACAATTTTTATACTGCCCTGCACAGCCATCAGAAAAATAATGAATTTTTGTAATTGCGGGACAAAGATAAGTTTTTATATGATTAATGGTTTTATGCATAACTTCATTGATAAATCCAACATCATGATTCAAATCATCTGAAATTACACAAAAAGAAGATCTACTACAAGAAAGTGATATTTCCAATTTCACTTTCTTGTAGTAGATGACAACTGGATGATAAGAACATTGACTCTTGCTCCAATGGTAACTCTGTATCTCGTCTTGTACTGCAAAAGTGTAATTCTCTGCAAAATCTGCTAGTTCAATAGCCTCATCAATACTAATTGTTTCTTTGAGATGCTTTAGATAGCTAGATTGTGATTTTGCTAAAAATGAATGAGAAGTAAGTTTTTCACACAGGAGCTCTTTGAATTCATTTAAAGGAAGTTCTATTGTTAATAGTTCGGTCCTATCTGTCAATGTCCACTGTTTGAAATCCACTGACTGTTCATTTTTGTCACTGTCATATTGCTTTTTTGGATCATCATTTTGTGTGAGATAACTGTGCAAATAACTTTGGGTAGCTTGTATGTCAGGACAACTATTGCATTGGTGAATCATGCAAGCTTTCAATTTTCTGCTGCAGACATTCCTTTCAATGATTTCATGGTAATTCGTTTCAAGGCCTACAGCACTCAACATTAATTGAAAATTTTGGTGTATTGTACACACACAAACAGAATGTGTACCTTTTGGACCAGCAAGGATGCACTATTTAGGCTGAAGACTGCAAAATTTAGAAAATCCATTTTTATGGTCTGTATCTATGGTCTGTATATGGTCTGTATATGGTCTGTATGGTCTGTATATGGTCTATATATGCCACATTGAGCTCCTTTAAGTTACACGAAATCAATTTTTTGACATGTATTTTTTTTTCCCAACACTTGCACAGTCTTTTTTACCTTGTATTTGCTTTGAATACTCGCCGTCACAGTAAAAAAGCTTTAAAAGTTCAGTAACATCTTTACTGATTTGATGTAGTTCAACCACATTAGGGTATGCTATGATGCCTTTTTGGTCACATAAAAGTTTTGCATTTTGGATTTTGTGCTTGGAAACTGAAAACTCTTTTGCTGCTTTTCTGATAGACCAAGATTTTGGGGTCAATGTCAAAATTTGAAGTTGCTGCCTTTTGTTAGAGACTTAAAGTTTTTCTTTCATGCATTCAACAAGGAAGTCTAAATCGCCAGCTTTGGTTTGAATTTCCTTTAGAACTTTATTGTGGTTTGGTGCAATAAGATCGGATTCGGTGACATCCAGAGCAATTGCAAGTTTCTTAATTACTGCTTCTTCAACTTATTTTATCTTTCTCTTTCCAAGTTACTCAATATAGTAACTCAATCATGTAATAAAGTTTATATTTAAAAAAATTGTTTTGACGCGTAATGTTTTTTAAATACTTTAAAATAAAATAACTTCCGCATGATTAATAAATAAACATTATGTCAGCGTTACTCTAACAGGAAATCAGTGACATTGGTGAATATATATTAGATTTTAACTATTTACTTTTTATATATATTTATGATTTACACTTTAAAGAAACAATTTTCATGTCCTTTTGTTTATTTCTTAGTTTATTGAGTTTAAATGCAATTCTAACATTTTCTTGCTAAGTAACTAAACAATAAAATTGAAAAATTTGTCAATTTGTATAAAAATAATTTTGATTTAAAAAAAAAAATTACTTTTTGATAATTTTTAGGATTCCTGTTAGCCTAATTTCAGGTAAAATATGTTAGGTGTTTCAAACACCTGGTGGGGGCCTTCAAATTTATTCTATAATTTTTTTACTCTTTTCAATTGTATACGGGCTTGAATATATAATTTTTTTGCACTTATAAAATTTTAATAAATTTTTGAACTTATTAAAGAGTATATTTTTAAGGTTTAATATTGAATACCACACTGATCTGTATCATCTTTTTATTGTTAGTTAATATTACGCCTAGGTTTGTAGCATTTAAAATAGCTATAATGTGTTTACACCTAGGTTTGTAGGATTTGAAATAACTATAATATGGTTTATTACACCTTGGTTTGTAGCATTTAAATAATGTGGTTTATCTGATTAACTTTGGTTGAATAAAATTTCTTTTTATTGACAGTAAAATAAATGTATCCACAGTAGGGTGTTCCAAAAAACAACATTTTATGAAAATAATATGCTCTTACCCCCTAAATGTGTTCTATCTAATGCATAAACAATAGGTTAAAATTTTTTTTGAATAAAAAATATTTTAAGGGGTCCCTCTAGACCCTCGAATATTTAATAGGTCCCTAATATTTTTGAAAAAAAAGTTTTTTTTAAAATATGTCAACCTGGTACTCAAATTAAGCGAAATTATATAAAAATTTTAAAAATAAACATTTCGAAACAAAATTGTTATTTTTGGTTTTATTACATAAAAAATTGCGTTTTTTAAGAAAAAATGAAAAAAATGCATTTCTAATGTTTTTTTATGATAATTTTTATAAATAAGTTAAAAATATTTTGAAATGAATATTATTTTTGAAATATTTATATAATTTCGCTTCATTTGAGTACCAGGTTGACATATTTTTGAAAAACTTTTTTTTTGAAAATATTAGGGATCCATTAAATATTCGAGGGTCTTGAGGGACCCCTTAAAATATTTTTTATTCAAAAAAAATTTAAACCTAGTGTTTTTGTATTAGATAAAACACATTTAGGGGGGTGAGAGCAGATTATTTTCAAAAATGTTGTTTTTTGGGACACCCTAATCCACAGTGTCTGTGTTGCCCTAAAAAATTCATGTAAAATGTCACTTATTTTTTATTGTCTCAATCACCTATTTGGCAAGCTCAAAGATATTCATGAGAGCTCAACAAGAAAATGTTTAAATTTTTGTCAGTAAAGCTATTTTTCCTAAAATGGCACATTTTAATGGGAAAATTCTATTTCATAATATTTCAGGTAAAAAATCAAATTGAGATTTGCATTCTTGGTAAATATTGATGCAGAAATAGAACGGGTTGGCATTCTAACTATTGATCATAGGCACAATCAAAAAAGTTTGTTAATCAAAATATTGGATGAATAGGGAATGATTGGATGAGAAGGGAAAGATTTTGATGCAATTTTTACAAATGCAGGACGACTTTCTATGTCAGGTTTAGTCATAAGCAAAGCTCAGTTTTACTAGAACTGGCTTGAAGGAGACATTTTTATGAACAACATTGTTCATAAAAATGTCTCCTTCACACTTCTGTGAAAAACATAGCAGTGGATAAATTTTATCTCCAGAAACTTTAAAAGCAGTTTTAGCAGTGGATAAACTTTATCTCCAGAAAACTTAATGATCAAACAATTTCAAATAAAATGAAATAACATTAAAAGTAGTATTGACTTTTCAAAGTTTTTTAAATTTGATACCCAAGCTGTTGTAAATACTTTTTAGAAATCCTAACATTTAATTTTTTAAATTTGAAAGATTTGCGAGATAGTTGGAAAAAAAGTCAATGCTACTTTTAATGATATTTCATTTTAAAATGTTTTGCGAGGTAGTTCTACTGCCATTTTTCAAAATGGCTGTAGAACTATCTCGCAAAACTTTTAATCATAAAATTATTCCGCAATCTCATTGCAATTTATATAAATGTTTTTTCTAAAAATTTTCTTTAGCAAAACAATATCTTAGAATTCAGATATTTTTATGGTGTACTTCTGAGACGCGTTAAGGAGGATTGCTACAGTACACTTAGTTGTTTTCGAAAAAAAAAAATGTCTGGGACATCCTCATATTCATAGATATTCATAGACTTTTAGGCATATTCATAGACTCTTAATTTAATGTATATTATAAGGTTTTCAAAAAAATATCTTTATATCCGTGGGGGTATTCAATATTTTTATAAAATAACCAAAGTTAATTGAAGTGTCTAATGCACACAGTTTTTTATTTAAACATTCTTCATGTCTTTTTTGGTGGCATGTTTAAATATGTCCACAGATTTTTATTCAAACCTTCCTCATTTTTATTTAAAAATAAAGAAGGTTCAAACAAAAAACTATTTTTCTTAATGTAAGTACTATTTTTCTAAGTACTGTAAGTTTTATTTCAAAAAACAATAAAAAAATCTCTAAATACCATTGTAAATGAAAAATCTTTTGAAGAACTTATACAAGAAATTTTTTTAATGTAAGGGTAACCTTTGGTGCTTGAACTAGACTGAGCAATGAAAGTTCACAGAGAAATATGAAATATTTCTATTGAAAAATATTTTTGTATAATGGGGAGTAAGTAATAATAACAAAGAATGAACAGATTTTCAGAATTAACACAGATTTATTTTAAGTAGAAAACGTATTCACAAATCTCAGACAGCAGTAATTTTGCAGCCAAATTGGTTTTACATTTTTTCAAAATAAAAGTATTATATAGAATAAAAAAATTGTTTTGAAGTGGCCATCCAAATCATGTGACTTAAATCTAATTAAAAATCATTTTCATATCTTTTAAAACTCTTGTTAAACATGCATTAAACAGCATTTGTATCATTTTGTATACTATCAGATATAATTCAATATTTAGTTGATTTATATTTTTTTTTTTTTTTTTTTTTGTTTAGAATCTTTATTGTAAACAAAAAATGTAAATTTGTAAAAGATTTCCTTTTAGATTACAAACGAATGAAGACTGTGCCTTAGAAATAAAAAGTGTGATAGTTCTGTACAACACTATATTCTCTCTCAAATAGTTTTGTACAACATTCTCTTATTCAATACATCACTGCAAAACCATTTAGGTAAAGAAATGTGATACCTTTTATAAGACAATTAGCTATTGACTCAAAAACATAATCTGTTAAATGTAATGACTAGGAAAAAACTGTTGCATGGTCTACTTAAATTACACAACCTAATTTGGGCTTAAAATGCAACAGATTTTTAGCATTTTAGGCCCAAATCAGGCTGTGTAATTTAAATAGGCCATGCAGCAGTTTTCTATTAGGTCATTTTATTTACAATAATTTTGTCTTGAGTTATCACATTTACTTATTAAATATCTGCTACTATTATGGAGTCCAGTCACAGACAAACTTTTGAGTAGCGCATTTAAGTTTTTTATGCCAGTATTGTAAATAGTGTTTATAACTTTATTTATATGTGTGGTAAATCAATATTTTTCACTCAGAAATATTTTCTTACTCCTGTGATTAGGTAGGTTTATTACTTATTTTAAGTGCATAAGCTATAAGTCATAGGTTTATTACTTATTTTAAGTGTATAAGTTATTTTAAGTATGGAGACCAAGATAAAAACTAAGTGCCATATAATTATATTTTACAGTAAATATTGCAGTAAATTATAATTATAAAGCTAAGTGTTATATAATGTTGCAATACTTGTGTTTTTGACCTCAGGAACTAGGGTTTTTACATATAGTTGTCAAAAACTATAATTTTTGTTTTTAGAAAAACGCCATTTGAATTTACAGTTGGGTTGGTACAACCTGTAAGTTAAATGACTAGATTGAATCATTTTTATTTTTTTAATTGTGTTAGGTTTTTCGTTGTTAAAGACACATTGTTATATGTTATTTTTGTTTTATGTAGTTATATTTTTCTACTTTTAGATTGCTATTTTATCTGAGCGAGCTTGGTTATTTCCTGTCAATGTTGTATGTTCCTTTTCTGTGTATCTATATAAAAATATATGTATGATTTTAATTGAAATAAAATTTCAATTAAAAAATTTCATATTTTGTTTGATGAAAATTAGTTAGGGACAGCAGTTTTGGTAAACATTAATTAGAAAAATGGTTTGAGTAAATGTTGATTGGGGAGGGTGATTAGGGTAAATATTGGTTTGGGAAGTTTAAGAAAATCTTGATTATGAAATTTTTTAATGTTGTATAATTATAATAAATATATATTTTAATAGATATTTAATAGATATAATTTGTAGCATTATAATAGATATATATTTTTTTTACTTCTGATTCACTGATAACAAGGCTGCAAGCAACCACTATTAAGTTGGGAGTTAATAGAAAAAAAATACATATATATATAGTTAAAAAGCAAGGAAACAATTGACAGAAGACTTGATAAGTTGTAGGTTGTATGAGTCAGGAAAATATAAAGATGGGAGAGAATTCCAAAGGGTTGTAGTGCAAGGAAAAAAACTAGATGAATAAAAGTTTTTAGGGCATGCAGTGACAGATACAGTAAACGAATGATACATTGTATCTATTTTTTTTATAATTATTTATATATATATTAGGGTGGGGTGAATTTTAATTTTTATTAGATAATATCAAAGGTAATTTCCTAAAAAATTAATATTTTTACAGAGTAATTCTGATATAAATTTATGTATATATATTTGTTGCATTATAATAAATTTTATTTTATAGATAAAAAATTATAACTAACTATAATTAACAAAAAATTATAACTAATTATAGATTTCTTTAATTTTTTATTTTCAAATTATTTTTAGAGCTACATTCACAGTAGTTTTTGGTCAGACATGTTTTGGGTTTTATATTTTCCTTTTACACGATTTCATATAAGGTATTGTAGCTTTATGTCTTTCAAATCTTACTTATTATTTATGTTCTTAGGTATTATTATTTATTATTATTACATATAATGATAATTATAGCATAATTATTATAATTATCATATAATTAACATAATGATGCTAGTTAGCTTTTTTTAGTCCTCTTCAGAGCTGTTTTTGAAATTATTAGATTTTTTTTAAAGGTAACTGATTTAATTTGAAGGCTTAAATTTAATTCAACAAAGTATTGCATAAACAAAGTATTGCTGGAACAAAATATTGCTTGAGTTTACACTATAAATATTTTTTTTTTTAGTATTCAAAAATATTTTAAAATTAGTTTCACTTGAATATATTTTTTATACTTTAACACAATTAAAAAGTTTTAACAATATATGTTTTTAACACTATATAAAGTTTGATTTTATGTTGTATAACAGTTTAAATGTTTTAATTGTATGAATTTACTTTCAGCTTTATGCCATGTTGTCTCATTCCAGAAAATAAAGATGAGCTTGAAGCGTTTGTGAAAAAGATACAACATGTAAGTTAGTAACAAAGTTGATTAAATAAACTTTAATTTTGTAAGTTTAATATAAATAATGTGTATTTTTTGGGATATAAAATTTTTATTTTATAACAATATAGCATTTGTACTTTTTTAGGATATGGCCTTTGTACTTGGTGTGACTGCTACAAATTTCACTTCACAAGATAAGAAAGAATTTATCAAAAGATTAAAGCACGAGGAAGAAGGCAAAATATATAATTTACTATTTTTAGAGTTGATTCTGTTAATGTATGCTTATATATATAAATATATATATATATATATATATATATATATATATATATATATATATATATATATATATATATATATATATATATATATATATACAGGCTTTCCCAGGAAAGGCGTTTTTTGAAAAATTTATTCTATGCGTGGACAAACAAGGCGTGCAACCGCATGCCTTTCCTGGGAAAGCCTGAATATATATATACATATATATATATATATATATATATATATATATATATATATATATATATATATATATATATATATATATATATATATATATATATATATATATATATATATATATATATATTAACTTCAATAAATTCATTTTTTAGCTATTTAAGAATACTTTTAAGCAAAAAAGTTATTAAAAAAAATTTTTTTATCATACCATAGCATTGTTTTAAAGTTGTAAGGGTTACGCAAACAATCTTTGACATTTTTATATAGTCCTGTTGTGAAGCGTTGAAAATGGTTTCTGTGCTGCGTTTTTATTTAACTATTACTTTTAAATTTAACTTAAAGATAATATTAAACATTATGTAGAATATTATTTATAAAAACGCACATGTATAAAAAAAGAATATATTATCAAATTAATGCATTACAACCATCATGGAAAAAAGTCAATAAGTTTTTTCTAGGCTTTGTATTAGACTTTATAAAACTAAAAATATAGTAAAAGTAAAGATACTGATATAAGTTTTATTATCATTTAAACTTTTTTTTAAAAAAGAGCTTCAGATGATAGTATAATGATGTAGCAAAGTACGTTATGACCATCACGCTATGTTTGTTTATCCATAACAGCTTCTTGACATTTAAATAAAAAGTTTAAGGGCGAACGATTTTATTATTGAAACCAAGTTAAAAATCATTTGCAGTTCGTTTACTCATAATACTACAAAGCTTGTTAAAAAAATTTAGAATAATTTAAAATTAGAAATTATTTCTTTTTTAAAAAATAAATGACTTATTTAAAATAATTAGTGTAAAGAAATTAATATTTGTTGAGAAATAAAAACTTTTAAGATAAAGAAAATATTTTTTTAGTTAAAACATTTTTTATAGTTTGCATTGCAAACTTTTTGGCCATTTAATTTTGCAGTTTTTTTAATTATAAATTTTGGGGTTGTTTTTTTTTTAATCATAACAGAATGTCTCAAAAGGAAGCTGTTATATTTAATTACATTTTTAAAATGTCTAAATCAGGTAGTGAAAGATCAAAAGCTTATAGAGCAAGAAACAGAAAAGCGTTGTTGAAAAAAGAAAGAAAGAGAAGTTATCATAGAAGACAGTTACCAAGAAAAGGAAACAACAAAGCATAAAGCGAAAGTTTGCAACCAAAGCTTTTGAACAGTTTTAAAATTGATAATTTTACTTTTCTGAAAGAATTATTTTATAAACTTATGTTAGGAACATGAAGCATTACCCATTTGAACTTTAGTAAAATAATAAAGTATAAATAAATATAGCAGCCTTCCTTTAGTTGCCTATTTTAAATTTAACGTACCCAGTATCAAAAAACTATAATTGAAAATTTTAATAATGTTATAAAGTTTATACTTTTACATAGTTTACATGGTTTTTATAATTATTCATCTTTTTTTTGATAGCGTTGTTTTTTTAAAAATAGATTTTTTGTTACAATTGTCACCATCACCGTCACGACAAAAAAAACATAGAAATGCTTATAAAACATCAAGTAAAAACTATGAAACTCAGCATATAATAACATCAATATGTGCTAAATACACACACCAAATGATTTTTTTTTTTACTATGCTGTTCACTGCAATTAGTCTGACAAAGTTGTTTTGTTCAGAAGTGGTAAAAAGTAAACATTACTACCATCATGCAACGCAGAGTTAATTTTTAAAAAAAAGTTTATGACTTCAATACTGTTACTTTTGCATACTAAATTATGTTATATTAGTCCACATTTCTGGGAAGTTTCAAGTCATTTCCATTTTTGGTATATTTTTAATAGTTTGTATAAACGTCAAATGTTATGCCACTTTCGCGGAGTTGCCCATATATATATAAATATATATATATATATATATATATATATATATATATACAAGGCCTTTTCTAGGAAAAAAATTGGGTGGTGGTACCCCCAGTCCATGAAGAAATAATGCCGATATCTGATATATATGTATGCCAGCATAATGGCAAAATCAAGCCATAGATTCATTAAAAATAAAAATTAAGAAAAGTATATCAAAATATTTCTAGACAAACTAGTTGTAATACATTATTTGACATTGCATGCAAATTTTAAGCAATGATATATATACATATATATATATATATATATATATATATATATATATATATATATATATATATATATATATATATATATACATACATACATATACATATACATAGACATATACATATACATATACATATACATATACATATATATATATATATATATATATATATATATATATGTATATATATATATATATATATATATATACAGGGCCTTTCAGAGGTTTGGAGAGGCCCCAAAAGAAAAATTTGTGCAAAACGCAACGCAAGATAATGCAAAGCCATTCAAGTCTTCAGATAGATCAGGTCCCAATAAATGTCTAAAGTTAGACCCGATAAATGTCTAACTTTTAGTCTAAATGGAATAAATTAAACAGACCGTCACACACAGATGTGGCGCCTTTTGTACGTTTTATCAAGCCAACTAGCCAAGAGACGCGCTTGTCTACTAAAAACCCCATTTTGGGGAGGCCTGGGAATTAAGAAGGTACGATGTATGAGTGGAATGTTACACTATTACTTTATTGTGAATGTTACAATTCAGATTTCACAAATGAATGATTCGTGCATAAATAATTATGAGTTGGTTTTTATTATTTGTTTTTTTTTCGATATGTAATTATTTGTCACTATAAATGAATAGTTAAATATGTCACATTTTGAAAATGAAATCTAAAGAAATTCACTAAAAGTAAAACAGAATGAATTAGTTTTAATTAATTTTCACGCTATTCTTGCTTTTTGTTCTGAAAATGCAGCAATTATATTTGAAAAATCTAGTTTTCGTGCAATATCGCAATTTATATTCAACATAGCAAGTCCATTCAACCGTTCCTGCCCCATAGTTGAACGATTATAATTTTTTATCTGCTATAAAACATTAAATGTGCGTTCGCCCGAAGCCGTCGATGCAGGCAAGCTGATAAAAATTCGTAATGCAATTGTAATGTTTGGAAAGACACCTGAAAGACCAAGTCCAAGTATTTCTTCCAGCAATTTTTTTGGTGTGTGGTCAAGTTTAAAATTAGCACCATAGATTCTTTTAAAAAATAAAACCTCATTTTCAAGTTCTTGTGATATTTCTTTGTCATATTTGTGCTGAAAATGTTGAGCAGCCAATACAAGATCTTCGTCATTCAAATTTTTAAACTGCCTGAGAAATCCAAAAAGTTTACAAATTTCTTGTAAAGACTGAAATCGTCGCGTGAGGCCAGATTTAATTGAGTCAATGATGACAAAATATACATTGATTTTATAATACAACTCAGCATCATCTTGACTTGGAAAATGACGATTAGTTAAAAACTCTCATGAAACACCAATATTTCCTGCAACAAATTTTGACTCATTTAAAATCTTATTAAATTGTTCACGCAACCTTTGAATGTCATTACATAGATTTTCAATGTTATCCTTTTCAATATCAAGAGTGGCATGGCGTGCTTCGATGATTAGATTTGTCTGATGAATCATTCTGAGTAGCTTCATCCAGATAGACGACATCAAAATGCAATCAAATTTGGAAATATACTTTTGAATAGCATTGAGTTCCATTTTAGCCTGGGCTGTTAAATGTAGCACCCCAAGTTCATTTAAAGCACTTCTAACTGAGTTCAAATGTTGTGCAACTGATTTAACAACATCAATCCGTGCTGACCATCTTGTTTTGGACATTCCATGCAACGAAACAGGAAGATGCTGTTTTAAAATTTCCCACCTTTGAGGACTGCTTCTGAATAAATTGTACATTTGCTGAATTGTTCCAAAATATGTTACTGCTTCCTTGCATGATTCAGCGCAATTGACACCAACTAAATTTAATGGGTGATTTTCGCAGCTAGAAAACATACAGTTTGGATTTTGTTGTATCAAAACCGCTTGCACCCCGTTATACTTTCCAGCCATATTAGCACCGTTATCGTAAGCTTGACCAATGCAGGCTTCAAAATCCAGCTTCAAAGTTTTCAATATTTCTAGTGTTCAAGCAGCGATTTCTCTTCCAGTTTTTTTTGAAAAATTTTCAAATAAAATAAATCTTTCTTCAACTGAAAAGTTTGAATTATCTAAAATTTTAACATAACAAATAACCAGAGTAGTCAGCTCCTTGTTCAAGCAATCTGGAGTAGCATCAACTATTTTGAAAAATATTTTGCTTTCACAATTTCGTGGATGATTGCTGTTTGAACGTGTGAACCTCAAATATCAATAAATTCGTTCTGAATTCGCATTGAAAGATAATGAGCTTGCATTCGCTGCTTACACTGTTGTGATTCTCGAACATGTTTAACATGCTCAGCTAAAAGTGGGTCATATTTGCTAAGAAGCCCAATAATACCTAAAAAGTTTCCATTCGCTCGATCACCTATTCATTGGTTAGAACCGAAAAGTGCTAATCCACGTTCAGAAAGAAAAATAATAACATCTAGAACACGTTAGAATAATTTTTTCCAATTTTCAGTTTCAGCCTTGAGTTCTGATAAAAGTAAATTATCCACTGAAGTTTCACATAATGCTGCTCTACTAGCAGATTTCCATACAACATAGTTTTCTTTATGGTAAATTGAACTTTCGTGCGACGGAATATGATCTTTCAATCTTCTCCAACCTCTACTGATGCCCCATCCGGCAGAACTAGAGAAAAATGAGACATTTGCAGCATTTTTGTTAAAAAGAAAACATGGTGCACAATACAAAGATTGTTTTTCAACACTCCAGAACAAACAGTCTCTTTTGCATGTTTCTCCATTTGCAAGAGTTTTGTTTAAGAAACGACAAAGAAATGCATGATGATTAGAGTCTTTAACGATATTATTTGGAATTTCAAAACAAGTAATGTTAAGAAAAAGTTCACTTGACAAGAATTGTTCTTGTTGATAATTCCAATGTCAATAAAATTGAACGGATTACCTTGATGAATCGGATCAGTTATTTCTGTTTCCATATCTCCAATTTTATTTTCACCTGCATTTTCCTGTAATGAGATTTCGGTTTCAACCCATTCCTGGTTTATAATATTTAAATTTCCTGCTGTTGTTCTAAAATTGGGTCTTCTGCAACTGGAACAACTATATTTTCAATGTTACCATTGCCACTCACACTTTGAGTTTGGTTTGCTTGTTCAACTTGAACTGTGTTTTGTGATTTTTTTTAAAAACGAATATATTTTCTTTGAGTTGGTGCATGCTTCTTTAGCCAGTTCTTTTCTCCGCCGCCTTTTACTTGCACCACTATCAAATCTAAATAATATTGAAATTTGAAAATATAATAAATTTATACATCAATCGAACTTATACAAATTTATAAAACGAATTATTTTTTAAAATTAAAAAATATTTATCAGAACAAAAAAATATTACTATTCTCAAAGTTACGAAATGTAACGTACAAAACGCAATGTACAAAAGCGCAATATATCAATTTTATACTAAATGATAAGAAACAGTTCAAAACAAATTGATTTAATCTTGTTTGATGAATTACAACTAAAAGATTTAAGAAAAAATAAAGCTACTAAAAAGCAGAACACTAAGTCATAACTTAAAAACTTGTATGAGTTAAAAGTAATTGTATCAATTTGATCAAGCGCACCCGACGGAGGGTTAATTGCATCATTACATGACATAATCTTTATCATATCAAATTTAGATTTGGAAATGTGTAATTATGAAAAAGAAATTAATTTATTATTTAAGTTAACCTA
Organism: Hydra vulgaris; assembly: GCF_022113875.1. NCBI lineage: Eukaryota > Metazoa > Cnidaria > Hydrozoa > Anthoathecata > Hydridae > Hydra > Hydra vulgaris. The sequence goes on along the minus strand of NC_061158.1, from coordinate 7,878,930 downwards.
AAGAAAATTGTTTAGAATAATTAGATTAAAATAATTACTTTGATATTTATTTTCGTGTTTAACAAATATGTTTTGAAAATGTGAGGCCCCAACAAAATCGGAGGCCCAGGCCATATGGCTCATGTGGCTCCCCCTCTGAAAGGGCCTGTATATATATATATATATATATATATATATATATATATATATATATATATATATATATATATATATATGTATATATATGTATATATATGTATATATATGTATATATATATATATATATATATATATATATATATATATATATATATATATATATATATATATATATATATATATATATATATATATATATATATATATATATATATATATACATTTACTTTACTTCTAGTAATCAGTCAGTGTAAAATGTCAACACATGTTCACTTAATAATGTATGCTTATTCCTATCTGCAGTTGAAATAATCGACAGTCAAAATCAACTCTAAAAATTATAAGAAAAAAACTTACTTAAAAATTAAAAGCTTGTAACTCATTTACTTTTAATTTTCTTCAAAAAATTATTCCTACAGTTGTCTGCCATAACTGCATATCCATGTATTACTCTTTTAGATATTTTAGATATCTGTGTATTACTCTTATTGCATAATTTTTGTATGTTTGACTTTTTATTTAAATTTTTTCTTCTTTCAATAAGTTTAAATGTTATTAGAATAAATGATTAAAATGACAAAAAAAAATTAGGAAATTAGTTCATAAAAAATTTTAAAGTATTGAGGAATTTTATAGAAAAGGAACGCCTAGCAAGCGAAAGCCAATTGATGGAAAGTTTGTTAAAATCTTCAAACAACAGCCAAATGGATTTTGACTTAGCTAAAATGGTTGAACAAGTTAAAAATGTTTTGCCTCAAGTACCTTTGACAGTAATATCTGAAAATCTGAGTAAGTTATGTTTACTTTACTTAGTAATGTTTTAGTGTAAAACATTTATTATTTTAGAGTAAACTAAATATGCAATTATTTTAAAGTAAACTATAGTTAAATTATTATAAGTTATCTTAACCCAATAGTTAAACTTGAGTAAACTATGTATATATTATGTTAATACATTATGATTTTACATACAGGCTGAAAATCTCTTTTGTTTAATTTTAAATTTGCCAACTAGTTATTATGTTTAATGAGTATACACTTTCTTCTTTGCAGAAACATCAAAGCATGTTGATAAAACTATTACCCAGCTTCTAGATGGTTCTGTAAAATATACGCCTCTTAATGAAGATGAGCAAAAATTTGAAAAAAGTCAGCAAGATAAAATTACAGCTCATAAGGTTTTTTAAGTTAAAATTCTTACAAGAATTTAAAATAATTATTTTAGTTTTCAGAATTTTTTCTTTGCTTTTGTGTAATATTAATTTTTTTTTTTTTCACTTCGTCTAAAACTAGAATAGCTAGCCAAATTCATAAGCGGGAGTCTTAGACTAGTCAAAAAATTAATTTCCAAGTTTAATATAAAAAAGTTTTGATAACATATATAAAACAGTTAAACAAATTTGCAAAAAGAACATGACTTGCATAACATGAGTATTTTATTTTTATAATTTTTGGCAAGTTATTATTTCTTACTTTTTGTTTGATTTAATTATTGAATGTTTAAATGTTACGTCACAACAAACATATGAAGCAGTACATAAAAAATTAAACAAGACACTGAAAGGGTTTCTTGTGTCAGAGAAAAATGTCTATCATGGTGAGAAATTAAGAGTTATTGTTGTTAATACAATTCAATGAGATAGTATCAAGATTTTTGAGGATGTTTTTATTTTTAAAAAAGTACAATATCATTTTTTTTAACAGATGGTAGTATTTAAAATACTAGTTGCAGCATTTTATGTCGAATTTTTTAAAGATTTTTTTCATATTTTGTCTGATTCAATAGAGGCGGAACATATTTCTGCAATGTGATTAGATTTTTTTCAAGGGGAAATTTGCAACTGTTGTTGAGTGTAATTGTTGTATCTGTGTGTGTCATTATCCATGTTCAAAGTTATAGATTAGTTGAATATTCAGGAAATAATTAGAAAGACGCTGTTATTTTGTTTGCTTTCCAACTATATACCATTTCGGATTATTAACCTCCTCTCTCTCTCCCTAACGTAAATATCAGTACCCGTTGCATGAATTTGGCTAATAGATAAATTGCGAACTTTTTTTGAGAACTAAAAGTATAATATAAAACAAATTTAATGTTTTGTATATTATTATGCGTACATACTGTGACTGACAATAGTGATATTATTATGCGTACATACTGCGACTGACAATAGTGGTAGACAAAATTTAATGTGTATACATTAACTAAGTGTTTTATTGAATCAGATTCCGTTATATCATTTTAAAAACGTCTAGTAAAGATTACATCAATTACCAATAAGATCATGATTCAAGATTAGGTAAAATGCAGTAAAAGTTTGCATTTTACCTAAATATAGCTGTTTAATGTTCAATATAATTTGCTAAACTTTACATTCAGGTTGTTAAAAGTAATACGTTCGGAAAATCAACAACTGCTCGTCACATGTCTTTTCAAGAAAGAAAACGTTTAATGATTGAAGAAGCCAGAAGGTTATTTAACTTTTAAAAATTTATATAATTTTCCCAATATATTTATTATTCTTATACCATTAACATTTTATTTAGAGACTATCTTGATCTTCATCCAGAATACAGATAATCTTCCTTTATCTCCGTTCAAGTCCTTTCTTGATCTCCGTTCAAGTCCTTCCTTGATCTCTCATAAGATCTTTCCGAAGACTTATTAGGTCTTCTTTGAGTGCAAATTAGCATTTAGGTGAAAGAGGTAGTACAAAGACGAAAAACGGACGTTTTCACATTTTTTTAATGTATCTCGTTTACTCTCGTTTATTCGTAAAAATTTGAAGTAAAATATATTCTTTCAAAAAATAGTATTATTATGTAAACACGTTTTTTAAGATGTCTTTATAATTTCAACACGTATTTAATAAAAAAATCCTTTTAATAATAGGAAACGTATATTTTCAAACTTCTATAAAGTATTACTTTTTTAATGAAACGCAAATATTGATAAACTACTCCTAACAATATGTTCTTTAACCTTTTTTTAATAAAAAAAATTTTTTTTTTAGTTGACAATCGTTAATCGCAATATGACAATATATAAACCTGTTATTTAAAATAAGAGTCTTGTTGCTAGAACTATTTAAAAAAGCTTTACATAACAAGTAAAATTAAAAATAAATTTAAAAACGAAAACCCAAAGCTTTTATGTTATTAAAACACAAATTTTGCAATGATATTATTTTATTAAAACACAAATTTTGCAATGATATGATAAATGATATTACTATTTTATTAACGGCTGTATGCGTGTGTAAAAAAAAAAAAGATCATGAAGAGGCGGTTCTCGAACTACAGATATACCGTTTACGAAGTCAACGCCTCATCCTGATATGCTAAACGCGAGTAAAAGTGGCATAAGTGCAAAGCGCTGCAAAAACTGGAATAAGTGCGCCAAAAGAATGTACGAACTGGCATAAGTGCGATGAACAAATTTGCAAACTTTGGCATAAGTGCGAAGTAGTTACAGAAACTGGCATAAGTGCGCCGAATAAATTTACAAACATTGTAACATAAGTGCGAAGTAGTTGGAAAATAACATAAGTGCGAAGTAGTTGGAAAAACTGGCATATGTACGATAAACAACTTTACACAACGGTAGTTGTGAAAAGTTGTTTATCGTATATATGTGTACGTATTTGTAAATATTTGTACGTATATGTACATATTGTACATATATGTACGTATACATATATGTACGTATTTGTGTGTAAGTTATCTTACGTATATATGTACATATATGTATATGTACATATGTATATACTTATATGTACGTATTTGTGTGTAAGTATTAATATCTAGAACGTTTGATTATCACGTTATTGCTATCTCTGAAACATGGTTTCGAAATGACTCAGTACCAAATATCGATGGGTATAGCCTATATCGTAAAGATCGTCAAGACGGACGTCGAGGCGGCGGTGTAGCTATCTTTATTGCAGACGTATTTAAATCTCATGAAGTTATCCAATTTTATACAAATCTACTCGAACAAGTCTGGGTATCTGTAAAATTTAACAACAAACATATACTTATTGGTTGTATATACAGACCAAATGATGCTAGTTTAATAAAATATGTCGCTGAATCCTTCAAATTAGCTCATAGTTTAATTAAAAAGCCCTACGATGACTGTTTGATTGTCAGTGACTTTAATCTCCCGAATATAAAGTGGTCTAACAATGGTGTTATATCTTTTAACCCAAACAATCCTACCGAGTATGATTTCTGGAATATTTTCCAAAACAGCCTTTTTACACAACATATCACATTTCCTACTTTCCAGACTGATTATGGTTCCTCAAATAATATGTTGGACTTGTTATTTACCTACAACAGTAATTCTATTTTAAACTTATCTCTTAGTTTCAGGAGATTCTTAGTTTCAGAACTGTAAATCGAAAGTGAATCTCAATCGTTTAATTACAAAAGAGGTGATTACGATTTAATATCTAACTTTATTGCATCAATCGACTGGGAGTTTTTATTTCTGTATAAAACTGCGTATCAAATGTTCAATATAATAATTTCTAACTATCGCACTGCTTGCACATACTTTATTCCCAAGATTAATAAAACAAAAAAAAAGTATGATCCTTGGGTTACCTCACATATTAAAAACCTGATCCGAGCAAAAAAAATCTGCTTGGCATATTAACTGTTCCGCATATTAACTGTTCCGCATATTAACTGCTCTACCAAATGGGAGAATAGTAAGCTTAAAATATAATCGACTTAATCGTTCAGTAAAAGCTGAAATATTTAAAGCAAATAAAGCACATGAAAAAGAAATAATATCAAAATCCCAAAACAACCCAAAACTCGTTTACAAATATATCAACAAACAACTAAAAATTAAAGATCGAATTCGCTCTCTCAAAGATACTTCTGGCAGAACTATTGAAGCTCTTCCTGATATAGTTGATCTTCTGAACTCTCAATTTGAATCTATGTTTACACTTGAAAGCTCTGAAAATTTTCCTTTGCTAAATAAAAGTGATATTCATTCTGACTGCATTTATAATGAAAACTTGGATTTCTCTATCCCAGATATTATTCAGGAACTTGCCGATCTAAACCCTTATAAATCCTTCGGATTTGACGGCCTGCATCCCTTAATACTCAAGATATGTGCCAAAAGCTTTGCAATTCCATTAACAAAAATCTTTCAGGAATCCTTTAATTCTGGAGTAGTACCCAGTCAATGGAAATTAGCAAATATTAGTCCGATCTATAAAAAAAAGGGAGATAAATTACTTGCTGAAAACTATAGACCTATTTCACTAACATCTGTTGCCTGTAAAATCTTCAAAAAACTTGTAAAGAACAAAATTTTAAAGCACATTAACGGTAATAAAATGCTCTCTGCAAATCAACATGGCTTCCTTTATCATAAATCATGTGTAACTAACCTAATAGAAACTTTTGATATCATTTCGTCCTCCATAGCATCCCACCAATTTATTGATGTAATCTATTTTGACTTTGCCAAAGCATTTGATTCTGTACCTCACAACAGACTTTTGTTAAAATTAAGATCTTTCGGAATAAACGGCAAACTCCTACAATGGATTAAATCCTTTTTAGTAGGCAGAAAGCAACGCGTTACAATTAACAATACCAACTCTGCATGCAGAACATCAACCCATGCATGCATGGGTTGATGTTCTCAGTGGTGTTTCTCAAGGTTCTGTTCTCGGCCCACTCCTCTTCATTCTCTACACAAATGATCTTGCAAAACTCACTAAAACTTCTGAGATATTTGCCAATAATACTAAACTTTTTTCTAAAACCTTATCGCAATCTAATTTTGTTGATCTGCAGGATCGTCTACGCTTGGTATACGAGTGGTCAAACACTTGGTTACTTAAGTTAAACACCTCAAAATGCTGCGTCATTCATTACGGTCGAAACAACCCCCATTACAATTACTTTCTGCAAAATAACCAAGGAATCAACCAATGTCTAAGAAGCTCTACTAAAGAACGTGACTTAGGAGTCATTTTTACATCTAACCTCAAGTGAAGTCCTTACAAATTCTTGGTATGCTGAAAAAGACATTCATTTTCATTGATGAAAAAATGGCTCTCAAATTATATAAAGTATTTATAAGACCACATCTTGAATATGGAGTGTCCATTTGGGCTCCTTATTTAAAAGCTGATATGGTTTTGGTTGAATCTGTTCAACGCAAAGCAACAAAATGGGCTTACACCTTGATGCAATTTAATCCAAAATTTTAAATTAATACATCGTTTTGATATAGTTAATGATTAATATCTACCAAAATATATTAACTCCATGTCTCGTAGTCACCATTCTAAAATAAGGCGTGAGTATGTTCCAAACTGTCTTCCAAGATATAATCATTTGTATAATAGATCAGCAAAATACTGGAACGAACTACCAGAGCAAATAACTTTCCACTGTACTTTCCTTCAAAAAAAGACTAGACTCCTGGTTGTGGAATAAGTTTGGAACAAATATTTATAAAACTGGTTGTTTATAGTGGGGTGTTTTCCCTGCTCGCTGTATGTGTACATTCTATGTAAATTTACGGCTACAACTATAATAATAATAATAAGTTGTTTATCGTAAATTTGTGTAAAGTTAGTAACTTTAAATAAACAACTTTAAACAACGGTAGGTACAAGTGTTGTGTAATAAAAAATGATGGTTTTTATTATTACTTTTACACTGTACTTTTCTTTTTATTAAATCAATTAATTAATATTACACAACAGAAAATGAGTCTTTGTTAATGAAGGAATAATCAAAATATGCCGATTGCAATAACGATGTATATCGAAAAAACATCTCGCGCTTTTTTGAAGATGCTGATAAGTTGATGGTGTCATTTACCATTATCATTAGATAATAATATTGTCTCAATATATTTGAGAATTTATTGATATAAATTTTTACAACTTTTTTGAAATTTGAAAGCGTGATAAGTAGTATTTTGTTGATAAATTTGTTATCATTTTACCATCACTTATGAACTAGTTTTAGTTGTTTTTTATAAATTTTTATCTATGACGGAGAGACTTATGTTTTAATGTTTTTATCTATGATGGAGAGACTTACGTCTTGATATTTTTACCTAATGATAGGTACTTCAGTCACGTGACAAATTCCGTAGACAGTTTTTTATATATAAAATCTTTTTTCAGAATAACTTAAGACCAATTTTTTTTATTTTTCGTGTAAAATTGTAAAAACTTTTACGAAAAGTAAAATGATTATACTTTCATAAAATATCTGCTAGATCTTTTAATAAATATTTATCTGACTGTGGGAACAGTTTTAATAAAGTTTTGGTAACAAATTGTTTAAAAAATATTTATTTTGCATTTATTCATAGCTACATCAGCTACTGCAACATTATCTGGGCAAGTACTTATCCTTCAAAGTTAAATATGATCTACAAAATACAAAAACGAGCAATTCGCTTGATATTAAATGCAAATAAATACGCTAGTGCCAAACCACTACTAAGAGAAATTGGAGTGCCTAATGTCTATGAAATAAATATTCTTAATATACTTATTTTCATGTTTAAATTTAAAAATGGTATGCTACCAAGCATTTTCCAAACTTATTTTTTTTCTTTAAACCACAAATACGAAACTAAATACTCAACAAATAATTTTATTATACCAAAAACATTATCAAAACAAGCTGATTTTTCGATATCTTGCCGAGGGCCGCGGTTATGGAACTTGCTTTTAACAAACAATATAAAAACTTTAAATTCAACTCAACATTTTAAACGTGCAACAAAACAACACTTATTTGGTTTTGACACAAAGCAATTACTATCGTATTATTAAAAACTTTTGGTAATCTTAGTTATTTAATGTCTTATAAATTGACTCAACATCACAATTATATTGTATGGTGCTTAGTACATGTATGATATTATTTTATTTTACAATACGTAATTTGTAAATGAAATATTTATTATATCTTACGCAATTTGTAGATGGAATGTAATACAGATTTATTTGATTTGTATGTATATATGAACGGACATATATTTGTGTGAACGTGTGCGTATGTGTGTGTGTATGTGTGCGTATATGTGTGTGCGTGCGTGTATAATAAAAATTAAAGTCGAATAAAATAGAGAATTAAAAAATAATAATAATAATAACGAGAAGAAATAATTTATATTTTTATTTTTTTATTTTTTTCTCTTTCTGTAAATAATAATTTGATTTTTAAGTTCTTTTCTTCTTAAAATCAGTTCTTGCTTTAGTTTCTTTTTTCCTTTTTCATTTTTATCGGCTGAATTTTTTAGTTATATTAACGGGGCTGGATGATAAGATCATGTCTTCTGCCAGCTCCGGTCGAAACTTTAATGTTATAATTTTTATGTTGTAAAAAAACATTGTAAAAGATTATTCATTTAATGACGAAATAAAAAAAAAAAAAAAAAAAAAAAAAAAAAAAAACTATCTTAGCTTAAAATTATTTTATTTGCGTTCTAGCAATCTTTAAAATATTATATAACCTTTTCTCGTTGTTTCTGTGTATTCTTTTTTTTTAATTTTGTGATGAATTGATCGGTCTAAAAACCTTTAAAAAAACCAAGTTTTGGGTACTTTAGCCTAAATTTTAAATTTAAGTTGAAAACCTGTTAAATCCCATCCTCTTCTTCCTTTCTGTCCGTCTTAATATTATTTCAAAAATTCGGCAAAAATTTTAATAGTAACTTATTACTACATAATTAAATATATTGATATCAATATTTGTATAAAATTAGCTTCAGTATGATGAATAATCAAGAAGTCCCAAAAAGACTCCAGCTTTATATCTCTACTTTTTCCAAGCCTGTAGTGTCCAGAAGTGTCTAAACATGTTTGTTGACTTATGATCTGCTATAAAAAAAATTTATGAGATTTATTGACTTGAAACTTATTGATTTTAAGTCCAGAGTCCTGGCGTCCCGGAGTCCTTGCCGCCATTATACCTAAGGACTCCGGGTTCAAAAAATAATTGTTCCTCTAACCTAAAAGCCCTAATTTTTTCCCTAATAGTAGTCCATAAGCTTATTTATATTTTTACAGCTTCTGGATACCAAAAATTAGGATTAAGTAATCTTTTTGTGACTTTCAAATCCGGAGTCCTTTTTGGGACTCCGCATCCCTGCATGCAAGAAATAAAGCAAAGATTCGACAATTAAAAAAGAAACAAAACAAGGAAATAAAATAACTAAAAGAAAACTATAATAAAGTCTAATTACCTTAATAAAACAGTTAAACTTTTGATAGCTAGGCTTGAAAAAAGTGACAAAAAAGTTGCATTCCTTCGTGAGGAAAAAAGAATTGCATGCAAAAAATTGTATTATGTAAATAAGAAGTATAGCAATGGTAGTAAATAAATATGAAAAGTTTTCTTCTAATAGTTTAAATAATCCTAAAAAAGATAGTGTGATTCTTTTAACATGGGAGAAAAATTATTTTACAGGGAAAATAAAAATTTGAACACTTTAAATTGTCTTCTCCTTGATAGCAAAATAGTAACATTTTAAAATGCAAAAAACAAAATGCAAACAAAAAGTAGATCATTAGAGCTAACAAAAAATTTATGGCTTCAGCTCCGGCTCCTCTGGAAATGATCAGTCTAGCTCGAGCCCCGCTCCGGGTACAACGCCTGGCTCCTTGTTTCCGGATTCAGCTTCCCAACATGGCATTAAACTTTCTTAAAATTTTTAGAAAGAAATAATCTAAGAACATATTACAATTTTCAATTAAATAAATTTTTATATCAAATTTAAATCTGTTTGGAATAAAATAATTTAACTCAACAAGTAAGTACACAATTCGTTCGTGAAAACCAATAATTCTTTTGGTAAATAGTAGTATACACTAGATATTTACATTAATAAACTTTTGTCTTCGATACTAATTTTTTCCTCAAATAGTGAAACTTTTGACTCTTTTTAAAAACGAATAAAGACGTCTTAAATACAACTCTAACTGGTTTAAGTGCAATAAATTAAAATTAAACAACAAAAAAGCAAAAACAAATTGAATCCGCTCTCTAAGAAAGAGGTTCTTTTTACCAAATAATTTACTTAAAGTTTTAATTGTTAAAACTCAAATAAAAAAGAGTCTGTTACCTTCCTTTAATAATATAACCTTTAATAAGAAAAATTTTCTTTAAAATTACCCAATCTTTTTATGAATAAAATAGTTATTGAAAAAGAGTCAAGTGTTAACTTTCTTAGAGTGGTTATAAATAAAAATAAATCAAGAAGTTATCAAATTATATCTATTGAAAACAAAATCTCTAAAAATATTTCAATGTTATATAAAGTTAAACCATTTCTTAACATCAAGTCTTTAAAAATTAAATTTTTTTCATTTATTCATAGTTGTTATTCCTATTGCAATATCATATGGGGAAATAACAATTATGGGAAGCTTGCATTTAGAATATTTAGCGTTAACAGAACCGTTAAGGGAAAACTTTAAGGGAACTTGATGCTTTAAACTTTAAGGGAACTGGATGCACTTAAGTTCCCTTAAAAGAGATTCGCAATTTTTTATAAACTTAATAACTTAATATGTACCAAGTTATGAAGTCAAAATATGGTTTATCTCCTAATACATTTCAATCTTACTTCACCGAAATTATTCATAAACACCCCGCTAAAGTTTCGACAAATAATTTTGTTGTTCCTAGATCTTATTTAAAATTCAGTTTTTTTCAAAGTCCAAACCATGAACCATTTATATGGCAAAGGTTTTTGAAAATCCTATATATAAAATTTTATTATTATTAAAAATAAAATTTTTTCTTAACTCCTCCCTAGAACAATTCAAAAGAGAACCTAAACGTTTTCTATTACTTTAATTTTATTTTAAATTTCTTTTAAAATTAGTACCTAAAATAATTAAACTGAAAGAAGTTATCACTACGCACATATTTTTGTCTTGATTTGTTTTTTATTTACTTCTTATAAAAATGAAAAATAAAAAACAAAAAATATACATTACTTATTATACGACTTACTATTAGTAATATATTATGTTATACATTATAAATTTAATCTTGTAAATTTTTAACTATTTTACATAAACTGAAGGCGAAAATGTAAACGGGCTCGTTGATTAGGCAATATACGTCTTCTTCTTGTTCTGATGATTTATTATATCTGCACAATCTTTCTTATTGTAAATTTTATTGAACGGCAAGGAAAATAAAAAGCAAAAATTAAAAAAAAAGTTTGTTAGTGGTTATAACATTTAGATTTCCATTAAGGTAACGAACTTTGTGACAGATTCTTATAACTATAGTTATAAGAATCTGTCACAAAGTTCGTTACCTTAATGGAAATCTAAATGGAAGCGTCACATGACTATTTCCTCTAAAATAGGAAAAAAAGTTTAATATAAGGTCAGTTATTACTTAAAAAAATTTTTTTGTTTATGGTTGTATAAACTATGCAAATATTGTGTTGGAAGGCCTTGCTAAAGGTAACATTTTTACCGCCAGAAGCATGCAATGTATATAATAAATTAAAAAAATCTTTTTTCGCACTCCCAACATTTATTTATAGATATAAAAGCTCTAAACCTTCACAAACGAATAGTCTATCCAGTGCCGTATTTGTGGCCGCGGCGCCCTTAGGCAAATAAATAGCCGCCGCCTTATAATTTGTGATAAAATTTGAAATAATACAAATCTACACAGTAAAAGCTAATAATCTAATTTTTTTTTTTTTTTTTCAATTTGTTGATATAAAAATTTTACTAATAAATTTATAAATGGGAATTTTTTTCTAAGTGAAATACATCTACAAACAAAAGTATATCAGAAAATATATCAAAATTATATCAATAAATTTACACATGGTTAGGGTAGGGTAAGGGTTAGGTTAGAACATAGAGAGTAATAAAAGCATACTTAAAGATTTCTTAAATGTAAGCAGTAAAGTTAAAATTGGTTTTATTTTTTGAATCTACGTTATTTGGTGATAACAGGAATCAGTGCAATTTGCAGTATATATGCAGTAATTAGCGGCTATCATTTAATTAAAACGCTCGTAAATTTTTTGCGTTGTTAAAAAAATATCATCACGCATGAATCAGGGCCCACGACACCGGAGGCCCCTACTTTTTCAGAAAAGAAAAAAAAAAGGCACCGCTCACTTCAAAACCCGTGTCGTTGCCCCTGTGAATAATTATATGGCTCGAAATTTAATGCTAGAATAATGAAATTAATATTTTTTTTTTAAAGAAAAAATATGTTACCTAGAAATCCGTTCCATTTTTGTTTAAAAAAAATGCACAGAATCAGTTAGTTTTAAATTTATTTAAGGATGCCATTTTTGTGTAATATGAGCATGTTCAAATTACCCAGTGTTTTTCATTGAAATTACCTTTAATGTCCTAAAATAGAAGTGGTTTTAATTGCTTTTCGAGTAAAAAAAACGTAGTAAAAAATTATTACATTTTAACAATACTAAATATATTTCTGTAAATTAAATTCAAAATATTTGAATCTTTATTGTTCAAAGGTTTGAGTTAATAAATTTAAAGAAACATCAAATTATTATTTTTTTTGCGCAAAATATAATAATATTGTTTCAACAAAAAATGGCTTAAAATTTAATCTTTTAAAGATAAGTGTTGTAAATAATGAATATTTATATTTCGAAAATTAGTTCTAATTGTCAGGCCGGTGTTTTTTACTTATTATTATTATTTTATGTTATTTTCTTTGAGCTAATTTGAAGTGCTCATATTACCAAGTGGTCAGGCAATATGAGCATTTTTGCTACTTTTTTAAAGTCCTCTGTATTTTTAAGAAAAAATATTGGGTGCCCAAGTATCTAAGTAGATCTTGACTGGGATTTTTTATTTGCAAAAATTTTGGTTCCAGCATATTTATTTTTGAAAATATTCCAATTTTTGCTTAAGGTGCTCATATTATCCTAATCTACTCTATATTTCCACAAAGGAAACACATCTACTAAGTTAAAATTTTATTTTATAATAAATGAATAAAATTAAATTACTCAGCGTAGTTAAGGCGAGTCAGTAAAATTTAAATCGAAAATTCTAACAAAAATCTTAATTTCGACAATCTATAACTTAGGTTTTAAATGAGATGAAATAAATTTAAAATTACTATTTTTTAGGAAAATTATATCTACTTGTTGAAAAAAAAAAAATTAAAAAAAAAAAAATCTTTATACAGAACTTAAGGTTTTTGTAAAGTGTATATTTGAAGTATTTTGCGGTTTTGCTTGGTCAGTTTGCATTAAATTTACTTAATTGAAATTAAAAAGTATCCTTAATTTGGACATGATTATAGATCAAAAGAGTTAGAACATTTATAAAGTGTTTAAAACTGATAATCTTATAAAAAACATGTTATTTTCACTCAAAATTACAATGTTCTCCACTTATTAAAGGGATCCCAAACTCCCAACACAGGTTGTGTTCATATTAAAGATAATGTTAAAAAAAAAGGTTTGAACCAAACTTTTTTGATTAAAAATAAATAATGAATGCATACCGTGAAAAACAAATGTTGTTGTTTTTGCCGAAGCTCGTCTTCTCCATTTTATTCAACTACTAGGAGTCTTCAAATTATGCGTCGCAATCTACAGACTTTGGCAATTCCTTTGAAGCGCGTTTAATTCATAAAAGTTTTAGTATTTGACGTCACGGTAGACTTTTAACAAAAGATAAGTGTAATTAAACTAAGCTGCGTTTTTCTACTGTAGTATTTTTTTAAAATACAGCAAAACAAATTTATTTGTATTATTTTTCCAAACATCGCAAAAAGAATTTTGTAAAAAGTAAAAACAATAAATTCTTTTTATTTTATAGGAGCAACTTATTTTTTACAGATATCTTAATAATTTTTAGATTTATATATCTTACTTATATTTCTTTAATTATTTAAATTAAAACAAATATTAAAGCTTTACTTACCAATCTCATGATTTTCATACGAGTATTTTACATTATATAGAACGTTTTATATACGGTCTCTTGTTTTTGCGCAAGAGAGCGCAGTATTATATATTCTGATTCTTAATTATTTTTGTTTAAACAATGGGAACTATTTTCTAACTTCTCTGGTTATTTTTACGCTATGACAATTTTTTGTTTTCCTGTTGAAAAAAAGTATTTATTAACAATTACTTTCATAAACTGACAGTATTAATTAGAGATATTTAATGAACTGTTAACTTTTTTTATTATAAAATTTTTTTGATCACGCTGATTTAATTTAAATTGCTAAATTTGCTGAATTGGATACGGATAAAAAGGAAATACCATTTTATTTTACATTTGATTTTTGATAATGAAATTTTTAAAATGTCAGCAACTCTATACCAATTAGAACCTGTTAAGATTATAAAAAAAAAGTACAAGAATACACTAAACAATACAGTTGACAGTAGTATCAGATATGAAAATTCGTGAAAGGATTTGTGAGATCCTGATTTTGCATTAAAAGTACAATTAATTGCAACACAAGTCAGCATTATAAATTTTGATTATAAGTTTACTGTTCAATATTTTATAACCATTAAATAAAAAACATAAAGTTTGTATATTTTCGCCCGTTTTATACAACTAATATTTAACAAAAATACGGACAAATTATTATTAAATAACGCAATAATTAACACATTAATTAAAGGCAATAATTCAAGATAAATGGTAATTTAAATTGTTAAAATGTTAACAAAACCTAAAACAATGTCAACAAAACCTAAAAAGCGTTCTCAATGGATAACCGCCCAAGTAGCAGAAGAAATAAGAAATAAACAAATTAAATATCAAGACTACATTCATAAACGGAATGGTAAAACTTACTTTGACTATTGTCGAGCGCGTAACAGAACTAAAGCAGCTTGCAGAAATGCTATAATAAATTTTGAAAAAGAAATTGCTAAAAACATAAACAAAAATCCTAAAGCTTTTTTTTCATACATAAAATCAAAAAATCTTATAAAAAATCTCATTCCTGAAATAGTCCACAATAAGATAGTTGCTACCACCGATCTTGAAAAGGCTCAATGCTTCAATAATTACTTTGCTAGTAATTTTTCTGATAATGATACATTGATTGTTCCAAGTTTTAACTTATCTTCTATTTGTCCCAGTCAAATCTCTAATAATCTTGATCTATCTCCTGAAAACATTGCATCTCATCTGCTGTCTATAAAGTCATTTAAATCACCGGGTCCAGATGAGATACATCCCAAAATATTAAAAGAAACCCATCACCAAATCTCTAAACATCTTTCTATTATTTATACTAAGGTACTTCAAACTAGTACATTACCACAAATCTGGAAAGATGCAAATATCATTCCAATTTTCAAAAAAGGAGACAAGAAACTAGTTACCAACTATAGACCCATTAGTTTAACATGCACTATAGTCAAAATATTTGAAAAAATAATACAAAAACATATTTTTATTCATCTTTTAAAAAATAATCTACTAACTCCTAGTCAACACGGTTTTTATCCAGGGCGCTCTTGTGAAACAAATCTTCTTACTGTAATCAATACATGGACACTTAATTTAGATAAAGGTCTTCCCGTCGATAATATTTACCTTGACTTTGAAAAAGCATTTGACAAAGTCCCACACGACTATCTTCTTTTGAAACTAAAAGCCTATGGGATTAATGGTCCAATTCTCTCTTGGATAAGAAACTTTCTCACAAATCGAAGACAAAGAGTAATGATAAATGGTAATTACTCTGATTGGGTATCAGTAAAAAGTGGAGTTCCCCAAGGTTCTGTTCTCTCAGCTCTATTATTCATTATATACGTTAACGATATTCCCAATATAATTACTTCAAATGCAGCACTTTTTGCTGACGATACAAAAATATTTTACCCTATTACTAATTTGCATTCACACACCGTACTTCAAAATGATATTGATATCTTGGTTGACTGGGCAACTAAATGGGGGATGAAATTTAATATAGAAAAATGTTCAGTTTTACACCTAGGTCATAAAAATAAACATCTTGTCTATTCTATGTACGATCCAGTGAAGAAAACAAGGATTGATATCAAATCTACCAACTCAGAAACTGACCTCGGAGTACATATCGATAATAACTTGCTATTTTCTAAACATACCTCTACTCAAGTTAATAGGGCAATGCAGATGCTATTTCTAATAAAAAGATCTTTCTCTTATCTAAATTCATTTTGTTTTAAAAGACTGTTTTCAGCACTAGTACGACCATATTTAGAATATTGTGGTTCTGTATATAACCCTCGTCTACTGAAAGACAAACGACAAGTTGAAAATATACTCAGAAGAGCATCTAAATCAGTTCATGGATTAAAAAGTCTAACATATCACCAAAGACTATTGAAACTTAATATGACAACCATAAGATACAGACTAATCCGGGCTGATTTAATAAACGTCTATAAATGGCTAAACAACTACTACAACTGTCAAACGATCTTTCCAAAAACAATTATAAATTCTATTACAAGAGGACATTCATTTAAACTAGAAAAACCTTATTCTCGTCTAGCTTCTCGTCAATACTTTTTCACCTTACGAGTAATCAACAAATGGAACTCCCTCCCAGATGACGTTGTAAATGCTACTTCCGTAAGCAATTTTAAAAACAAACTCGACAATTATCTAAAAGAAGAAAAAACAATTTATGACTAGTATATTTATATAGTAATCATAAGACAGGTTGACAGGCATTTCATGCCTATACAAATCCAATTTGTAAACCTTAATAATAATAATAATAATAACGCGGATTAAAAAGCATATTATATTTGTTATTTCCAAATTTGTTTCGTAATTGGCATTTGTCTCTTGATGAAACATGAAAAATTAAAAAATTTTAAAAACACAATTAACAAATACAAATTTTCAAGAAATTTTCTCTTCCAATTCTCATTTATTCAAAGAAAATTTACTATTTAAACTTTTATTTCTCTCATCTTAAAAAAGAATGAGTGAAGCAAAAAAAATACAACTATACAACTCTTATTCATTCAGAGTTTAATTGCGCGAAACTTTTCTTTCTCTTTTGTTCTCCTCTTTTATAAAAAGAGCGCCCGATGAAAAAAAAACTTTTCTTTTTTAACATATAATTATAGTTTGAGATAAAATTAAATTAGAAATAAATCAACAATGAGCAAAGCAACGAACAGATTAATCTGGAACTATTTTGATATTTATGAAAATAATCAACATAAACAACATTACCAACAACAATTATCAAATAAACAACACAATCTCGCATAATTTTAGAGGCATTTTATTTTTATTGCTTAGTCGTTCTAAATAATAAGTAAATTTAGTTCAAGTTAATAATTCAATATTTACAGTTGCAATAGAATAAAGAAATGGTGTTTAATACTGAACTTTTTATTTAGTTATTTATTTTTTTACCTACATTTGTTATAAAAAACTTTAGAACCCCGTCATTAAAATAATTTGTTTTAAATATATTTCGACGTGATTATTCAAACTAATTTTTTCGTTTGACTTTCCGAACTATTTTTGAGATAATAAATATTCATAATTTATAAACATTAAATATATGGCGCAATAACAATTTATAGCAACGAACCAGCATAAAATATTTAAGGTTTTTAATATTTTTTTAAATATTAAAAGTAGAAAAAAAAAAAAAAAGACTAAACAAATGATCAAAAAAACTTCGACTAAAAATAAATAAAAATATTTCTAGAGTTTCATTTGTTAAAAGTCTACCGTGACGTCAAATACTAAAACTTTTATGAATTAAACGCATTTGTTTTTCACGGTATGAATTCATTATTTATTTTTAATCAAAAAAATTTGGTTCAAAACTTTTTTTTTAACATTATCTTTAATATGAACACAACATGAGTTTGGGATCCCTTTAACCTCTTTAATGTTCTTTACTTTATAGTTTTATTATTTTTTGATTGTTGCTTAAATTTAATTTTGGCAGAAAAATGTATTTTTATCATGTGAGTAGTTAAGTGCTAAGATTTTTTTTATAACTTTGTTCTGGTGCATTTTACTAGGGATTTTGAAATTTGGTTTCAACATTTGACCTATAAACCTTAGTAATCTCTCTTTAAAGAAGATTAAAAATACGTTGCTAATATTTTAAATTGTGTGTATGTTTAGTTTTTTTAAATTTTATTTAACCATATTAATAAAAATTTACAAATTTTCATCGTAAATTTACAGATATTGGTTGGGTGTCACTTATATAGATACAAACTAGTCAATGGAGTGACACATAAAAAACATAATGTTCTCAACAATAAAAAAGGAAGAAAAGTAAATGAAATATAAATGAGGAGAATAAAAAAAGAAAAAAAAGTCAACAAAAACTAGATAAATTAAAAGAAAAAGGAAAACAATGATAACAATTATCCTTGCTCTTTTATTAACATTATGAATACTTCTAAATTGAGTTTATATATTAAACATGTAAACCTATATTCTGGTTTCTTTTTATGATATTTTGAAGACTTTTAAACTTTATTTAAAACAAATTAAAGGTTGAAGCTTTGATTACTTTGAGCTCTTATGTTTATTATCAAATTTTATTTAAATTAAATAAATATCAGCCTACTCAGCCCCTGTTTATTTATAAATGAAAAGTAAATAATAATATAATCATAAATAAAAAATTTATAAAATATTCTATTTATTATTTTATTTAAAGCTCACTCTACAGAGTTGTTAGATTACTATGGAAGCTTTTATCACAGATAGTTAATATTTGATTTCAGATACTGATGCAGATTTATCCATTACAGAGACAGAAGAAGAATGAATACTAAGATTTCAGAGTGTAAAAGATTAAAAGAAGCTAAAGAAAATGATATGCAGTGTTAAGTTAAAAATAATCAAAAACAAAAAAATGCTTAAAAGTGTGTAAAAAAGAAGTTAGAGAGAAATCTATCAATTGCACTTTTTATTAGCAGCAGGTTCACAACAGTTGTAGTGGAATACAAAATGGTCTTAGCTTGGTTTTTTTTTTTTAGTTTAGAAATTGTTCGTTTAATGAATACAGAGAAGTAAAAAAAAGATATTGAAATAAATAGCAATAAAAAAATAAAGTGTGTTTGTAAGATTTTTTATGTTGTAGATACAACTAAATCAGCAAAGAGTGTTTATTTAAAGAAGGAGTGGTCAAGTGCAAAAGATAAATTTACTCTAGTAATGTTCAGAGATTTTTATCCACTTCTATTAACAAAAGGTGCATTAAAAATAAAAATAAAATATACAGCACATGAAAAGATGCATTAATATGGTTTGCACTCAGAAAAAGTACAACTAGAAGTAGGAAAATTTGGGGAGAATGTTTCAAAAAAGCTTAAGTTTAAAAAAAAAACGCTCGGTGGGTCAAGTATCAGAAACGACATAATGAGAAACTTTCAAACAGGGGCGCTGAGAGCTTTTGCCCTGCCTGGGACAGCAACCCTGACTGGCGTCCTTATTTTTATACGATTTTTCATTATTATTAGTCAAGGACCTTAGTTTTGGTACCTCTTTTGTTTTACACCCCTGCTGATCTGAATGCTGATTAAATTTTAAGCATATATGAAGCTTCGGCTTCGGCCGAAGCTTCGGCTTTGGCAAAGTGGAACATTCGGTACGAGTTGCGAGCGCGTCGTTTATTAAGTTGTAGAAGAAATGTAAAGTTGTATTTGTGATTCAAATTCAGTTTTTGTCAAGTTTTCAAATTTTGCGGTAATAAAAAGAAGGTAAGTATAAATAATGAAATTGTTTATGGATTATTAGCTTGCGAGTAATTTTTTATTTTAAAATTTTAGACAAATAGAAACTGTCAGCAGCAATCAATGGAGAGTACTCATAATAAAGAAAAAAATGTTTTTAAAACTCATAATAATAAGAAACCATCTGGTGCTCAATACAGAAAACGTAAAGCAGAAAAAGTTGATAATTTGAAGAAAAATTATAAAAAACTTGAAAATTTTTTTACATCGGAAGATAGTGATTGTAATAAAATAAAGGAAGGAGAAAATGTTGCGCTTGTACTTAGTGATACATCAACCAGCGATGAAGAAGACGGAATAGTGTCAGTTGGAAATGTTCACTACGATGAAAAAGATATCGATAACGAAAATGATGATGGCCAAGATGGTGATGTAAATAATCGCACCAAAGAAACAGCAATCGATTACTCAGACTGTGGTTTGTGGCCAATTCATCGCAACATTCAATTGGTTGATTATGTAATTAATATAGGTGCAATACAAGTGAATTTGGACACATATCCACGCGATAATAGAAGACATTTTTCAAATGCTTATTACAACCGAAAACTTTCAAATGGTGAGGTTATTTCACGACGTTGGCTTGTGTACTCAGTTTCTAAAGATGCGGTATTTTGTTTTTGCTGCAAACTTTTTGATTTCAACATGAATTTAAAGTTAAACGGAAATGGATTCAATAAATGGAAGAATTTAACAGAAGCATTAAAAATTCACGAAAATAGTAAGTCACACAGAATTGCTTATCAACTATGGATTGAGACAGAAATACGAATGAAAGCTGGTGAAACTATTGATAAACAAGAACAAAAACTAATCGAAAAGGGCAGTTAAAGGTGGCGAAGTGTTCTTGAACGATTGATGAACATTACTTTATACTTGGCAACAAATAATATGGCCTTCAGAGGTTCTTCTGATAAATTGTATGCAGTTAATAACGGCAAATTTTTAGGATTGGCACAATTACTCGCTAAATTTGATCCTATCATGTTAAACCACGTCACGCTAGCTCTTAAAGGAGATATTTCTGATCATTACTGTGGAAAAACCATTCAAAATGAAATGATAGATATAATGGCATCAAAAGTAACCAACATAATTATATCCAAAGCTCTAAAAAGTACATATTATTCTATTATTGCTGACTGCACTCCTGACGTATCTCACAAAGAACAACTCTCGCTTACGATTAGAATTGTAAATATATCAGAATATCCTATAAAAATAAATGAACACTTTCTAGGGTTTTTCAATGTTAACGACACGACAGGTCTTGGTTTAACAGAAATCATAATTGGAGCATTAAAAGATTTTGGACTGAATATAAGCTTTTGTCGAGGGCAAGGTTACGATAACGGTGCAAATATGAAAGGTAAAAAAATAGGTCTACAAAAGCGAATATTAGATTTGAATCCTTTGGTTTTTTACCTTCCATGTGGAAGTCATTCTCTCAATTTGGTTATTTGTGACGCAGCGCAGTCTTCACTAAATTCCATTAACGCTTTTGGCATAAAACAAAGATTATTCATAATATTTTCGGCATCAACTTCACGCTGGAATGTTTTACTTAGTCATACAACAAACTTCACTCTTAAACGATTATGCGAGACTCGTTGGGAAGCCAAAATTGAGAGCCTCAAAGCCATCCGATACCAAATAAGCAGCGTACATGATGCTTTAATTACTATATATGAAACTGAAACCAAAACTCCCGATATTGCACACAAAGCGCAAACATTAGCAGAACAATTAAAAGACTATAGTTTTTTAGTTTCTTTAATTGCATGGTACAATGTACTATTCCAAATAAACGTTGTTAGTAAAGCAATGCAAGCCAAAGACATGGATCTAGTACAGTGCGCTGAAATGTTGAAAAAATGCATCACATTTTTTGAAAATTACAAAACGTT
Organism: Hydra vulgaris; assembly: GCF_022113875.1. Taxonomy (NCBI): domain Eukaryota; kingdom Metazoa; phylum Cnidaria; class Hydrozoa; order Anthoathecata; family Hydridae; genus Hydra; species Hydra vulgaris. Next base: position 7,857,096 of record NC_061158.1, on the reverse strand, counting down.
TGGGTTTAAACAAGCAACGGTTGATGCCAAAGAGTTAGCTGAAGAGTTGAACATCGATGCAATATTTAAGCCGCTTAAAAGAGTGCGACGAGTGAAACGTCATTATGATGAAAATGCTTTTGACGAACCAATTCAAAATCCCGAGAAGAAACTTGGAGTGACATTTTTTAACCCTTTATTAGATACATGTCTGTCGTCAATAAATGAAAGATTTGAACAACTTAATGAATATGTAAGTATATGGAGTTTTTTATTTAATTGGATAATTTGCCCATCAAGAATGAACTTTTAAAATTGTGTAAACAATTACAAGAAAAATTAACTGTAAATACAAAATCAGAAATCGATGGTGCTTTGCTATGCGACGAACTAATAAGTGTGCAGTTTTTTATAAAAGATAAATTAAGCAATGTTGAAAATGAAATAAATACAAAAGAGATGACACCACTTTTTTTACTGAATCTTATTAAAAAACATTGTCTACAAGAGTTATATTCAAATACATGGATTGTTCTGCGCATTCTTAATATAATACCTCTTACTGTTGCTAGTGGAGAACGTAGTTTTTCTAAACTGAAGTTAATCAAAACATATTTAAGAAATACCATGTTGCAAGATCGACTTAGTTCTCTATCTATGTTATCAATCGAGCAAGATATAGCTGAAAATTTAGATTTTTCTAGTTTGATAAGAGATTTCGCGGACAAAAAAGCTAGAAAAGTTAGATTTTAAAATTTAATAACTCTTGTTTATATAGTTAGAGGATTTATTATATGTTTAATAAAAACATTTGTTATTTTTAAAGCAGCGTTGCGTTGTCTATTTATTTAGTCACTCATTTCTATAAACCCATATCATGAAAAGTCTAAGTTTATAATTTTAATAAAAAATTAATTAAATAAGAAACTTGATGCACAATATGGATCTCTTTGCATTAAACTATATATTCCCTTTAACACTCTTGTTCATCATTTTAGAGCATTGGCCTCGTTGTTAATGGTAACAACCTACCCATATATACCTAGGGGCGCGTTCACAGGTTTTGCCCAACCTGTCAAAAAAGCTAAGGCCAGCGCTGTATATGAATAATAGTAAAACAATGTTATAATATTACTATTACATAAAATAATATTTTTATTACATAAAATAATATTACTATTACATAAAATAATATTTTTATTACATAAAATAACACCAAAAGTAATAATAATAATAACCCACAATGAGCCCAATATTTTACAAACAGTATCTTTTCAAAAGTAGGCATAAAGACCGGTTTAAGTAATAAGGTTTAGTGATTTAAAGTGAAGAGGTAATCTATTCTATGATTTAATGCATTGGTTTGTGAATTATTGACGTACATAACAAAGTAATGATTGAGGATATATAATTTAAGGTTACTAAACGACGCAAGATAATAACAAGAACTTTTTATAGCAGTAAAGAAATAATAGATTGAGTGAGGTAGGTTAACTTGTTTCCAGACAAATAGTAACAAGAACTTTTTATGGCAGTAAAGAAATAATAGATTGAGTGAGGTAGGTTAACTTGTTTCCAGACAAATAGACAATTTAATAGATGAGCAAGAGCACACAATTTGATGATTTTGGATACAAGGTAAAGGATATTAATCTTTAGAACAATATTCTTGAAAGTATATTATTTTAAATGTTTTGATTATATATTTTTAAAAAACTATTGGTTGATAAGTAGTGCGTAGAGTATTATATTAGTATACATATTAAAGTGTTTGTAGTATGTTTGAGAAATAAAATTTATATTAGATAAAAGAGATATGTTTTTTACTATTAATATATATTTATCTTTAGAAAAGTATATTGCTGATTTAATAGTTTTATTGTTCTAATTGGTCATATTGTTCATTGTTATCAAAATTACACATGTTAGAAGATCGTGTTATTCGATTTATAAAAAAATAGTCTTCTTAAATCACACAATCAAAAACTAACCCTATAAACAGAAAGCTTAAACCAACCTTGAGAAAAAGAATATATTGCAATAAAAATTTTTAAAAATGAAAGTCTAAATAATGTAAAAATTTTATGTAAGAGATTAAATATTATACAAAAGATTAAAAAAAAAACAGAGAAGCAAAATACTGCAAAATATATGAAAATTACTAAATTCATTTTTTTCTTTGTTCGTTGCATTTCATACTACCAGATAATTCTTTTTTTCCCTTTACCCACCCCTGTTTATTAAATAATTAGATTTATCTTGACATTATTTTCAAATATTTTAAAAAATTGACTAGTTTATAGTTCACTTGATTTTTATGAGTAGCTCCCTAACAGTCGTAAACTTATTGCTTGTTATTTAAAGATTTTTAAACAAATCATGTGCCTTTAATTTTAAAGTTGTAAATCTTACACCAGTTATTAAAAACCCTAGGGAAAGAGTTTGAAATCTTATTTGATTGAAAACTTAGTTATTTTAAACATTTTAAATTTTTTATTTCGTAGCACTTAAAAAGTAGTTAAGGGATCGTCCATAAAATACGAACACTCGGAGAGGAAGAGGGGTCTGCAAATGTAAAAATGTAAGATGGAGGGAGGGGGAGGGGAGGGGAGAGAAGGTAGTAGGTCAATTATAAAAAATTTGGAGACACTAAATTTAAAAAAATGTTATAAAATGGTGGGTTGGTAGGTTAAAAACGTAGGTACTTTTAGGCAAGTATAGGATTAGATTTCTTACTTGTTCTCCAAGGCACTTACTAAGGAGTACTATACTAAATCCGCCACTAATACAACTTCTTCTTATGGGTATCCATAATATATATATACGCAGCTAAACCACTGGTTTCGCACCCCCGTTTCCTATTGTACGTTAATATTATGACATCCAACGTTTCTTTAGGTACTTTGAAAGTTTAACTTCTTAATCCTTTGTATCCGCCCTTAACGTACGCATTGTTAAGGCTTTCTTAATGTGTAACATCTAGGGATATACAAATAGCTATTTATTTGTGCGATCTAATTCCGTTGTGATAAAAATTATTATTGAATTTTAATTTAATTTCTTATTAATTAGTAAACTTTTAGCAAAACCTTAGATATATTTTGTTTACAAATATCACGTCACTTGAGAAATAGGAGGCTGGGATGAGAGGGGGGGGGTACAAAAATATCACAAAATCATTTTGGGAAGGGAGATATCAAAAAAAGTGTCGAGCAGCCTTATAACTACAAAAAATCAATTCCCCAAGTTTTAAATTTAAAACATTAAAAACAAACAGGATCAAAAATTTTTGTTAATTCAACATTTTTCTGTATTTAAGACAGGTTTCAAAGGGCATGAAAAAAGACATGGACAAAAGTTTAACTCATCATTTATATAACATTAATAGTTCAATTAAAGAGCTAAAAATATTTGATAGTATAATTTAAATGTATTATAATATACACTAATAAAATCTCTAAATTTAAAGTAAACCTGTTTGAATCTGTACATTGACTAAAAGGCCAGGTTTGCTAGATTGTGGAGCTTTGTATCCCATGGGAAGGAAATAAGTTTATATAAAATCTATTAATTATACTTTTAACAATAACAACAAAATTATCGATAAATTTTATTTATTTATCTCTTAGTATTACATAAGTTAACAAGTTGTATCATAATGATTGAACTTTTGATTTAATTATCAATCGAATTTCTGAAATTCATCAATATAATCAATCTGTATATTATTAGCATATTCCATTAATACAGAACTGGTCTACTTTATACAACCATATTTTTTAAATCTTGAAGTTTTTAAACTTTAAAAAAATGTAAAATCTGGTTTCAGCTTCTGTCAAGTAAGAACATAATACGGTGCTTTTATTGATCAAATTGTTTTCTTGAAGTATTTTATAAAATTATCTAGGAAAGAAAATGTCAGCTTAATTATATTAACAAAGTCAGCTAGTAAATTAACCCCTACTTGATCAATATATAAAATCATATATAATACTAATAAATATCAATAAGCATTGTCTAACTGTACATTACCAGCTACTAATGCAACTTGGTATCTAAATTAGTAAACCGAACCATATTTAAGTATTTTTTACAAGACAATAATTATTGTTGTCAATTATTAGGATGACAATTAATTATCGTCATAATAATTGTTCCAATATTTCCAATATTATAGGGTTGAAATATTGGAACAGCTAATATGATGACAGATATATAGTCTTCTATAAAAATAGTACATATAAAAAATGGATGTATTTTAGATTTAGTATATGTAAAAAAACCAAGTAATGTTTTAACTTGATTAATTTTTAGTTTAATATGAAACAATAAAATTAACTTAAAGTTCATGTAAGCTATGTATATTATTGTGTTTCTAAAAAATATTTGTCTTGTTTGCTCTTTTTAATTCCTGAAAAATAATGAAACTTTACATAGCTTATACTTATGTACGTTGTTCTCTCTCTGCTTCTCTCTCTCATTATATATATATATATATATATATATATATATATATATATATATATATATATATATATATATATATATATATATATATATATATATATATATATAAAAATTAGTAAAAACACTTATCTAATTTTTATTTTCTTCTACAGCTTGTTTCGCTATCAGTTGGATCATAAGGCTTCCTGACGATTCTACTGATGGAGAAACAAGCTGTAAAAGAAAATAAAAATTAGATAAGCGTTTTTACTAATTTATTATTGCTCTGTTCTTTTAAGAACATTGAGCACTCTTTTTGTAGAATACATTTTAAATTGTTTATATATATATATATATATATATATATATATATATATATATATATATATATATATATATATATATATATATATATATATACACACATACATATAAATATATATATATACATACATATACACATATATATATATATATATATATATATATATATATATATATATATATATATATATATATATATGCATTTTTTTATAAAAATGCACCAAAACAAAATTCAAGAAAAAACTAAGCTCTTAACAAGTTAAACGAGTTAAAATACATTTTTACAGAAAAATTAAATTTAAGCAACGACCAAAAGAAGGTCAAAGTATAAAGAAAGTAGTAATAATAATAAAGAAAAGTTTTTTTTAAATTTGTACAGTTAGAAATTCTCAAAATTTATTTTTAAAAATAAACTTAATGTTACAAATAAAAGTTTTAGCCAAAACACAAATTAAAACTTTAAAAATAATTGGTTAGCGTATTTATTTATTTACTAATACAAAAAAAGGCATTTATTTAGATCAGTAATACGGTTGCAACATTATTTTTAACAAAAATAAACTAAAAATAATAGTTGCTATATAGAAAAGATTATGTAGCTAAGAGCCGCAGCCATTTTAAAAACTCTGAAAATTTAATAAACTTCTGGCACATGCGCACCTAAACTTAACGCTTGTATATGACCGTGAAATGACTGTTCACATTTTACATATTTAAAAGGTTTTTGAAGCTAATTGAATTTGCCAATGGCTGTACAGAAAAGATTACCCTATTGGCCCATAATTTTGTTAGAGACAAATTATTGAGCAACACCATAAAGAACCTCATACTGGTTGCCAGAGAATAACTTCTTAAACTAAAAATGAATATTTCTAAGAGACTTTCACGTATCACAAAAAAATTGCACTTTTTTATGATAAATGAAATTTTACAGTCACTTTTACTGGAAAAAAGTGTTGTTTTGGTAATTTTAGCCTATTTGGACCTTAGAGAATGGGAAAAAATGAAGAGATATTTTGTTTTTGGGACACCCTAATACAGTGGCGTATGAAGCTTTTTAAATGTTTGAAATAACCATTTTATAAACAAGAATATTCCAAACTTTTTTACGTTCATATATATGACAAAAATATATATATATATATATAAAAAACATTACTGTGATAGGAGAATAGGAACAAGAAACCCTAAAATCTTAAAACATTTAGTTTCAAGATTTTAGGGCTTAGAACACTAAAATATTTTAGCGTTCAAAAATATTAACCATATAAAGTTTAAACCCCCTCAATTTGAGGGGGTTACATATGAACGTAAAACAATTTAGAATATTCTTATTGTTTATAAGTCAAGAAAAATATTCGAGCAAAGAAAAAGACCACTTGAATCAAAAAATATGATTATGAAACAAAAAACTTAACATTTCACAAAGTTCAACCATTGCAGATGTTAATCAAGTTATTGACATAGATTATCCAGGTCATGTTTTAAAAAATCCGGAAATTTGGTTGGGTCGAATATCCTGACAAAATCTGGAATAAATTTTCCTTCTAAATTTTCTTTTGGCTGAGTTGTTTCAAACTTTTTTCCAAACTTTTTATAATTTTTGTATGATTGATTAGTGAAAAAGCTTAAAAAACAAATATATAACAAAAATATACCTAAACTTGTATGTGTAGAAAACATTTTGAATATCCGGAAAAACTAAAAGTTAAGAAAAATATCCGGAAAAAGATAATCCCTGTATTAAAGACAATGAGCAAGTTATCTCAGAATGATTCCGTTTTTTTTATTGCAGCAAATAAACAATCACAATGTACAAGTTTTCCAAGATCATGATTGTACGTTAGTTGTGACTCAAGACAATGATTTAAGATAAGACTTAAACACTGTAATATTTAGTTTTTATAGTAAATGGTGTTTATGTGTGGAGAATTATATAAAAATGTCTTAATTATTTTCTTTTCATAACCTTTAAATTTGATCAACAAGTTTATTTAGTGATTTGTTATATTTTATTGAAAAACTTGTTTGTTTATTCTCAAAATAGTTTTATTAGATTTTTTAAAAATTAATTTAAGCTAATACAAAGAAATTTAAACAACTTTTTTGATTTATAAGATTAAAATTGAAATTCAGTTTAGTAGTATTCAAAGTTACCCTAAATGCAAGAGTAACTTTGAATCCCAACATAAACTTGTTTTTTTTACAAAATAACTAGCCAATTTAAAACAATGATAACAAACTAGAAAAAAGAGATCATCAGAACACCTTTTATGTAAAAATATTTGATATCTAGTTTGTTAAAAATTTTTTGTAGAGATAAACCTAGTGCAAATCATTTAAAGTTACCTGGAATGAGTTTAACAAATTTATAAAAAAAAAAGATCATATAAAACGGCGTTTCTCAACATTGCAAATAATGAAATTCAAAATTAATATTCAATTTTGACGCAAACATCCTAACTCATTTAAAAATAAACGTTATTCTACACTTTGGAATTTCTTTTAGAGACAATGCTGCGATAAATTCCAAAACATACGATTAAAAAATGTTCCAAAACATACGATTTAAAAATAAACACTGAACTAATGTGAAAAGTACTAACAGCAATTATGGAAAAATCCAGAGATAACTAGAGCTCATCTGCTAAATTCTTTCTCTATAATCTTTAAACTCGAAGATTTTGGCTTTTTATATGAAAACACTATGTTACTATGTTTATAAAATAGCTGCATTAAAAAAATTCTGCAGACTAACATATACAGATATGCGGATATACAGATAATTCAAAAACGTAAAAGTTACTTATTTTTCTTATTTTACAACTTTCAAAAAAACAAGTTAATGGTCTCGAAACTATTACGCCACACCATTAGCACAGTTATAAGTACTTCCACTGTCTTTACCGTTTGATAGACTATACTTTTCTTCGCATTTGTTACGAGGATATCGAAGTTTCCCGTCCTCTGTTGAAGAAATCAGCCGAGCAAGCGGTGTGCTAGAGCATGTACGATGTTCACGATAGAGTGTATTATCCGCGCAATACTCATCATTATGAGAGCAATCTAAAGTTAAATATTTTAAATTATAACCCATACATAAATTCTTATATTTATAATTTAAGTAAAATTAAAAAATAAATAAAAACTTTTTTGTTGATAAGACTGTTTTTGTTGGTTTGACTGTCCGATTGAGTTATACTGTTTAACCACATTATGTCGCATATCTCTTAATGTTCTATAAGTTAGTCCTTTCTCAGGCGACCTCATTGAAGGTGTCTGTGCAATACTTTTATAATCAGCTAAACCCTTTTGTACCAGCTTTAATCCAATATTATCGTTGGAAATATCGTCAATGATATCAACACGATGACGGTATCCAATTGAAGTGATATATCGAACCCTTACTAAACGGCCTTCGGTCAACGATCTAAATGCAAGTATTGCATCACGGTTAAAAGAATCAGCCGATCTTGATGGAATTAAATTATTAATTTGCATAACCAAAGCTTGAGCAGGATATTTCTGCAACTCTTCAGGTAACGGTTTTATGTTTTTTCTTTTGATATTTGCTTTTATACCATAATCGATAAGATAAATAACAAAATCATCGGAAATACTAATGATGTAACCACGATACCATAATTGATCACGATACTTGACTGAACATAGCTGGCCTGGACAAAATTCAAGTTCTCTTTCATCATTATCATATAACTCATGAAGTTTAACGCTTATTTCGTCGACTTTAGCAATTTTTTCATTATCAAAGATTTGTACATAAAAGATTCGAGGACTGACCGCATAAATGACTATAGCTTTAAACTCATCTTGTGGAATTGTCTCATACATAACTTTCTTGTAAATGTCAGAAAAAGGAATAACTTCTTTTTTAATATATTCACCACTTGAGTTTTCAGCTTCCGTAACAAACGAGTTTAATACAGCTATACCCATTTTCTCCATAAGTAATTCAACAGACTCGTTATCGTTCATTAGTTTCATTTTCACGATTGAAAATACACCTTGATTTTGCTTCGATATAACTTTAACATTTTGATTATTTACAATACTTTTAAACTTGAATATAGCGCTATCTGACCAATCTTGATCTTCATTTACTGGCTTAACAAACATCAATTTAATTGGTATAACTTGCGCTGCGTAATCTTTGAGCTCTTTGAAAAACGGACGAATGCAGTTATGATTAACAACTAACGTAAATCCATAATCTATGCAAAATACTACAACCTTGTAACTATCTACGCTACATGCAACACATCGAAACCATTTTCCATCTTTCTGAACACAACATAATGCACCAGCTTTTAAATGTAAAGTTTCATTACTCTCTTCTACCAAATAAGAAATTTTTTCTGAAAGATTCTTAACTACATCGAGAGAATCTAATCTTAATCCATAAATTAAGTAAGGCGATTCAATATGAGTTATTGAGATAATAACAGCTTTATTTGAGATCGGTAAAAATGATAGGCGCATTTTAAACGACACAGACTCTAATGGATGTTCACGCCGTGGAAGATTTGAAACCGTAAAGTTGTTTGCTGTTAAGACCTTAGATTCCCCGCCATTATGCATTACATCGTTTACTGTTGATTCTAGAGTTGTATTCGCATCGTTAAACTTTTTAGGCAAACGTTCATCAGGTTTGGATAAAATATCGCAAACATCAGTTTGATTATCATTTAGAGCTTCAGATATTTCTGATGAAGATGCTTCAGATGCTTCTGTTAAAACTAATACAGACATAACATCAACAAAAGAATCATCTATTATATCTACTTCTAAAAACCCATCACTTAAAACACTTTTGACAGCAGCAGAACACCTTCTATTTTCCGTCCTTTTTCTAAACTCTTCTATAACGCTAGCATAAGGTTTAACATTTTTTGGATTGTAAAGTTTCATTGGTATAGCCAAGGAAGGAAACTTTAAAAAAGTGTTAGTAAAAGGTCGCAACATTGAAAACGACAGATCACAGCAGTTCCCATAGTCAATGAAAAATACATTTGCTGATGAATTACTAACATATTTAACATAGACACGATACCAAGCTTCATCTAAATATCCAAAACATAGCTCTCCATTTTTTGGTAAATAGGATTTGATTTCACTTAACTGGCAGTGATCATACATTTCTAATTGCATCTCATAGTTCTTTGTTAGAAGTTCATTATCACAAACTTGTGAATAAAAACATTCCAAACTTTCAATATGACAAACTAAAATATCAAATTTCTCAGGTAAAGTAAACAAGGGTAACTTAGTATATGGGTCTAATATTCTTTTATTGAGCGATTCTTCAGATTGTAGCACTAAAGTCTCATGTAAGTCTCTCGGTGAATCATATGTTTTTAAAGGCTTTTCATCTATTTCAGTCTTACTTATATTGTTTTCAATTACTTCTTTTGTATATGTCTTATCTAATAAATCCAACGGTTTACTTTCACTTTCGCAAACTTCATCTGAACGTTTAGCATAGCCTTTGTCTATCAACAACTTTGAAAAGGATGATACATTATTTGAAGACATATCTACATAACATACATCATTTGTTTTCTCCTTAATAGTAATGTCAACCTTACTGTTTATGCAACACTCCATAAAAAACCTGCAGCATTCTTCAGACCAACTATTACCATGTAACTCGACAATGCCATAAAGTGAAAGGGAATAAGCTTGACATGGAATTATAGAATACTTAAGTGGAAGAGGCTTTACATCTCCGAGGGCAACAGTTTGAGTATTACCATAATCAATTGATGTTACTTTAATTTCAGATTTTCCTATATAGTCAATACGTGCACGAAAATACTGTTCATATGTTATAAAAAAAACCGCACAGACTTCACCAACAATAGGTATATACTCCAAAATATCGTCACTATAATATGATGTCATATCTTGAGACATCAAATCAAGATCCTTAATAAGATCTATATCAGGAATTTGTCCATGAAACTTTGATGGGCTATCAGTATTTACAATTAGCAATGAAAAAGTTTCAACTGGAAAATCTATTTTAGGGAGGTCATTATACATTACCCTTTTTAAAATGCATTTTGATTCTTGACTTTTGCTGGTATCTTGGGTAATATTTTGTGTAATATTTACCGTTTTTTTCTCTTTAGGACAAGCTAAATTTCTAGAAAGTAAAACAGATGCAACATCGGAGTCATTAATTTTTATATGTACATTAGCAAAAGTTTTAACATATGTAAGACTTATTTTAGTAGCTTTCTCTTTAGAAACATCTACTTCAGAAACTATTTCAACAGAGACTTTTTTAAACAAAACCAGATCTTTAAAAACTTCAACAGCTTCTGTATTCCATGTGTCAGCCTCAGGATAATTTTCTTCTTCACATTGAAATATTTTAGGTTTAATATTATTTAACCGCAATGCAATTGCTTGTGATGGCAATGATATATATCTTGGAGGTAAAAGTCTCAATCCATCAAAAGGAATTACCACAACATCACCATAATCAATTAAAAATGCAACAACCGTTTCTGAATAAACAGCTAAAACTAAAATTCTGTACCATTCACCATACTCGGCATAAAATCCAGCACAAACATCTCCTTCTACAGGTTTGTGATTGCTATTATTAACTGAATTAGAGTAAAGTTCATATAATTCTACCGATATATTTGCAATAGTTTCATTAAGAGATATATCAGCAACTCTACCATAAAAAAAATAAGGACTTTCTACATGAGTAATTAACAAATCAAGGTTTGAGCTGGAAGGAGAGTAAAAAGTAATATCCTTTACAGTGTAATGTTGAAATAAATTGATTTTAAATGAATCATTTGGAGTTGTTTTTTTTAAAGAAGTTTCTTTATGACTGATCTCTTCAAAAGATTTTCTTTTAGCAAACCCTATATTTAAAAATAATAATAAACAAAATTACAATTTGTATACATACAGCCATACATATATACATAAAAATACATTATTAAGATTTATGATTAAAAAAAAAACACTCTTTAAGAAAATACACTTTAAGACAACTATTAACCCATTCACACCAAAACCACACATAATTAAACTGCGTCTAAATAAATTGTTGTGAGGTTGTTTTATTTAAATAGCTTTAGTGCTGTCTCTGCAGAGTTAAATCCAGTTCTAAATTTGATGTGAATGAAAAAATAAAATGTGAATACTAATTTTAAACTGTTTTATAAACTTCCTAGCCACGAGTACAACAACAAAAAAATGTAAATAAGCAGTTTTAAATCTGCTTAGAAGTTTTAACCTTGTTAAACTCTGAAGTTTTAACTTTGTTTTAACCCTGATCCTAACCCTGACGAATATGATACAATTTTAAACCACATTTAAATGACCTCTTTAAACTATAAACTTCTTTCCTTAATGATTTACAGTCCTTTCATTTTTACTGATTACTGAATTTAAAAGCTAGACTAAGTTACACAACAAACAAGTTTTATTTCTCTGTACACACTCTTTATTAATATTTTTGAACACTTACACAGACACTTAAATTTAATTCCAAATTTTTGATAGTAAAGAAGCAAAAAGGGTATTTCCATGTCAAATGACCCAGAAAATTTTAAAAATGCCTATTTAACCCTATATTTCAGATTTTTATATAATTGATAGTTGCTTGGTAAACAAAGAATTCCTTGAAAATTTTAGCCTCTAGCTCCAAGGAGATCTTGAAATAAGACCAATTTATGTATAGTAGATTTTTGTTGGACCCCTTTTGCCCTCTCAGAATTGCAGTGTTTATTTAGAGGTTTTAAGTTTCATAACTGTAAAAATATTTGATTTTTTTATTTAAAAAATTGTAACTGGCTATTTTCAGGGGTGACGAATTCAATGAAATTTTCAGAAATGTAAAAAATTATTAAAAAAGTACCTGTGTTTAAATATCAATCATCAAAATCAATCAATCAATTTAAATAAGTTCAGGGAATTTTTTACATACCTGATTTTGATGCTCAAGAAATTATGTGGCCTTAATGATATAATTTTTTTTTTTTACACAACCTATGATTAATGATTTTTTAGAAATAATCATAGATTGTATAAAATATATGATTAATTCTGAATAATCATTGATTTTACACAATGGGGCACGGTCCCCACTTCTTTGTTGCAGAATTTTTAAATTGAATTTTCATAACCTTTCAGACTAACTGGAACTCTGAAACATTTTACATTGTAAAATTTAAAAATTTAAATTGAAAAAAATTGGCATTTTTAATGCTAAAATGTTAATAGCAAGTTTTTTAATTAACTAAAATTTAACAGTAGAAAAAAAAAAAAAAAAAAAAATCCTGCTATATTATTTCATCAATAAAAATGAAAATTATCACCTTTTAAAATCATTGTTTTAATTGATATTTGCTAATTCTAAAATATTAACATCAAATTGTTTTATTAATTAAGAACTATTAACATAAAAATCATCCTGTCATTTCACTAGTATAGAAGAAATTTATTACTTATCAAATTCATCATTTACATTTTCAACGTTAACAAACTAATTACAATTAAACAACCTTGTTAAACAGACAAAAAAATTATTTTTTACATTCAAAAAAGATTAAAAAAAAAAAAAAAATTAACCAGTGTTGGTTTCCATTACCATAGTGATTAAGTTGCTTTAACTACTATTAGTACTATTTTTAATTTTATCATAAATTAAATAAACTCAAATACATAATATATAAAATACATAATTTATAACATACATGCATAAAACACATAAACTAAAATATTGTAGAAAGACTGATTTAAAGAGATTTGATTGTTATAGAGAAACTGGCAGAGAAAAATTAATTTGGAGATCTGGAAAAATAGGCGTCAAAATTTTAAAGAAAAATTCCTGGAACTAGCCCCTTTCATCAATTTAACCTAGAATCTATAGATACTATAAGCTTTGAACAAACAAGTACATAGATGAAGCTTTATTGATGAAGGTATATAAAAAATTGCCTCAAGTTATTTATATTGATAAATACAGGTACTTATTTATAATTTTTTATATTTTGATCATTTCATTAAATAATTCACCCCTGAAAATAGCCAGGTACAAATTTTTAAGTAAAATGATTGAATATTTCCAAAGTTACGTGCCTTAAAACCTGTAAATAAATGTTGCAATTCTGAGGGGAAAAGAAGGGCCTGGCCAATATATATTTAAAGTAAAATGGTCATATTTCAGGATTTTCTTGAAACCAGTGGCTAAAATTTTCAAGGAATTCTTATTTTACTAAGTCTACTAACTCTTAACTGTATAAAAATCAGCAAAATCTAAACTGTGCAGTGACAAAATTACCAAAAAATTAAGTTTATTAAAAAAAATCAGTCAAAATCACATTATATCATTGTTCTAGCATTTATATAATAAGATAAACTTACTAGTATAATAATACATTAATAAGATTAATTTTTTTTTTTTTTTTTTTTTATTTTAATTCACCTCCTCAAGGCCAAGAAGGCCACTACAGACGAGGAGGCTACTTATTTGTGGTTATAACCCTCTCTCAACTCTATAGCTCCGAAACACGAACCTTGACGAGCAAGGCCGCTGCGCGGAGAAACGAGTTGATATACATTAAAACACTACTTAAATACATTAAAACACTACTTAAATATAAATTCTAACTTTTACTGTTGTCTTTTTTTAAGAGAATGAGAAAGGCTTTACTTCAAAGCAAAAATTATTTATTCAAACATTTCATAAATTTAATGCAATGAAATCAACTTACTAAAAGATTTGATTAAATCTAATTCCAAGTCTAAGTCATAAAAAAATCCAAGTCATAAGAAAATTATTTAATAAGACAATATTTTACACATTACTTATCTAATTTTTTCAATTAAGCATTAACTTAACTTTTTATTCTTCAGGTTTACAATTTCAGAAAAATAAAAAATTTTGAAGAAAAAAAAAAGAGCTCAAAATTCCCATTTTGTGCAGGTATAACTCACAAACTATATATTTTAAAAGCTTCGCGTAAGAAAACTATATATTAACCAACTTGAATTTTGTGTGTGTGTGTGTGTGTGTGTGTGTGTGTGTGTGTGTGTGTGTGTGTGTTATTTATGACATGCTAACCAATGTGCAAACGCCTGACTTAATGATTTTTTTTAAGAACTGGAAGTGTTTTTCTAATTTTACTTTAAAACATAGCAGCATCCCATTGCAGTTTTAACAAGTTTGCCGTATTTAACTTCTTAGGCACAAAGACACCACACAACTAGTAATGTGGCTTAATTGATATAATGCAACTAGTTGTTTCTTTGCACACTGCAAATGGCACTAAATGCTAAATATGTATGCTTTAGACAAGCACCTTTACAAAATTGTATATTTAAGTACAATTGAAAACACGATGTAACTTTGGCTCATTCTTAAGCATAAATGGATTGTTAATATATAAAAGAAGCTCTATCAGCTAGTGTAAAAACAACTTTGATCTTAACACTCCATGTCATTGAATGCAGGATTTGATTTTCCTTTGCCAGGTGCAAAAAAAAAAATGTCACTATAATTTCTTTTTAAGTATTACTTAATACTGATAATACAAAAACTAAACTTACATAGAATATAAACTATATACTAAGCTATCCACATCTGAGCAAAAAACTGTGTGAAATTAAAAATATCAAAATTGATTAGTTTTTACTTTTTCATTTTTTAAAAATGTTCTATTTATTATAGCATATAATACTTTCTTGCATTATTGCTATTAAATATTAATATTTAATATCCCCCAAAAATTTGTGGGCATAAACTTGCATTTATTGAAAAAAGTTAAAACTTAGGTTTTAGTTTAAAAGTAAATTAAAATCCAAATGTATTGAGAAAAACATAAACTGGATACTCAAAACAGCTCCAGTTTGACAAGATTCTATCAACACTTTGATATATGCAAAAACTAGCAAAATCATAAAATGATCAAAAATACAAAACAATAATACTTTACAAAAATGCATTTAAGCTAACCTTTCGCAATAAGTTTTTGTGACAAACAACTGCCATCAGGTAACTCAACTTCACAAGTCATTTTATTATTGGAAATGCTCAAACATTTAACTTTTATAGCTTGATTAAGTAATGACAAAGCCATAAATTCAACAACATCATTACCCCAGACACCATTCTCTGATGTACTTTCTATACCTTCCAAACAAAACACTGAAGCAAGTATTGGATAGCTAAGGAGCTGCTTGTCAATACAACGAATGTTTTTTATTTCTACATCAGCTTGATTTCCAAAATCAATGAAATTTACCTTAAATAGAAACATAAAACAAAATATCACAAGTATTAAAAACAAACCTAACATTAAAA
This sequence comes from Hydra vulgaris, assembly GCF_022113875.1. NCBI lineage: Eukaryota > Metazoa > Cnidaria > Hydrozoa > Anthoathecata > Hydridae > Hydra > Hydra vulgaris. The sequence goes on along the minus strand of NC_061158.1, from coordinate 7,840,994 downwards.
ACAAACATTAATTTAATTAGAACTAGAGACTTATAAAAATTATTTTACTTTAAATGCATTTACAACTACTAAATGCACTTACAGTAACTCATGATTGATAAGAGATATACTGATTATTAATAATTTTTTGCGTTAATTGTAAAATTCAAAATAAATAAACATACTGTAGCCATCAAATCTGTATTATAACATATAATACTGGCACGATACCATTGATTATCAGCATTATACTTTGCACAACAAATCTGATCAATTTTAGGTTTTAACAAAGTAAAATCTTGTATTTTATCAATTTCTTGCAACCTTAGAGTAACTTCTTGTAAAGCAGCAAGTGTATTATCGTCTAATATCTGTGCATACATAAGTGCAGGAGATACAATTTCTGTAAAACAGACTTCAAATTCTGTTGAATCAGGAAATGAACTTGTTGACAATTCTGAGAGCATCAATTGGTGAAAAGTGTCAGAATGAATATGGTTCATTTTTTTAATTTCTAAACTATCTAAAAAACAAATAAATAAATAAATATATATATATATATATATATATATAGACCTCGGCGGGATTAAATGAGCACGAGATCAAAGAAAAGCTCTCCTAAAAAAAACTTGGGGAGCTGTGCGAGCTGCTCCTCATATAAATCGGTGCTCTTTTTAACTTTAATTTATTTTGCAACAACCCTGCTTTTTAAAAAGCATTGCATTATAGTATGCAATTAATTTTTTTTACAAATGACATTGCGTTTTTTGTTTTAATTACAACGATAATTATACTTTCGTAAGAAAAATGATACTTTTGCCGTAGCCGTATATTGCTCCCGTAAACCGTTTTAAGGGGGGTGTGGGCGATATATATATATATATATATATATATATATATATATATATATATATATATATATATATATATATATATATATATATATATATATATATATATATATATATATATACACACACACATATATTTTTATATTTTTAGAGCTCTTGGATACCAAAAACTATGAAGAAGTAGTTTTTTGTGACTTTCAAATCCGGAGTCGATTTTGGGACTCCGCATCCTGATAGTGTGTGTGTGTGTGTGTAAAATAAATACACACACATAAAAGCATACTTAGAACAACACCTTGATGTCATACTGAAATAGAGAGCTGCCGGGATTGTCAGTACATACATCAACTGATACAGGGATGACATGCAAGGGATTTGCTGCCAGAATGACTAAGGGTTTCAGTTTCAGGTTACTCTAATTTTTTTTCCATTATTAATTGTGTTTTTTTAATTTATTTTTTTTGAAACCGAATAAATTTATGCGTAATAATATCTTCTATAGAAGATATTGATATGCATAAATATATATATACTAACCAAATTGATAATATATATACCAATTAAATATTAACTTCTTATTCATACAATTCAGTGTTTTAAACGAAACATGAAAAATAATAAGATATGAAACTTTATCATTCATTTTATATAATAAAACCAATTCTTACCTTAAAAGACAAAATCACACACAAAAAAAAAACACAAATATAATATACACATGCATACATACATGCATAACTACATATATAATAAGTCATATATACACATGCATACATACATATATAATAAGTCATTATTGAGAGTCACAATTAGCAGGGGCTACTTTGTTTTCAGCAGCGTTGGCCGTATTTTTTTAACTATACGGTCGACGCTGAAAAAAGGGGTACTACGGTTCACATTTTTTTCCTTAACTTTGGAATATACATCCAAATATCATTGTGATAAAAAAAAAAAAAGCAACAATTTATAAGAAAAAACTAAAATCTCATTTTATGGTGAATGGTGAACTATTCCACCAGAAAACTCTTGAATGTTAAATTAAAATCTCTTAAACATTAATATTAAAAATTTTACTAATATAATAATTTTTTGCATAGCTAAGCAAGTGGCTTGCCAACTTTATCCACTATTCTGGCAAAACACAGAAACTGTGGGTAAACATATGTATTTATTTTTTTGTTTGTTTATATAATCGATCTTTTAAACAAACAAAAAAACCAATGACATCATGTATTTATTTTTTTGTTTGTTTATATAATATGTATTTATTTTTTTGTTTGTTTATATAATCGATCTTTTAAACAAACAAAAAAACCAATGACATCATGTACTAAAACTCTTAGAAATAAAACGCGCTTGAATAAATTATGGCATATATTATGCTGCTTTAAATTGTGGCATATATTATGCTTACTTTTTGGCCTACAACAAAATGGAAAAGGCAAAATAAAAAAGTTAGTTTTTTCTGGTATATATTTATTCTTTTGTTTTAATCAAAACAATTAAGCCCAAACATTTTTTTTATTATTCATTCTCTTTAATATGAACACAATATGTTTTGGAGGTTTGGGATCCCTATAAAAACAAATACTTTCTGGATTAAAAATAAAAATCAAATTAATTAAGTTTGCGATTATTTAAATAACCTTTATTTTGAAATGGTTAATTTCAAAACATATTTCTTAAAAAACCTTTAGACAAAACAGAAATGTTGGACGAAAATCGAAAGTAATTAAAAGTGATGTAATTTTTTGATAAAAGAATCATTTTCCACCTTTCTTACACTCAATACCAACAATTTATAGAATTATATATATATATATATATATATATATATATATATATATATATAAATATATATATATAAATTATTAAAAATATAACATATCAGACTTTTTACAAAATAATAGTATATGTAAAAATCGTTTTCTTTAATCATTTTTAATCCAATCATTTTTAACTTAAGTATTTCTTTCAGAAATTATTTTATTTTGCTGTGAGTGTTGCATTAAAATTTGCTTTTGTGTGTGGCCACAACTCATATTGTGTTTTATGGTTTATCAAATAACAAATTAAATGTTTAAAAAAAAATTTAAACTTTAGTCTTTAAAACCATCATTGTAAAGACAAAACTTTATATTGTTTAAAAATATAGCTAATCTTAAATAAACTCAGTCATATATAGCATTAGAGTTTTGATTCTAAAACTGTGCTTATTTACGTAGTTTTATGCTAAAAAATTTGTATTTTTATATTATTTCAAAAATGATTGTTTTGCGATCTAAAACCTTTGTCATTTGGGATAAAACCCTCAAGTGGCATCTATATACATACTCATTAAAATAAGGGCTCTATTGGATTAGTATTTAGGTAAATTAAACTGCATTATTTATAAATGTAACCTTTATTTAAAACTTGTTTTAAATAAAAATTATATATATTTCATTAAAAAGATACAAATAAAAAAATAAATAAAAACTATTATTACAACTTTAATAAATTTTCTATAGAAAATTTGAAATGCAAGAAGTATCTATTTGTTCATTGCTTCATTCCATCAAACGTTATCATTATGATTGTGCAACATATTTGCAATGAAACTGATGAGGTCAGTATGTATTTCATGATACACTCTGTCACAAAATTGAACAATTTACATTTCTAGGTGCTTGAATGTAATGAAATAGTAGCTTAATCCATTTATGCTATGCTACACCTTGTAACAATAGGTAGGATAATCAAGAAACCATCTCTGCATTAGTAATTGAGTTTAGAGATCTCATGAAAAATAAATAACTAAAGCCTTATCAGCTCCTAGAAAATATTATAAAGGTGTGAAGATAACTCTATGGTAACATATTACATAATTTTAGTTTTTCTTTATTGACATGTGAATCTATATCTTCATACATGTAACATTACATCATATTAATTGATAAATTACACCAGACCACACAAAACTGTACTAAATAAATATTCTTCAGAAAACTTTTGCTTTTTAAATAACTGTTTTAACACCTTAAATTTTTTTTTCTAGTTAAAAATAGAAATCAATTTTTGTATTTTTCCAACTGAATTGTTTTAACTAAATTGAAAATACATTTGTTTATTCATTGCAATCCACAGCGAATCTTACAGATGTAATTTGTTTGTCTATTTGATAAAATGATGATCTTTTGTAAACTAGACACCTATATGAAAAGAGTTTGTATTAGGAAAAAATTGACATAGAAATCATTCACCATATAAACTTTAGGTAGTAAGTAACAATGAATTCATACTTTGGTCATTTTCCCAATCAAATATTTACACATAAAAATTTAGCAAAAGTTTTATATACTGCCAGCTAGAAGATTTAATCAAATACTTCAGCAAAGTGCTTCTTACTTCCCTCTTTTAGCAAACAGCTTCCTACTGAATAGTTATACTTCTTGCCTTTTTCCATTAAAACACAACTGAAATAGAAAAAAACAATTATAAAATAATTAAAAAATGAAAACAATTTTACTCAGCAATCATTAGAAAAAAATGTAATTGTCACATAAAAGAATATAATGTAGATGTATACATACATACATACATGGATACTTATACAAAATGACAGTAATATGTTCAAGAAGCCAAAATTGCTACTTAAAAAAGCGATGCAACAATATGTTGATACCAAATGCAAAACCTTATCGATGAATACCATTAATTTGATAATAACATTATTTTTACGAAAATGCATAAAGATAATACTGCATAACAAACTTTTAATTTTGCTTTGTCTTTGGGTTGAAAGTGTGTTTTTTCTAACCTGTTTTAATATTAAAACAAAAAAAAAAGGCTTCTATTACTGGGACAAAAACATTTTATAAGGTGTATGTATTCAAGAAAGTTTTAATTAACATTTAATACTAAGCATTTACCTAAAATAATACTGTTAAAATTTTCCAGTCCAAATACTCTTAAGAAACTTCCAGAACATTCTGTAACTGTCTAAAAGCAGTACTTTATTTATACCTTTAACCCTGTATAAAGTGCTTTTAAATTTATATAATAAGTTATACAGCTATGTTACAAGTTGAAGAAGAAAAAAGCCACACAAAGTTTGCTATCAACACACAATAGAGGCACAAATACACTTTTAACATTCCTTCTTTTATTGCCCCATTCCACTGGCTGATAAATTTAGGCTATTAATACCACATGTAAACCAAATGAATGGTCTATATTTATAAATAGTTTGTCTCAGAGCCTCAAATGTGTTGCTTTACAATAGAAATAATTACCCATCATTTCTAATCCCTAACTCTGTACATCTCAATTAAACTACAGCGGTGTCAAGATGTTGTCGAGTGGCCTATAATATGACGGGAGGTCATCAAAGACTTTTAGATGGTGTTATTTCTAATGTTTTTGAAGAAATTAACAAATGTCTTCGTTTACTTTGCCTCTTTGACAGCCTCTATAAAATTAAAGTGCACATCAGCAACTTTTTTATAGTACTGGCAATTACACCTCATGGTGACTTTTCAGTGGAACATGAAAAAAATGTTTCATTCAGCTTTAAAATATTTTAGAGTAATTTTAAGTAGCTATTTGTATTTCAGGATTGTTTTCTTTGTATAATATAAATAGTACAATATGTACATATAGTTCTTTTAAATTACACAAAAATAGTTTTCTTTATTTATAAATATACTTTCCAATGCTTACATGATCTTTTTTTCCAGGCATATTTCAACATAAATCACTTATGTCATTTAATATTTTAATAGAATCTGCTATATCTTTATGTAAGACTTGATATTTATACAATAGAGAAATAGCTAACAATCCTTTTTTGTTAAAAATCTGTCTAGCTCTCTTTGCCTGGTATTCTGTAACTTTTAAACTATTTTTTACCTCTGATATCGACCAACTTGGTGGTACTAGTGTTAGAAGTTGATTAATAGTATAAATGTTATAGTAACTACAATTTTCTAAAAACGAATGAATTTTATAAAGCTTGTCTGCACGTGCCAAATTTTATTTTGTTATGTTTTAGAAAGAAAAATAATTAAAAAATTATATTTTATGATAAAATATTTAAATTTTACAGCTACTTGCTATTGATTTGTTAAGATAAAATTAGTGTAAAAATATAATTGTTTTTTTCTGTCATATAGGATACATTTTCGAATATTTTTAATAGGTCTTTTACATAATATTGTTAAGTTAAATAAATTTAATGTTATAGTGTAAAGATATAATTGTTTTTTCTTTATAGCTTAATAATTCAATAACATTTTTTTGGCCTTTGTATACCTCTGCGTCATGAAAAAAATCTTAATGAAAAAATTTACTTGGTACCATATTATTATATTAAGGTAGTATTTTATAAAAAAAATAAATTAATTAATCTTTCCTACTTATTTTTTTTTTGTATAAAAAAAAAAAAAAAGTTTTTATGTTGAACCTATTTAGATTCCTTTTTTAGCATGTTTTGCATTGATAGATATTAATTTTTATTTATATGTATCAAATTGTTAATTTGTTATAATTTCAAAATATTTTTAGCAATCTATGTGGTTCTATAACTGATTTTTTTATAACCAATATAATTTCAAAAATTTAATAAACAATCAGTATTATACTTGGTCATTTGTATAAAAATTTAATAAACAATTAGTATCATACTTGGTCAGTTGTATAAAAATTTAATAAACAATCAGTATCATACTTCATTAGTTGTATAATAAATCAAAGCAGGATGTGTTTTTAGTAGTTAAAGTCTTTAAGTTTTATACATAATTATGCAAGACTTCCATAAAATTTTTATACATAATTATGCAAGACTTCCATAAATACAACATATCTTATTTTTTAGTCTATAAATCAAATTTAAAGCTTGATCAGCATTCTATAAGGAGGATTAATTTTAAAAATTTATTGAAAATAGTTTAAAGTTATAGCTCTATATCTCTGTTGTTTTTCAAGTTAGATTTTCAGTGACATAAGATTATAAGTAACTTAAAATATTAATATCAAAAACTTAAACAGGAGTGTTTTGAGATTATGTGCCTCAATGTTTGGGTCATATATATAACTATTTTATTAATTTTTGAGCATTTTCTCTTCATATTTCAGCATTTAAAGTACATTTATCGAATTCTGTATCAAAAAAGCATTATAAATGTTTATTTTTATATTTTCGCATTTGTTATTTCTCATTTTTTTGTGAAAAATATTTAAAATAATATTAAAATTTTGGAAAACTGTCAGTATTATTATCGAAATATTGCGGTTATATTGTTAAACATCTTAGGCAAAAAATTTTTGCGTAAAGTTTTCTTTTTAACAGCCAAAGAAGTTGGAAGAAAATATGGGGACCCATGATTCAAAATTTTAAAAATTTTGGCTAATTTGATATGGAATTACCCAAATATCATATTTAACATTATCGAAATACAAATGTCAAAAATTCTTGCTTTTATGTATTTTAGAAACTCTCTTTATTTTTTCTTAAAATAAACAAAAATTAAAATACTCATAAAGGCCAAATGACAAAGATTAACTGAAATAGTTTTTTTAATAAACAGTTAAATTAAATCTTTTTTTATAAAACTCAATGTCTAAATGTTATTGAATGTTTACTGTTTTTAAATTTATTTTAAATACAACATTAGTATTTCTGTATACTGCTTATAGTTAACAAAACATACAACTTGCAAAAATTAGTAGTCATTAAAAAATCTTTTTGTTTTTCTAAAAAATTTGATCAAAATTATATATCAAAATAAGGGATTAGTTTTACTTATAACATTCTTTGTGTTGTAACTGGTAGAATACAATATAAAGAATACAATTAGTTTTACTTTAAAAAAAAAAATTAAATTAATATTCATTTAGAAAAAAAATACAACAACATACCATGTGGCAATATTTTATTAGGTGCATTTAATTGAGCTTCACATTGATGATACATAGATGTTGCTACAATTTCAGTACTCTTTTGGTCTTCATTATTTTTATTATCACAACTAAACAAAAAAAAATTCTTTATTGATGAAAACTTAAACTTTGTTTATATAAAAAAAAGAACAATGTTAACTTTTATAGCTGTATATAAAGTATGCACATGTAGGCAACACACAATAATAATTATAAAATTTACATTTTCCTCCTTTTATTTACATTTTTGTTATACAAAAAATATTCAAATTTATCAACAAGCTGTTTAAAGGGATCCCAAAGTGCTGAGACAAGTTGTGTTCATAATAAAGAGAATGAAAAAAAAAGAAAAAAAATGTTCGGGCAGAATTTTTTTAAGTAAAATAAAGGTATACCAAGAATAATAAACTTTGTTGTTTTATTCAAAACTCATTGTCTCCTTTTTAGCCAGTTCCTCAAAGTCTTTAAAATACATGCTCAAATCTACAAACTTAATAAAAATCTACAGACTATAATTAATTCAAGAGCATTTAATATTAAAGAGTTTTAGTAAAAGATATCATTTTAGAATTTTTTGAATCAATATTATTGTTTTTTGTTTTATTTGTTTTTTATAATAAGCATTTATTATCAATAGTATGTCTTTCCTGTAAATTTTTTAGGAAGCTAAACAAAAGAATGTTTTTTTATAAAGCGCAAGAAGCAAATAAAATTAAGATTTTGAAAATAATTTAAAAAAATAATAAATATTCTCTTAAATATAATAAACATTCAAAAAAAACGTTTATCACATATTTTATTATCTTTTTTTTTTTCATGTATATAATGTGAATTTTTTTCTTTTCTCTAGTTTTTCTAAGCCGTGTTTTTTCTAGTTTTTCTAGTTTTTTCTAGTTTTTCTTGTTTTTTCTAGTTTTTCTAAGCCGCTAAGTTTTTCTAAGCACTATGACATTTTTGTTCTCATATCGAAATGACCATGTACAAATTCTTAAATTTTTAATGAATAATTTTAGTAATCAAAATGATTTATTAGAGATACTTGCTGAATTCTAAAATTTTTAGTTAAAAAATATTTCTAGATTTACACTTAACAAACTATATATCAATAGAAGGGTAAACAAATGAGCTTTTTAATTAAATTTTTAACATGCAATAAGAAATGCAAAGTGCTTTTATATAATAATAAGTAACAAATTTTTTTATCTATAATAATAATAAAAATTCTATAATTTGATAAAAAAAAAAAAAATTTTTTAGATTTCTTATCGAAATTCTACAATGACGTCATTTACTTTGGAACTAAACGCGCTTGAATAAATTATAAAGTCTGTCTGTATGTATGTTTTCACTCAATGAAAATGGAATTAAAGGATGCTCTTTTTTTAATTACTAAATAAGTTTTAAAACAGGAAAAATAAATGTAATAACTAAATCAAGCAAAATTATAAAACAGGAAAAATAAAAAAGGAAGAAAAAGATTTTTTATTTTTGTTATTTTTTAATTATTTATTATTTACTTCTTTTTCTTTGTTTCTGTTTTGACATGTATAAATTTTTAGTTTAAATTTTTTATTTACAAAATATACATTAATTTACATTAGCAGATTTACACAGCCAACTATAGGTAGGCTGTTGAACTTTTAGAACCTAATGATGCACATGTATGCAATCCTTACAGAAATTCATTATTGACTAAGTTTATATAGATATATTCTTTTAATTTATTTATTTGAGTTTTCATGCTATATTTTTCTATAGAATGTTCTTATATCCGAAGATATTGTTTGCTTAGCATAGGAACAGCCACAAATAGTCATTAAGACTAATACAAAGTAGTTTCCGTTATTGACCAACATTTTTGCGTACCAAAGTACTACTCAAGCGCTGCGTTGGCAGTGGCCGGATTTGAACTCGTATAGTTCAACAGTCTGGGTTTTACCTTTTCTTTTGACGCTCTAACTATCTGAGCTATCCCCCCACTTTTATATATATATTGAACTTCTTGATCACAATCATCAGAACAAATAAAATCACACATTTTATAATTGGACATTTGCATACTAGTATATCAAAAATTTATTAAGTTTTTCTTTGAAATTTATTATTTGTTTAGATCCTTTTTTTCTTTCTACAGGATAATTTCCTTTTTTTAAGTCATCCCAGCCCTCTTTTAATAAAATTCTATATCTTATAACAAGAAATTATAAGTTGTTTTATGCATGCATTACAAACTTTTTTTTATATATTTTATACATATAAAGTTAAAAATATTTTTTATAAATTAAATGTAACATTTTGTTGTTTAAAAGCCTGTTTTTTTATGAACAATATTGTATGGTAATGTTGTTATTCCGTTTAAAAAAAAAAAAACGTTTATATATTTATAAAAAAAGGCTAATCGCCTAAGTAATATTTTTCTGATTTGAAAAACTCAACCAGATTTGGATTCTCCATAAAATTTTGCAACTTTTACTTATATCCCAAATTTTATTAAACCAATTTTTAAAAAAGTCTAGAACTGACACATCCTATTAAATAATAGTAACATTATAGTAAATACAAATTAGTATTCTTTGTCATGATAATCATGTTCCTTTAATGAAAAAAGTGCTAAATTATCAAAACCTAATCATCAAGATTTCAAAAATTTCAACTTTTTACTTATCAATATCTAGTCATCAAAACTAATTCAAAACTTTTAATTGAAATAAACTTAAATAAATTCAAAAATAATAAACAAAAATTTTTTCTTTCTATTAAAATATTTTGCTGTGAAACAGTTGAATCAAATATGGTGTGCTACATACTATAAAAGTTAATAAACTTCGTAAATCACCATAAAATTACTAAAATTTATAAAAACTTATATTGCTAAATTTTAATTGCCAGTAAAATCACCATTTTATTAAAAAAACTTACCCCCAAACTGAATCATCATAAAGTTTATCATAAAAAACTTCATCTTCATTCTTGTTTACTTTAAAACTTTGTACATTTGGGTTAGCAGGTGACACATATAATTTTTTCCCTTTAAATATGCTGTTATTCAATATCTGAATAGCCGAACTAGCCATCTCAACAGAATCCATGGTTACAAACCTGAAACAAGAACTCTATATTTATTGATAATTACAGACTAGTAAACAAGAGTTCTAAACAACAGAAATTGAATGACCTATATTCTTAGGCATTTGATTCAAATAAAAAAACACCATTGCTCAAAAAAATATTCATACCCATATGTTGAATATTGGCCAGGTTTCTTTGGTGGAACAACTTTAATATTATATATTGGACCAATATCTTTAAATAACTCATGCAAATCATTCTAAACAACAACAACAAAAAAAACTTTAACTTATTTTAAATAGAGTTAAAATATTCTTCAATAAATTTTTACCAAAATTTAATAAATAAAATTTATAATAAAAATCATAAACATTGGACAACAACAACAAAAAATTGAATTAAATAAATACTGTCAAATTAAATAACATTAAACCTATTGTATTGTGGTGTATTTTGTACAAAAACAGTATAAAATACTTAATTATTTTTAATATTATGACGACTTTACAAAGTTTAAAAAAATTGTAAAAAAAAAAAAGTACATAAAGAATTTTTTGTTTGTTTATATCAAATTTTCATGTGTAACAATTTTAGCGTCACACTTTTTATGTTAGTAAACATAAAAAGTGTGAAAACATAACACTGCTTATACCACAGAATTCCCATTTAGTTTAAAATTCCAAAACAATAAAAAAATCAAAACAAAAACTTATAATGGGCTTTGTTTTTAAGTATTACATTATAAATACAAACGAACCTTTTAAATAATTTTTTTATAGTGTTTTATTTTAAAGGCACTTTAACAAGCATTTTAAAAAAAAAAGAATAATCTTTTTTATATTTAGGCCAGACAGTTATCCAGTTCAAGTATAAAAAAAATCATAAGTTGTCCAGCTTATCCTAACTTATCATAAAAATTAACACATAAGAAATTAATTAAAATGATCAAGTCAACTTTTGATTTGTCATTTGATTATGCCAACTTGTTCATTAAAAATGTTAAAAAATAACTATATTTTCTACTAACCTTAAAATAATATTTAGCACATTATTAGATTATCATTAACTTTAAGATTTTTGTTATGAATATCTCGTTTATTTATGATTATTTTTTTATATTTATATTACACAAAATATTTGTTATGTTTATAATGTAAATATTTTTATTATATTTATAATATAAAATATCTTTTATATTCATTTTGTTAAAACAATAGTTTAAACTAAACGACAGTTTGCAACATTGTAATGATTGTTTAGGGTAATTCCACATCAAATCACCCACTCCATTGAACCATGTGTTTTCTTTTTGTTTTAAATTTTGACAGATGATTCCTATTTATAAAAAAATATTGCATGCAAAATTTCAGCTAAAAATGTCAAGCGGTTGACAAGATACAGCAAATTTAATTTGGACCTGGTTTCTCAAAATGACCCGGTTTTCATAACATTCTGAAAAGTTGTTTTCCTCAATAAAATAAGAAATAAAAATGGCAAAAATATAAAAATATACATTTATAATGGTTTTTTAATGCTGAATTCAATAAATGTACTTAAAATGCTGAAATGTTAGAGGAACATCCTTAAAAATTAATAAATCAACTAGTTTATATAATCTAACTTTAGGGCCCAATATCTCAAAACACCCCCGTCAAATTTTTTTTTTTTGCTTTCAATATTTTAAGCTAGTTATAATCTTACTAGGCACAAAAAATCTAACTGGAAAAAAAACTGAAACATATAGAACTTTAATTTTAAAGATGTATAACTTTTTTAAGAAATTCCTAAAAAATATTTATAAATTCAATTAAAATAAATTATTCCTAATTTACAAAGTTACTTAAAAATACAAGATTTTTAAAGGTATCGAATGTGCAAGTTATTTTGACTGTATTTGTAATAGTTCACAATATTGTTGCCATTTTACTTGCACTTCTTCTATTTCAACATTTTCAAACACATAGTTTCTACCAGAACTAGAGCAAGCTTGTGGAACAGATAGTTTTTTCAATATATTGATGTTAGGAATAAAACAGTGGTCGTCTCTTTCAGGCCAGTTAAAATAGATTGATGGACCTCTTGGGTGGAGAAACTTAACTTCAGCATCAACTTCTTCTAGGTTGATTTCAGTTACAATGCCGATCCACCACTTATCATCATAAACTACCGCAACATAACCTCCTAAAGTGACAGTATCAGGTTCAAATATATGTTTCTTTTTAAGATTGTGAATTATTGTATATTTAGTGTCTGTACTACACCTCTTCGCCCCAACCCTATTATCTCCAAGATGTATAAATTGATGAAAGCTACGAGTACCTGGTAGAGTTGTTACATCAGTGTACCTTTCTTTTTGCTTTTCACGTTGCAATTGTAAGTCCAATCCCTTTATGTAAATGAAGTTAACAGCCTTAATTTTCTCAACACAAAATTCATACATAGCCTCTGATGTGAGAATTTGGTTTCTGTATGGTCGTTTTAAACTTTCTTGTGCTGTTAACCTTTTTACAGTACCACCAATTCCATCGCATGGTGACTTTCCGTGGGACGTGGCAAAAAAGTTCCATTCAATTTTGAGGGAAAATTCTGTCTCTAGTTGGCATAGATTGTAAAAGCTTTTACAATTTTTGTACTGTCCTGCACAACCATCAGTGAATAAATGCAATTTGGATAAATCAAGAAATTTTGTTTTTAATATTGGTATAATTAGTTGAAATATCTTGTATACATAAGTTACATCGTGTATAATGTCGTCTGATATAAAACAGTAAGAAATATGTTTCACTACACCATTTTCTTCTTTATAGTATATCACTAATGGATGTAAAGAACATTGTTGGGTGTTCCAGTGATAGCTCTGTATTTCATCTTGGACTACAAAAGCATAATTTTCAGCAAAGTCGCCAAGAATGATAATGTTTGATTGATCCATATTTTCTTTTAGTTGATTAAGGTATTGTGATTGAGATTTGGCAATATAAGAATGAGATTGTAGCTTTTCAAAACAAGATACCAATAGTTCAATAAACGTTGGAACATCTGTTGTTAAACTCAATAGTGTTGCACGATCAGTAGTTTGCCATTGTTTGTAGTGTATCTCAAAATCATCTTCGTATTCTCCAAAAATCTCATACAAATACATGGTGAGCAGTTCTTTACCAGGACAATTATCACACTGTGCAAGCATGCATTCTTTGTTTTCTACTGAGCAAACAGTTTTCAAAAGTAAATCCTTATACGTTAGTTCAATATTTAAGGCATCCACTAGCAAAATGGCATTTTGGTGATAAGAACAAACACAAACAGAATGTGTACCACTTGCACCTGGCAAAATGCACCACTTTGGTCTAAGTGAAGCAAATTTTGAGTAACTTATTTGTATTTCTGGATTGTTTTCTTTGTATAATACATATAGTTCCTTTAAATTACACAAAAGCAGTTTTTTTTGTTTGTGGACGTTCTTTTGAATGCTGACATAATCTTTTTTTCCAGGCATAGTTCGACATAAATCACTTGAGTCATAAAACAATTTAACTGAATCTTCTATTTCTTTATGTAAGACTTTACCCTTATACAATGGAGAGATACCTAACAATCCTTTTTTATTAAAAATTTTTCTAGCCATCTTGGCCTGGTATTCTGTAACCGAAAAGTTATTTTGTACTTCTAATATTGACCAACTTGGGGGTGCCAGTGTTAGAAGTTGAACAATAGTTCGTTTGTCAGAACATAGAATTTTTTCTTTTACCAAGCTCATAATTTCATCAAAGTTTGCAGCCTTCTTTTTCATCCCATTGGTTTCATAACATAGTTTTGAGGAAAATTGAGTTTCAATTTTTCTAGTAGCGTTATACGCCATTTCGTTGATGCATGCAACTTTTTGCTTTCCTTCTGACAGTATATGTTTTAATGATTTTGAATGAGATTTTAGAGGAGATAAACTAAAATTTTTGAGTTCTTTATTGATCTCCTGTCTTATTTTTTTGCATGGTGATATTAGAAAATCCTCATCTTGTTCACTCTTACTTTGCTCCTCTTCTGTAAGTTCTTTTTTTCTGGCAATCTTTTGTTTACAAGGTTTGCAAAGTTTCTTCCCAGGAGGAATATTCAAACAATTTCTCATCATGACTTGTGACTCTTTTATTGTAACTACGCCAAGATTTTCTAAAAGTAATTGAATTGTATAAAGTATGTCTGCACATTAGTTCAAAACTTTCGTTTATTTTTTGAAAAACATAAATTAATGAAATATTTAAATTTTACAGCTACATACTTGTGATTTTCTTTGTATGTCTATTGAATGGATCACAACAAGCTTTCTGCCATATAGGATACATTTTCAAATATTTTGTATTATGTCTTTCACATAATATTTCTAAGTTTGATAATTCAATATTACAGCGTAAAGATATAATTATTTTTTCTTCATTGCTTAAAGTTTCAATAACATCTTGTTGGCCTTCGCAAGCATCTGATGTCATTAACCCAATAGAACACATCTTAATAAGATAAATTATTTAGTATGAAAGTATTTCCTAAAAATAAAAATAAAATTCTTCTACTTAATTGTATGTAAAAAAAGTTTTTTAATAAATATAATTTTTAATAAATGTTGTTCTTAATATTATTATTATTAATATTAATAATAAATGTTGTAAAAAAAGAAGTTTTTAAATAATTATATTATTTAAATTATTAATTTTTTAAAATTTAAATATAATCTTACCAATAAATGTTGTTCTATATCTGAACTTTTATAAACTAAACTTTTATAAACTAATTTTTAATAAACTTTTACAAACTATAGTTGTCAAAATTAAAAAAAATATCATATTAACATAACAATTATTTTTTATAAAATGTTTTTATATAAAAACAAAACCGGATGTTTTTTCAGTTGTTAAGTTCATATAATTAAGTTATCATATAATTAAGACTTCCTTAAATATATAAAAAGTCTATTAACCAAAATTAATTCTTTACAGAATTCTATAATTTGCTACACAAGTACTATCTTTAGGAAGATTTTTAGCAGCTTTTAAGTGATGCCATACCCTTTTAATTTTTTAATTAGTTTGCAATGAAGTGTATTGAATGCTTTTGCAGTAAGAAAAAAGCAATTCGAAGGATACAAAAAAAAAAAGAACTTTCCTACTTAGTTTTCAGTAAAAAAACATTTATTATTAATATTAAAAAAGCTCTAGTTTTAAATATATTAAATAATGATATAGTATTAGATATTTCCAAATCTTTGGCTGTAGGATAATTGGAGCTTGATAAGAGTTAACAATGATGTCTCAACTTATCATCTACAACTTATCACTACTAAGTAACTACTGTTCATACAAAGTAGTTTGATATGTTTTATTGGCTAAATGGTTTAAATGACAGAGATATGGCAATGCCAGGTGTTATTGAAACACTATTCTCCTCCCCTCTAACTGTAATAAAAAAAAGTTGTTTTCACCATATCTTTTGCAATATGCTTTTTTTAAAGTATTCTTGGTAAATTGAACTAAATTAGAACATCACTAAAAATATTTTGTTGTTCCCTCACCCCTCCCCCTCGTTAGAAAATTGCTATGGGCACCCATAAAAGTGGTGTATCTTGGAAACTATGGTTCTATATGTTTTAGTTGTTTTTCCAGTTAGGTTTTTTGTGCCTAGTAAGATAATAAGTAGCTAAAAATATTAAAAGCAAAAAAAAAAAAATCTAGACGGGGGTGTTTTGAGATATATGACCCCTAAGTTTGAATATATAAATTAGGTGTGTTTTTAATTTTAAAGCATGTTCTGCTCATATTTCAGCATTCTAAGTGCATTTTTTGAATTCTGCATTAGAAAAGCATTATAAATGCTAATTTTCATATTTTTATTTTCATTATTTTTCATTTTATTAGAGCAAACGTTTTTTTAAAATGACACAGAAACCAGGTCATTTTGGGAAACCAGGTCTATATTAAAACCTTGATATCTTGTGAACGGCTGAACATTTTTGGCTAAAATTTTGCATGTGAACTTTTCTATATGAAATGCAACAGCTAAAGAAGTTTAAAGAAAATATGAGACCTATGGTTCAAAATCTTGAAAAATTTGGGTGATTTGATGTGGAATTACCCTTTAGTAAAAACATAATTTTAAAATGACAAAAACACGCAAATTAGATCTAAGTATCAAGCTCATTCATTCAAAGTTTAATTGCAAAAATGTTTCTTTCTCCTGTGTTCAACCCAATGAAAAAGCTATTCAAATATTAAAGATAGAACTTTTACAATTACGGTTACCAAAAAGAAAAGATTTGTTGATTGAAACTTTAACGCAAGAATATTTATTTAAAATACTAAAAACAAAATACTGAAATTTTTTTTGGACTATTCATTATTTGATTCATCAGATGAAAAATTTAATTTATTATTATTTAAGTAATTTTTTCTTTCTGATGTTGGCTTTTACACTTCATCATTCACCCATAACTCTATAGACTTAAACCAAATACATTAAAATCTTTTCCTTGCAAACTTACTCAAATTAAATTTTGAAAACATTTCTCTTTCAGAGAGTTGCGTAGGTCCATTTTCACTCTATTCATTATTGAAAAGATGACTTAATTTTAAAATTTCATAAATCATAAATTATGATGATTTTGATTTTCAACCAACGATTTTTAATTTTTATATTTACACCTATTTAAAACAAGTACTACTAATTTTTCAACCTATTAAGTCATTGACCTATTGTATTTTTAACCCACTGAATTTTCAACCTACTGTATTTTTAATATTATAACTACACCTTTTTTGTATGTATTTTGTATATTTTGATGTTAATTTGAATACAAGCCAAATTTGATCAGCCTTGGCACAGTGGCTGAAGTGCTGTCTTCAAAATTGGGAGGTATAAGGTTCAAGGAATGCTTGAATAACTTATTGATTGTTAATTTAAAAAAAGAAATTCATAGTTTAAAAAAAAAAACATAAAACACACCACCAGACCAAAAAACATAAAACACACCAGAGAATCGGTTTAAAATTTATTTATCTCAAATTGGTTGAAAATAAAAGTCTATAAAATAGGTCAAAAAATATATTGGTTGAAAATAAAAAAGATATAATTGGTTGAAACCAATTTAGGCCTCAGTAGGTTATCTGAAAATTAGTTCTACTTTTTAGTAGAGGAACTTTTTGTAGAACAACTTAGTAGGTTGAGAATTTTCTAGGTCTATTTGACACGGAAAAAAGGTGTTCAACTTTTGCAATAGTTCGACGAGAAGTAGAACCGGAACTCATTTAACTTTTATCGAGCTGGAGAATATTTAGTGCCATAACTTGGGGTAACCAATATTATGTGATACTATGTACTTTACAGTGTAATTTAATAACCTATGCCAAGCTTCCAAAACATCCTTTACGCTTCCAGTAAAACCAGCATGTTGCAACAATATTTTGTAAAAGTCATAAACTTTTTCTATTCTTTCATCCAAGAATGCATTGTTTTCAATAATTTGAAACCAGCCTTCTGTATTTAAAACTTTTGTTAATTTTTTTGTTTATTAGATATAGACTAAGCGACAGTTCTTTATTGTTATAAAGTAAGCAACTTAGAATTTCTTTTTGATCAAATCAAGATCCTTACTATTCATTGTTAGATTACTGGATAAAATGTCATTTTGTTGCATTTCCTGCTGCAACTCATTTTGTTTACAAATTATATCTCACAAACTCATATTTCTTGTTTTCATAAATATTTCAAAAGCTTTCTGGTGCCACATTCCTTCTGCATGTATGATTGCAGATCTGTGTTGCAATCGACTGCATCCTTTTCCACCACTCCATTCTGGCATGTACCCTTTTAAAATCTGAATTTGAGAAGAATATTCTTGGCATATGCTGCAACTTAGTGCAGTAACTATTCCATCAACACTCTCTATTTCAAGCCAATCGTTAGCATTGTATTTTGCAAGTGTAGAATCTTTCCACTTATTAGCTGTTTGTAGTTGTAGCCTTCTTACATAAACTTATTTTATTCTAGGTGGGTGTTTCAGATCCTGATTTCATTTTAAAAGAAATAATTTTCTGTCACTTTTTTTCCGCATCCATTTTATGATTGTTTTTTTATTCTTTATATAATTTTACTTCTAAAACTTATTTTCTAAAAACTTTAAACAAAAACAATTTTATTTTGCTTAAAGCATTACGATGTTTTTAAGTCAACATTCTTTTTACCAATCATAAACTCGCATTATTTATCATTTTTCACGGAAACATTATTATTTCTAAATCGTAATGCAAATTTGATTCATTAAAAAAAAAAAAAGTTAAGTTACAGGTACTTTTTTAACTTTTTGTTTATATAAATTTTATAATACCTTTGACTCTCTTCTTTATGCTATGTTTTAATTTTAATGTTTTTGTTTCAATGTTTTACTTATCTTTTTAATGTTTTTGTGATAATTGTTTTGGAATGTTTCTGAATTTTTAATATAAAGTTTGACCTGCAATTTGTGCCAGTCAAATTTGATCATCCAGAATTAATTTTGGGAGATTAAAATACCATTTTTTCTAAAAGTAGATGATCATTGATCGGCTGCTATTTCGAGCGCTGGTAATGTAAATTTATATAAACACTAATAAATTACAGAAAAACTCTAAAAAAAAATTCATATATTATATAAACAAAGTATTATCAATGTTATAGTAAATATTACTATGAACTTTGAAACATCTTTTTTTTACTGTTTAATCTCACTACATGATAACAATGTATTTGACTTTTGTTTATTTGCTCTGTAACTAATAGAGGTGTACCGGATATTTTTGCCGGATATTGAACTTTTCTAAATTTCTATAAGTGTTTATAAAGAAAAAACAAGTCTTGCCTTTCTACAATAAATAGTATTCAAGATCTGACTTTAAAAAATCAAGAGAAAAATTGTATGACAATGGGATATGTGCTGAAGAAGTTTAGAACAAAGTGATTAAAAAAAGAAAAAAAAAAATTTGGCAGTAAAAACAATTTTTCCTTATACATTATTAACGCATATACCTGTGTTATACCAGTTTTTTCTTGATTTTTTTTAAAATCTTGAACACTATTTAATATAGAATGGCAAGACTTGTTTTTACTTCATAAACACTTATAGAACTTTTAAAAGTTCAATATCCGGCATATTCGACAAAAATATCTGGTACACCTCTAGTAACTAAAGGGTCAAATCATAACAGAGGAGATGAAGATGTAATGAAGGAGTATCAGAGATGTAATGAAGATGTAATAACAGATGTAATGAAGGAGTATCAGAGGTGTAAAGAGAGTTTCAAATATACTTTATTGGAATCAAATTATTATATAGCAAAATGCGTATATAAAAAAGATGCTAAACGAGTTTTAGCTCCTGCTATGATAGGTTCAATAAGTTTAGATTGATTTTCTAAAGTTTTGATAATTCAAATCGGATGAGTTAACAAAGATCAAATGTGAAATCGCAGCACATTCTATCAAACTTGAAAGTTTATATTCAAGACAACTTTGCTTTGGTATTAAAAAGTTGAACTAAAACATTAATTAAAAGTTGTTTACAAACTGAAAATTTGAAAGTCTTAGCTTAAATCTGCAACTACAATAAACCTCTGCTATACATCACATACACCTTCATACATCTCTAATCAAGAGTCTTAAAATAATCATTCAAGCTCAGAAACACATTTTTTCTCTGAACATTCTCAGTTGTTTGTTTGCCTCCCTCTTGATCTGATGAATCTGAAAAATCCGATTCCTATTTCTTTTGCTAATACTACTCGATACTCGA
The DNA here is from genome assembly GCF_022113875.1 of Hydra vulgaris. NCBI lineage: Eukaryota > Metazoa > Cnidaria > Hydrozoa > Anthoathecata > Hydridae > Hydra > Hydra vulgaris. Next base: position 7,820,372 of record NC_061158.1, on the reverse strand, counting down.
TAATCTTCTTCACTATTTAAAGGAAATGGGTACTATTGACTGTCCATGCATGGATTCCTTATGAATGTAGCCATATGAAACACCACTTTCATAAAGTGTTCAAATCCATGGAGTAATGCATGGAATACTTGTATAGACCTTACATTAGATCCAGCTATTAGACTGTTTGATCATTATCCTTTTAAATTTTAGTTAAAGAAGTATCTTTTTGTATAAAGTCCAAAAATATACTCCATGGTTTAAATAACTATGTATAACTTTTATGAAAATGTTATTTGCCTCCCTAAGGCCAAGAGGGCCACTTTGCCATGGTTATAACCATCTCTAAACTCTTTAACTCTGAAACACGAATTTGGCAAACAAGGCTGCTGTATGAAAAAATAAGTTGAGCACGGTATTACCTGTGGAGACGTGGGGATCAAACTTGGAACTTCTTGCTTACGAAGCGAGGTTTTTACCACTGCACCACAATCACATAATTATGATGAATCTGCCATATAATTATGACCTTTTTGGCATAAGGTGTATAAAGTTATGCATTTAGACCATGTAATATGCTTTATACAACCACCTATGTTATGTGAGTTTTACAAACAAAATTTCACTTATAGGTTAAGCCATTTACATTATGTAGAAACTTTTTTCAATTATATTTAAAATGAATTTATAAATATTTTTAAATATTAATTTATTTTATTGAATGTTTTATAAATTTAAATTTAAAAAAAAATACTTTACTGTTAAGATTTCTAAACTCTGTTAAAGTAAAATTTTTCTTAACAAATTTAGTTCTAGTTACTTTTTTATGTTCATTTTACATTCAACTGTTTTGTTTATCAGTTTATAGTTACATATCAACAATTTTTTCTATCTCTATACGAAAGTGCTAATATACAGTTATAAGCGCTTAATGCACTTATAACTGAATATAATAAATGAATAGCCAGATAAACTCTAATCAAGCCTGTAGGAAAAATTATTTTAAAGAACTTTTTAGAATTTTTTATATTAACTTTATATAACAGATTTATAAAAAAAAAATTTTTTTTGGTTTTGAAATTGATTCTAGCAAAAAATTTTCCATTACTAATTTTTTTAATTGACTATAGAATAAACATCTATTAGAAATGATTAACTAGTTAGAGTAGTTGGCGAAGACTTTGTTAAAGCAAAAATGTTAAAAAAAATTGTTATAATAGTTTTTATTTCTTTATTTTTAAACCACTAAAAAAAACTGTAAAATAGTATGAAATTCAAAATATAAGTTGAAGGAGCAAAATAAATCATGAACTTTGATGGGTCAAAGTCATTTAGCAATCTTGAAAGTATATTATTTTTACATTTCTGCCCAAAAATTTTAAATAACTTTTCTCCCTCCCCCACAGAGCATGACGTAATTTTTTGGACCACCCCTAATCATGTTTTAAAACAAGGTTGATACTATGTAACTTAGTCAGACAATATATTATTGATAACTGATAAACTCAGATGATAGCTAGTTTAAAGTGGTTATAACAAATTAGTTTATAGTTGAAAAAATATTAAGTAATTGACAGTTAAGAACTTCACCCATAAACAATTCCCCCCACATTAAGAAAAAAACAAAACAAAAAAATAAATTGTATGAAATCAAACATAAAATGATTATGTTGTATTATAAATGTTTTAAGGAATAAACAGTTTAAGTTTAAGTTTTTTATAATAAGGAAAGTTTTTTTTTATTCTTATTTTAAAAAAGACATTTAAATTTTATTGTAAATTTTTTTTCTAAAAAGATTGTTTAATTTAAAGATATTCTTTAAATGATTTTTAACGTGCTTTAAAAATTTTTTAAATTGCATATTTTAAAGCTTATGCTACACTTTTTCTTTACACAATAAAATCTCATAACAAAACCTGTAATAATGTTTTTATATTAACTAATGTTATATTGTATGTTTATATTACCCAATGTTATGTTTTCCTATATAATATTAGATGATTCATGTTGTAATATTAAAAAATTAATGCTTCAAACAACATTCTTCTGTTGGTTGCCTGTGTTCCTTTATCACCTAGGATATTGTGTACTAAAAATTAGACTAATTGAAACAATTTTAAAATGTTCACGCCGGCGTGTACCACCGGTGCTACACACTAGACTGTCTCATTGGGCAGCGTGTACCACTGGTGGTACACACTAGACTGTCTCATAGGTACACACTAGACTGTCTCATACCACCGGTGGTACACGCCTAATGAGACAGTCTAGTGTGTACCACCAGTGGTACACGCTGCCCAATGAGACAGTCTAGTGTGTACCACCGGTGGTACACGCCGGCATGAACGTGTTAAGGGTTGCCACATTTTATAAGATAAATTAACCATATGTTAGTAATTATATAACTTAAATATACTAATTAACTAATAATGAATAGAAACTTCAGATAATATAAATTGTATTTTTCTAAACTAGTAGGCATAATCTATATTTCACAATACATATTATTTACCATTACACATACTATTCACTAAACCAGCCAATTTTTCTACTACCATTTAACTCTCTGTAAACTATTTATATATTTTATATGTTTTATTGTTATCATGTTGATTTCTGTTCAATTTAAAAATTAATAATATGGCAATCACTATATCTTCAACTAAGGTGTAACTTGTTGGTAAACCTGCACAAATTCTGTATACTGCCAGACTTCCTCAAGAGGGGGTGTTCTTCAAATGTTGCTTTTCCGCCATTTAGAAAAAAAACAAAAAGTAAAAAAATGCATTCGGGCAACCATTGAAGCAGTTCTTGTTATATTGGAGAGAGGAAGAATACTAACTCAAAAAATTAATAATATGGAAATAAAGTTAAAAAACTTTATAATGATTATCTGCTGATGAAAAAATACAGAGGAATAAAATTGGACAGCTGTCAAATGAATAAAGGAATTTTTTAGGCTTATTTTCAAGAACTTTTTTAATACACCAACCAAGAATGCATTGGAAATTATAAAAAAAAGATAAAAATAAAGCATTCTATTGCCAACAACTTAATACCCATTAAGTTGTAGTATGGTAAGAATTAATCAGAATTTAACAGCTGGGAAAGCACAGAAACAAGTTAAAGAAACTAAAATAAAAATGAGGCGTCAAAGCAGTACAGCCAAATTAATAGAAAAAACTGAACTTGTTCAGTTTTTTCCTTCTTCATTTTTTTTGTTCCTTCTTCATTAGTAATTGACATAGTGATTACTAGTAATTCTAGTTCCTCAGATGATGAAGATGAATAGATTCCTCCAGATAGTTTAATTAAATGTTTTACCGTCTCTTGATCAGTTTAATATTTCTGATCGCTGTGCGCTCTTTGTGATTGGAACAGTAGCTCAGGCTTTTGGTCACATTAAAAGATTTATCATTGTTGTACAGCAAAATCTGCAGAACAAGGTAATTGGTTTGTGAAGAGATTATGACTGATAAGGTAATTTCTTTCCTAATAATCCTTTTTTTTTTGGGATTGGGATGGAAAGCTCTTACCTGATATCACTGGTGGTCAATAAATAGTGGATAGAAATGCCATCCTTGTGACTGGTGGAGGGATGGATAAACTGCTGTGCATTCCAAAGATTGGTTGAGGTATGGGTGAGCAACAGGCTGATGCTTTTATGAAGGCTTTTGAAGATTGGAAATCAAATAAGCGTGTTTAGGGACTGGTTTTTGATACTATTTCATCTAACACTGGGTTGAATATTAGTGCCTGCACAATAATGTAGCCAAATCTAAACCACAATCTTATATGTATAGTATGCAGGCACTATGTGTTTGAAGTTGAACGGATTCAACATATATTGAAAGGAAGCATGAGGTTCATCATATTGAGCAGAACAAGACATATCATTTTAACATCCTTTAACTCAAGCATTAGAAAAGATGAAAATAAAAGGCAAAAGTTTCTTTTTTAATTGGTTGATCTTTACCAGAAAGAATTTCTAGTTGTATCAAAATCTGCCCTGTTGAAGATGACTGTTGATGATAGATAAATGATTTTTGATTGCCTAGTGCATAATAATAGTATAAAGTACACAAAAAATACTGTACTAAATATTTATTTAGCAGTATTGTAAACAATAAACATTGAAAACCCATGTAATGTTAACTAAATAAAAAACTAGAATCTTCTTTTTTTTACACCTTTACCAACAGAAAAAATGTGACAAACATGGCAACCCCAAATTATTATCCCATTTGCTTCAAACTTTGCCTAAACACAACTATTGTCATATAGAACAACAAGCTTGAGGACAGCTTTGAATAAAAATTTTGTATCACCCGAACACAGGCCTAGTTTTTAATATAAAATGCTTAACGCAATAGCCTAATGTGAATTTGACATCATAAAATTCTTTTTATTTTTTAACTAAACGACATAAATTATATTATATATAGGCTTTTATATGGTAAAAAACCATAAAAATACATAAGTTCTATAAATTCTAGCGCATGGTGGCAACCTTAAATATTAATTCAGAGAAAATAGCCAGGGAGCAGAAAAAATCGAATGAATTAGTAATAACATAACGCCCTAATATACATATATACCCTATGTTATGTAATAATGTTGATATGTAGTATTAATAATGTTCTTAATGTTAATAATAATAGTGATATATATATATATATATATATATATATATATATATATATATATATATATATATATATATATATATATGTATAAATATATATATATATATATATATATATATATATATATATATATATGTGTGTGTATATATATATACACAGGGCTTGTGATGAATCGAGCGTCATCGCGCTCCGCTCGTGAAACGCGCCTATAAATGGTATTTTGAAACGTTCCAAGCGCGATAAACAACGCTTGTTCAGCTTATAACGAGCGTATAAAATAACGCTCGTCCAAGAGTTCGGGGCAAAACGAATAATAACTTTTTGTTTTATTTTCATAAAATATGAAAAAAAGATTTTTTAATAAAGATTTTATATTATCGAAGCACTAATATAATATAAAATAAAAAAAGCACAACGTCATTCTTTTTTGCACTAACCTAATGAATGAGCAGTTTGAAGTCGTTAATAGGCACTAATTTCATTGATGGAATGTGCATGTAGAAATTCAATGCAAATACAAAAATGCACAAATAAAATAACAAAAAATTAGAAAACCATTATAAGAAAATTGAAACTGCAGAATATTTTTAATCTTGTAAAAACATCAAGTAAGAATTATTTGATTTATTGTTTGTAATATTCCATAATTCGTTTATAATAAAAATAAATAATGATTCAGTAATTTTTAAATTAGTTTTTGTTTACAGTATAAGTTTTTTATTAACTATAATTTATTGTAACTCAAATTTAAAACGATTCTGTTGTTTAGAATGTCCGCAATCAATGACATTCCAAAAGGAAACAAAGTAATGTTGTCAACATTTATTAAATGGAAAGTTCAAGAGGTAATAGGCTTTAGAACTGAAGTTACCAGCGGAACTACATATGTTGTTGAAATTTACTGCAAAGTTTGTACAAGAAATAAAGAAGCGGTATTACAAGGTTGTAAAAGTTTGATACGACAATATGCTTTACGGTTTATTGGTGGGACGAACTTTATGTCGATCCACACAATTCAAAGACATTTGGAATCAGCTTCTCACCTTTTTGCAATAAGGTGTGAAAGCGAGAAACCCTCAAATGAGCAATGTGTTACAAAATACAAAATCCTAAAAGGTAACTAATAAATTATTATCTTAACAATAAAGATTTCAAAGATAATAATATATAGAGATTACTTTCTTTACGGATCATTATCTCGTTAACTTTTTTTCACTCGTTAACTTTTTTTCACTTCTTACCTTTTCCTGTGAGGCGCCTCATATTTTGTTTTGATGATATGGCTATTAAGCATTTACACATTCGCAAATGCTTGATGATGTTTATGTTAAATGATGATGATGTTTATGTTAAATGTTGATATTTGATTATTTTAAAATGTGCTGAAAAAATTAAACTAAACTATAAGAAAAATAAAAAAAATAATAACCTAAAAAAAGTTTGTCAACAAAAGAAAAAAATTAAACCTAACAAAACTTGATTAAACTAAGAACAAACTATTTTTTGAACAACAGCGTTCTTTTATTTTTTCAAAGTTCTTTTTTTAATGACACAGATGAAACTAACATTTATAACTAACATTGCATTAATTAAAGTTTGTTAACTCTTTTTTATTATTCATTCAACTGTAACATTAAAAAAAGTGAGAAAAAATTACAAGTTTTTTTTAATAAAAAACTAGTACTAGGAGCCTTAAAATTTCAAGAAATTTTTAGTACAAAGTAACTTTTCAATAAGAAACTTATTTATAAGTTTGATGAATATTTGCTCATTTTTCACCTAAATATCTCATCAACATTACTCGAAGTTAATATTATCTACGATGGAGAACAACAATTACAACGAGAATTTAATTTCCACGCACAATCGAATTGGATTGAATTTGATTAGGAATAAAAACTTGAAATTAAAGAAACTTTTAATAAACTTTTACTACTAGATTTAGAAAAAAGTATGCTCAAAATTAGAAACTTTTTAGTACTATCGTTTGATGGTTTCTTATAAAAAAAAAAAACTTGTAATTAATATTAGTCAAAAAAGCTCAAGAGTTTTTCCCTTTAAAAAAAACTAAATAAGACTTGTGATAAAAAGTCTAAGTTTCCAAATTTATTAAAAGCTATATCGATTATCTTCGCAATTTCCGGATCAAACTCAAGTGTGGGTAATTCCACATCAAATCACCCAAATTTTTCAAGATTTTGAACCATAGGTCTCATATTTTCTTTAAACTTCTTTAGCTGTTGCATTTCATATAGAAAAGTTCACATGCAAAATTTTAGCCAAAAATGTTCAGCCGTTCACAAGATATCAAGGTTTTAATATAGACCTGGTTTCCCAAAATGACCTGGTTTCTGTGTCATTTTAAAAAAACGTTTGCTCTAATAAAATGAAAAATAATGAAAATAAAAATATGAAAATTAGCATTTATAATGCTTTTCTAATGCAGAATTCAAAAAATGCACTTAGAATGCTGAAATATGAGCAGAACATGCTTTAAAATTAAAAACACACCTAATTTATATATTCAAACTTAGGGGTCATATATCTCAAAACACCCCCGTCTAGATTTTTTTTTTTTTGCTTTTAATATTTTTAGCTACTTATTATCTTACTAGGCACAAAAAACCTAACTGGAAAAACAACTAAAACATATAGAACCATAGTTTCCAAGATACACCACTTTTATGGGTGCCCATAGCAATTTTCTAACGAGGGGGAGGGGTGAGGGAACAACAAAATATTTTTAGTGATGTTCTAATTTAGTTCAATTTACCAAGAATACTTTAAAAAAAGCATATTGCAAAAGATATGGTGAAAACAACTTTTTTTTATTACAGTTAGAGGGGAGGAGAATAGTGTTTCAATAACACCTGGCATTGCCATATCTCTGTCATTTAAACCATTTAGCCAATAAAACATATCAAACTACTTTGTATGAACAGTAGTTACTTAGTAGTGATAAGTTGTAGATGATAAGTTGAGACATCATTGTTAACTCTTATCAAGCTCCAATTATCCTACAGCCAAAGATTTGGAAATATCTAATACTATATCATTATTTAATATATTTAAAACTAGAGCTTTTTTAATATTAATAATAAATGTTTTTTTACTGAAAACTAAGTAGGAAAGTTCTTTTTTTTTTTGTATCCTTCGAATTGCTTTTTTCTTACTGCAAAAGCATTCAATACACTTCATTGCAAACTAATTAAAAAATTAAAAGGGTATGGCATCACTTAAAAGCTGCTAAAAATCTTCCTAAAGATAGTACTTGTGTAGCAAATTATAGAATTCTGTAAAGAATTAATTTTGGTTAATAGACTTTTTATATATTTAAGGAAGTCTTAATTATATGATAACTTAATTATATGAACTTAACAACTGAAAAAACATCCGGTTTTGTTTTTATATAAAAACATTTTATAAAAAATAATTGTTATGTTAATATGATATTTTTTTTAATTTTGACAACTATAGTTTGTAAAAGTTTATTAAAAATTAGTTTATAAAAGTTTAGTTTATAAAAGTTCAGATATAGAACAACATTTATTGGTAAGATTATATTTAAATTTTAAAAAATTAATAATTTAAATAATATAATTATTTAAAAACTTCTTTTTTTACAACATTTATTATTAATATTAATAATAATAATATTAAGAACAACATTTATTAAAAATTATATTTATTAAAAAACTTTTTTTACATACAATTAAGTAGAAGAATTTTATTTTTATTTTTAGGAAATACTTTCATACTAAATAATTTATCTTATTAAGATGTGTTCTATTGGGTTAATGACATCAGATGCTTGCGAAGGCCAACAAGATGTTATTGAAACTTTAAGCAATGAAGAAAAAATAATTATATCTTTACGCTGTAATATTGAATTATCAAACTTAGAAATATTATGTGAAAGACATAATACAAAATATTTGAAAATGTATCCTATATGGCAGAAAGCTTGTTGTGATCCATTCAATAGACATACAAAGAAAATCACAAGTATGTAGCTGTAAAATTTAAATATTTCATTAATTTATGTTTTTCAAAAAATAAACGAAAGTTTTGAACTAATGTGCAGACATACTTTATACAATTCAATTACTTTTAGAAAATCTTGGCGTAGTTACAATAAAAGAGTCACAAGTCATGATGAGAAATTGTTTGAATATTCCTCCTGGGAAGAAACTTTGCAAACCTTGTAAACAAAAGATTGCCAGAAAAAAAGAACTTACAGAAGAGGAGCAAAGTAAGAGTGAACAAGATGAGGATTTTCTAATATCACCATGCAAAAAAATAAGACAGGAGATCAATAAAGAACTCAAAAATTTTAGTTTATCTCCTCTAAAATCTCATTCAAAATCATTAAAACATATACTGTCAGAAGGAAAGCAAAAAGTTGCATGCATCAACGAAATGGCGTATAACGCTACTAGAAAAATTGAAACTCAATTTTCCTCAAAACTATGTTATGAAACCAATGGGATGAAAAAGAAGGCTGCAAACTTTGATGAAATTATGAGCTTGGTAAAAGAAAAAATTCTATGTTCTGACAAACGAACTATTGTTCAACTTCTAACACTGGCACCCCCAAGTTGGTCAATATTAGAAGTACAAAATAACTTTTCGGTTACAGAATACCAGGCCAAGATGGCTAGAAAAATTTTTAATAAAAAAGGATTGTTAGGTATCTCTCCATTGTATAAGGGTAAAGTCTTACATAAAGAAATAGAAGATTCAGTTAAATTGTTTTATGACTCAAGTGATTTATGTCGAACTATGCCTGGAAAAAAAGATTATGTCAGCATTCAAAAGAACGTCCACAAACAAAAAAAACTGCTTTTGTGTAATTTAAAGGAACTATATGTATTATACAAAGAAAACAATCCAGAAATACAAATAAGTTACTCAAAATTTGCTTCACTTAGACCAAAGTGGTGCATTTTGCCAGGTGCAAGTGGTACACATTCTGTTTGTGTTTGTTCTTATCACCAAAATGCCATTTTGCTAGTGGATGCCTTAAATATTGAACTAACGTATAAGGATTTACTTTTGAAAACTGTTTGCTCAGTAGAAAACAAAGAATGCATGCTTGCACAGTGTGATAATTGTCCTGGTAAAGAACTGCTCACCATGTATTTGTATGAGATTTTTGGAGAATACGAAGATGATTTTGAGATACACTACAAACAATGGCAAACTACTGATCGTGCAACACTATTGAGTTTAACAACAGATGTTCCAACGTTTATTGAACTATTGGTATCTTGTTTTGAAAAGCTACAATCTCATTCTTATATTGCCAAATCTCAATCACAATACCTTAATCAACTAAAAGAAAATATGGATCAATCAAACATTATCATTCTTGGCGACTTTGCTGAAAATTATGCTTTTGTAGTCCAAGATGAAATACAGAGCTATCACTGGAACACCCAACAATGTTCTTTACATCCATTAGTGATATACTATAAAGAAGAAAATGGTGTAGTGAAACATATTTCTTACTGTTTTATATCAGACGACATTATACACGATGTAACTTATGTATACAAGATATTTCAACTAATTATACCAATATTAAAAACAAAATTTCTTGATTTATCCAAATTGCATTTATTCACTGATGGTTGTGCAGGACAGTACAAAAATTGTAAAAGCTTTTACAATCTATGCCAACTAGAGACAGAATTTTCCCTCAAAATTGAATGGAACTTTTTTGCCACGTCCCACGGAAAGTCACCATGCGATGGAATTGGTGGTACTGTAAAAAGGTTAACAGCACAAGAAAGTTTAAAACGACCATACAGAAACCAAATTCTCACATCAGAGGCTATGTATGAATTTTGTGTTGAGAAAATTAAGGCTGTTAACTTCATTTACATAAAGGGATTGGACTTACAATTGCAACGTGAAAAGCAAAAAGAAAGGTACACTGATGTAACAACTCTACCAGGTACTCGTAGCTTTCATCAATTTATACATCTTGGAGATAATAGGGTTGGGGCGAAGAGGTGTAGTACAGACACTAAATATACAATAATTCACAATCTTAAAAAGAAACATATATTTGAACCTGATACTGTCACTTTAGGAGGTTATGTTGCGGTAGTTTATGATGATAAGTGGTGGATCGGCATTGTAACTGAAATCAACCTAGAAGAAGTTGATGCTGAAGTTAAGTTTCTCCACCCAAGAGGTCCATCAATCTATTTTAACTGGCCTGAAAGAGACGACCACTGTTTTATTCCTAACATCAATATATTGAAAAAACTATCTGTTCCACAAGCTTGCTCTAGTTCTGGTAGAAACTATGTGTTTGAAAATGTTGAAATAGAAGAAGTGCAAGTAAAATGGCAACAATATTGTGAACTATTACAAATACAGTCAAAATAACTTGCACATTCGATACCTTTAAAAATCTTGTATTTTTAAGTAACTTTGTAAATTAGGAATAATTTATTTTAATTGAATTTATAAATATTTTTTAGGAATTTCTTAAAAAAGTTATACATCTTTAAAATTAAAGTTCTATATGTTTCAGTTTTTTTTCCAGTTAGATTTTTTGTGCCTAGTAAGATTATAACTAGCTTAAAATATTGAAAGCAAAAAAAAAAAATTTGACGGGGGTGTTTTGAGATATTGGGCCCTAAAGTTAGATTATATAAACTAGTTGATTTATTAATTTTTAAGGATGTTCCTCTAACATTTCAGCATTTTAAGTACATTTATTGAATTCAGCATTAAAAAACCATTATAAATGTATATTTTTATATTTTTGCCATTTTTATTTCTTATTTTATTGAGGAAAACAACTTTTCAGAATGTTATGAAAACCGGGTCATTTTGAGAAACCAGGTCCAAATTAAATTTGCTGTATCTTGTCAACCGCTTAACATTTTTAGCTGAAATTTTGCATGCAATATTTTTTTATAAATAGGAATCATGTGTCAAAATATAAAACAAAAAGAAAACACATGGTTCAATGGAGTGGGTGATTTGATGTGGAATTACCCGTGTGGAGCGAATCTTCAGCACAGTAACTAGCATATTGTCAGATCAACGTTTATCTATGAATCATGACACTCTAAGTGATAGCATTATGATATTAGGAAACCTTGGAAGCTGGTCAAAGGAAGAAATAATCCTGATTAAAATACGAGCAAAAGAAATTTATTTGAATAAGAGACGAGTGGTTCAAGTTGATGATAATCAAGTTGACTAGAGGACACCAGCAACAACATTGATTACAAATCAAATTTTTGATGAAGATGATGAAATAGACAGTGCTGATGAAGATATGAGTGACGAATTAGCTGCATTCAGTTTCGAAAATGTAGAAGAGGAAACACCGTTGACAACAGTTAAGGGGAAAATCTGTTATTTAACCTATAATGAATAGTTTAAAAAAAAAAAGATTTTCAAACTTTCTTGTGTTATTTTTTTAATATAATTTAAAAAAGAAATTTTAGAAATAAATTAATTTGAATAAAAATATCAAGAAATATAAAAACTATTTTTAAATACATATATCAAAACAACAAAACAAAAAAAGGCACTAAATTATAAAAAAGTCACTAAATTATACTTCAATACTAAATCAACAAGAAGTTGCGTTTTTGTTTGATTTTTTTTTTTTATAACAAATAGTTAAAAAAAACCCCGATCTGACAATATACAAGAGTGTTATTTCATGAGTGTGATACTAATTATAACATTTGTCGACAAAAGAATGTAACAAATAAAAAAAGATCTTCTTCAGCAATTTTCATGATCGCGCTCGTCGACGTTTTCTCGAGCGCACATAATCACGCTCGATGAAAACATATTTTAATTTTACGAGCGCGATAACACGCTTGACGATTTTATTCGTCACAAGCCCTGTATATATATATAAAATAGTACTGCATAAAATATATAAAAAACAGTATTATATATAAATAAAAGTGCTATGTAAAAATAAATAAAATGATAGTGCTAGTTATAAAATAATAGTGCTATAGAAATAAAAGTGTTTGTTAATAATGTTGTTATGTAGGGTTAATAATGTTAATATGTAATGTTATTTAATATGTAATTTAAACATTACATATTAAATAACATTACATTAAACAGAGTTTAAAAAACGCAAGAAGACAAAATATTTTTGTGATTATATTATTGGTATTAACAATGTGAAGCTAATTATGCATTTTATGCATTAATGCCAGATAAACAATTTTGATTTTATAGGTATCAAAATATAGTAGGTAGATTTTAAGAAACACAGATTTTAGGAACTAAATTTGTTAGTTCAGATGTCAGGCCTTGTTTTAAAGCGTTACGCCTAGAGTGATTTACGTACGCCTTAAGCGATTTTTGCGTACGCGTAGAGCTGTTTTGGTTAAGCTACTTTTTATCATTTTTTAACTTTTAAATTAGCAGTAACATAAAAGAAGTAATTAATTTTTAAAAAAACCACATTAACTTTTGAATAACGATAGGTAAAAATAATTAGAAAAAAAAAATTACGTTAAAAATAATTGAAGTAACTTTTTATCGCGACATATCATACGTTTTTATAACATTTAATTTTACGCCTAACTTTTTATCCAAATATTTAGCAACATGAAAAATTGTTTGTCAATCCTTAACTACAAATTTTTTGCAATGTTTTTAATAAAAAGTAGTAACTTTTTAAAGCTTTTAGTAAAAAACATTTAAAAAATCTATATTTCAAACTTTTTAATACAGAATATAAATGTTTTTTGTAATATAAATTTTTAAAGAGTTTTTTACTAAATTCATATTAGAAAACATTTGCAAAAAATTGGTTGACGTTTTTTTAATATATCAAAAAACGTCTTAATATTTTTGTTATCATGATAACAAAAATATCAAGACATTTTTTCAAGATATTTAAAAAAATGTGCTAATGAATGAACAATCTATTTGTATTTTTCTAAAAATTACTTCATTAATTATTACTCTTTGCTTTTCTTATTAGTTAAAGGTATATAGATACCTTTGCTTTTAAGTTAAGCGGGGGGAGGGGGCCAGCACAGAAAAAAAAAAATTACCTGTTACTCGCAATTTTTGAATGAAGACAATTTGTTAAATTTCTTCTGCGTGCGATTCAATAAATTTTTTTCATAGATCAAGTTATATTATAAGGTAAAGAAATCACGAGTAGACTATAACATCCGCTGATGACACTAATATTACGTTGAATATATTTATATAATGGAGGTTTCATTATGCACGCGCACATTACAGATTCCGTTAAATAAATACTAAGGCACGTTTTAGTTTAACGACAGTCTCTATTTTTTATTAATGAATATGTATTTTTCTTTATAAAACAAGACAAACTAGTATATAAAAACCTTTTATATTTCTATTCTCTCTAAATTGTTCAAAGTTCGAATATGGATTGTACTTTGAAGGACAAAAAATTTCCTTTAAAAACTTTTAAATCTTGGGACTTTGCCAATGCTTTGCCGATGCGATGATCACAGAAAAAGAGAAGACTTACGTTATTAAAATCAAATGTAAGTTATGTGATCTTCATCAAAATAAAATATAATCCTAAAACAATTGTGCCGTTAGGGCAGCTGCCCTACGGTTTATAAATAACACAAGTCATGTTAAAATATTTTACCATGTTACTATATTTAATTTAAGTTGATATATAAATAAAAATTAAAATATAGTTTAATAAATAAATTAAATTTGTTCTTAACAAAGATTACCTCATATTTATTCTTTTTTTATTTTATTAAGTTAAATTGCTTACAAATGAAGAAAAAAAAGAGTTTTTTTTTTTTTTGTAATTATACGTAGAATGAAAACACTTTTGAGTTTGTTTATAAGTTAAGGAACTTAATTTTTAATAAACAAATTTTTACGAACGTTTATTATAAACAGATACGATTGAAATTATTAAATATACTTATATTATTTTAGTTGAGTATTTTTTTAAGTTTGCACGACTAAAGTTTTGCGGAGAAGTATTTGTTTTTTTGTTTTAAAAATAATTAACAAAAGAGTTTGCATAATTAAGACTTTTATATTAAATTTTTTTTTTAATTTCCTAACTTTTTAAAAAAAAGATTTAATCGTTAAAAACGATTTTTCTCTATAGCTCTGTTTCTTTGTGACTTGTTGAAAATGTAAAACATTTTTACAATAACATAAAAAATTTATGAATTAAATTCCTGGCGAACGCATTCTAAACTATGTATCAAAAATATGCTAAAAGCAGACAAAACGTTTTTATATTTTTATATAACGCAAGTTGAAACGCTAAGCAAGATAAATTTAAAAAAATATTCTTTCCTAAATTATTCTTTGCTAGTCAAAACAAAATCGCTGTTTAAATAATTAACATAGGTTTTTGTTTATCAATGTTAATATTTTTTGTTTACTCCAGAAATTTTTAAAAATAAAAAAAAATCACTATTTTTTATTCAATAACGATTTATAAACAATAATTATTCAAAAACTATTTTCGAAATAATTAAAATATATATATATATTTTTTTTACTAAATAATATTGAACTAAAATTAATAATAAGATAACAAACTTTTTATTATAAATTTACATTTAAAACGTTTATAGTTATTTGAGTTAATTGTTAAATTGAACTAGTTAGCGGTTATTTATTTATTGCGGTAGTTAAAACACTTAACGTCTATAAAAAAAAATAAAGATAATTTTATGACGTCAAATATCGCGTTAAGCCAATGCGTTAAGCACTTTTTTTATTTAAAACAAGGCCTGAGATGTCATATATTTTCAAGCTTAAGAATCTGTGACAGTGATTTTGGTAGACTCTGTAAAGGTAGAGTAAACTCTATTATATGACTCAGGAAGGAGAAACAATTTCAAAAAAGTATTTTTCTAATAGAATTTTTCAAGAACTAACAACATGGAAAACATACACGTTGTTAGCTCTTGGCATTTTTCTCAGCTTTCTGTATATTGATCCTCCCAACAGTGAATCACAGTCGACTGCAGCAACTGTTACAATTGATATTTGGGTAATTCTGATACAGCTAGAGGTTAAAGATCTAGATACAGATCTTCATATTGACATTAATCAGCTCTTCTGATCTATATCAGATTTTAGGACCCCTCTCACTTCCTATTTTTGTTACGCTATACACAATTTTACTACTCCATAATGTAAATCAGAAGTAGTCATTTTGCTTTATCACAAATTTTTTACGTATTTAATTAACTACTTTTAGTTAAAAATATAGAACACAATCATAGATAGATTTTATAAATTAATAATAAAATGTTATTAAACAAAAAATTTCTTCAAAAAAAATCATTAGAACTTTAAAATGTCATTAAAACTTTATGTGAAATTTAATTAAGAAAAAAAAAATTTCTATTTGTGAAAAATTAATCAAAACGCTCCTCCTCTTTTTACATATTGAATCAGTTGGCAAATGATAAGAAAACCATTTTTTATTTTTTTAAAGTTAAATTTTAATATTTAAATTTTTCTTTGTTTTTATTAAAAAACCTTTCCTTATATATATTTATAAATTTTAGTACAAATATTTTGAAAAAAATAAAAAATAAAAATAAAACATACTTTATTTGTAGAAACGTCAAGACCTTGTATATGTAACCGAGTGCTTTCATTTTTAATCAATTCAGTTGTATTTTTTGAGAGACCAGTGTTTTTGGAGAATTCTGTTGATGAGTCACCAGAAAGAGTCGTATTCTTACTAAAAAAGAAAAATATATATACATATATGCTTATAATATATAAACACACAAAAAGATGTCATAGTTAAAGAATGTTAATTTCTTGTATTCATGAAAATTTCTTGATTTCTTGTGGAATTATTTGTGAATTCAACTATTGGAAAAACTTTTGTATTAACTTGATATTAAATTTGATAATAAATTCTTATTACAGTTTAGCTAGAATAACTTATTCTGAAATATTTATGCACATAAAAACCATTGTAAGGATTAACTTTCCTTTAAATTAAAGTCTTTAAATAATAAATGCATCAACAGCAAATGTTTTGAGAATATGCATTTAAAACATTTAGTCGAATATTATTTGCTAAGAAAGAAAGGCTTTTAATGACAAAATATTTGTTTTCAGTAAACTCTTGTTCAACAGTAGTCTGATCATGAAATGGAACTCAAACAACTCAGTTGTATCTCATTGTCATTCTCAACAAACCAATCGGACTAACAGCTAGGATTTGAACTTATGAGTTTTCTGAGAAATGAGTCCAATCGATCTTGAATTAATCGAATTGAATTAATATTCAATGTATTTTGTAATTCAACGTATTTTGTGTTTAAAAACAAAGACAAAAATTGTTGACAAAAATTTGAAATATACTCAACTTGGCTTTTATTGTAATTTCAGATGTCAGTTTTTTATATCAAATAGGATGACAAGCACTTATTCTTCTAAATTTAGCAAAAATAAT
>NC_061158.1:7693292-7795792 GCF_022113875.1 Hydra vulgaris | reverse complement strand
CTATCGCCTTTCTCTTTGTTCTATATCGCTCTCCTTCATCCTAAGATTGCACTATTCTTGATGTTATTTCTGATCAAATTGACCGAGCCCTCTCTCTTTATCCATTGGCCAATATCTTCGTTGTTGGTGACTTTAATGCCCATCACACCGATTGGCTTGGCTCTAGTGTCAGTGACTCTGCTGGCGTTAAGGCCCTCAACTTTTGCCTTTCTCAATCTCTAACTCAAATAGTCAACTTTCCAACTCGTTTTCCAGACAACCCTAATCATTTATCTTCTCTACTCGACTTATGTCTTGTTTTGGATCCTAGTCAGTGCTCAATTTCTCCACATTCACCCTTAGGTACTTGTGATCACGGTTTGATCTCTCTAAAACTATTATCAAATTCTTCTACTTCATCAGAATCCCCCTATCATCGTACCACATACAACTACCTTAAAGCTGACTGGGACTCTTTCCGTGATTTTCTTTGTGATGGCCCTTGGGTAGAAATCTTTCGTCTTCCTGCTGACAAATGTGCTTCTCACATAACTTCGTGGATTCAGGCTGGCATGGAATCTTTTATTCCCTCTCGACGATTCCAGGTCAAGCCTCACTCTTCTCCTTGGTTTTCCTCACATTGCGCTGCAGCAATTTCTAATCGAAACCGTTACTTCCATATCTATCAGCAAAACAATTCTCCAGAAAACAGACATCTGTTCACTATCGCCAGAAACCATTGTAAAAAGGTTTTGTCTGACGCCAAAGCTTGCTATTCCCAGGTCATTAAATCTCGTATCTCATCACAAAAATTAGGCTCTCGAGACTTCTGGAGAATCTTTAACAGTATCAATAATAAGGGCAAATCTGTTATTCCTTCTCTCTTGTATGGTTCAGACTTTGTCACCTCACCTAAAGACAAAGCTGAATTGTTTGCTAAGAACTTTTCATCAATATCATCTCTCGATTCCACTAGTTGCGTTTTACCTGACATAGCTGTCAAACAGGTTGATCCCTTGCTTGACATTCGCATCACTTCAGCTTCTGTATCAAAAGTAATTTCCTGCTTAGACTCTTCAACAGCTTGTGGTCCTGACAACATTCCTGTTGTAGTCTTGCAGAGGTGTTCTTCGGAGCTTTCATCCATACTTTCAAAACTATTTAACAAGTGCTTATCAGAGTCTTGTTTTTCATCATGCTGGAAAGCAGCATCTGTTATCCCTATTTTCAAAAATTCTGGAGAGCGATCTGATTCATCTAACTACCGTCCCATTAGTCTTCTTCCTGTCATAAGCAAGGTTTTTGAATCTTTAATCAACAAATACTTAATCTCTCTTCATGAATTTAATAACTTACTTTCTGATCATCAATATGGATTTTGATTATCTCGTTCTACGGCTGAGATACTAACAGTAATACCCGATAGGTTTTATCGTGCATTAGATAGAGGTGGAGAGATTAAGGCTATCGCACTTGACATTTCTAAAGCTTTTGATAAAGTTTGGCATGCTGGTCTTCTCCATAAGCTTTCTTCTTATGGTGTAGCTGGTAACGTCTTTAAGATTATTGAGTCCTTTCTTTCCAATCGTAGTATAAAAGTTGTCCTCGATGGACAACACTCTTCTTCACATCCTGTAACTTCAGGGGTTCCTCAAGGTTCAATCATTGGCCCTATACTCTTTTTAATTTACATTAACGATCTTCCAGATATTCTCACATCTAAGGTGGCATTATTCGCTGACGACACTACCATTTACTCTTGTCATGATAAGAAGCCTACACTCTCTGATTGCTTGGAGGGGGTATCTGAGCTTGAAAAGGATCTCACTTCTGCTACAGCATGGGGCTCACAGTGGCTGGTGAACTTTAATTCAGATAAAACTCAATTTTATTCGGCCAATCGTTATCGTAATAATTTAGATCTTCCTATATTTATGAATGGTAATGTACTAGATGAGTCATCTACCATTCATCTTCTAGGATTAACTCTTACTTCTGATCTTTCTTTTAAACCGTATATCAAATCCATTGCAAAATTAGCATCTGCTAAGGTTGCATCTCTTTATCGAGCTCGACACTTTCTTACTCCAGATTCTATTCTCTATCTCTATAAATCTCAAATCCGCCCCTGAATGGAATACTGTTGCCACATCTGGGGCGGATCTTCTAATGATGCTCTTTCTCTTTTAGACATAGTGCAAAAACGAATTGTAAACATAGTTGGACCTGCTCTGGCAGCCAATCTCCAACCTTTGTCACATCGTCGTAATGTTGCTTCTCTTTCTCTTTTCTACAAATACTATAATGGGCACTGCTCTAAAGAGCTAGCGTCCCTTGTGCCATCTACTAAAATTCATGCTCGTGTTACTCGCCATTCAATTAAGTCTCATCCTTTTTCTGTGACTGTTCCTAAGTGCTTCAAAAACTCTTATTCTTCTAGTTTTTTTCCTCGAACATCAGTTCTTTGGAATTCGCTTCCTTCATCTTGCTTTCCTGATTCATATAATTTGCAATCTTTTAAGTCATCAGTCAATCGTTATCTTGCTCTACAGATTTAGTCTTTTCTCTTCCAGTAACTTCCAACTCTTATAGTGGTTGCTTGCAGCCTTGTTGGAAGTGAAGATGTTTAAAAAAAAAAAAAAAAAAAAAAAAAAAAAAAGAATTGGTCGAAAGTTGTTAATTTATGCTTCCCCAGTTCTTGTAGCATGTATCCCCAGACAAAGAAATCAAGGGGATTGAGGTCAGGACTTGAAGCAGGCCATTCTTTGGTATCGATAAAATCTGGGAAATTTTGCTTGCAGTAATCTTGAACAACAATAGCCTTGTGTGCAGGGGCAGAATCTTGCTGGAACACCCATGGATCATCACCATACATTTCTTTAGCCTTAAGTTCAATCAAATCTTTGATCACATTCTGTAAGTAGTATTCTTTGTTGATTTTCGCCCCTCTATCGATAAATTTCAGAGGAAATTTCCCCTTTTTTGAGATGGCCCCGAATACCATGACCGCCGAAGCGTTCTGATAACGAGGGACAGTTCTAACGTTTAAAGGAACATCAGAGAGCTTTACAGCATAAACTCTGTCATTTTGTCTGTTCAACGGGCGCTCCAAAGTAAACATTTTCTCGTCCGAAAAAACAATATCTGCACCACCGTGCCGCTTCAATAGCGATTTGCAACGCTTGACTCTTTCCACCTTGTTTTTGTCAGTGAGGCCGGCAATTTTTTGTTTAAGGTAGCACTTAAGTCTTAAATCTTGTTTTATAACCTTTTGCATAGAGGTATATGACATGTTCAGCTCTTTAGCTAGCTGCCGACCTGAGTGAGCAGGATTTCTTCGTAAACGTTCTCTTACCACTTTGATTGCTGGAGTGCGCTCGACGCGCTTTCTTTTTCTAGTTTTAGCTGGAATTGTTTGCCCACTAGTTTTGTAATCAATGATTTGCTGACTTTTATATCATTTAGGCGTCTCCAAATATCAGCTTGACTTAAATTTTTTTTGTGTAATGAAATTATCAGCTCCCTGATAGGATTTAGATCTGTATTTTTCATACAATCCCTCATTTTTTCTTCCTCAAATTTTTAAAACTTTCAAACTCTAAACAAATGTCAAAACAAACTGTAAACAAGGGGAAAGTCATATGGTACGGGGTTAATAAATGATTGGGGTTCGAAAATGTGTTTTACCTTATGTTTGTCACCCTGTACTTTAAAAATAATTGTTGTAACTTTTCATCGCGATATATCTTTCCTTTTTATAGCAATTAATTTGACGCTTAACTTTTTATCCAAATATTTAGCAACATGAAAAATTGTTTGTCAATCCTTAACAACAAATTTTTTGCAATGTTTTTAACAAAAAGTAGTAATTTTTTAAAGTTTTCAGTAAAAAAACTTTAAAAAAGTCTATATTCCATATTTATTAATACAGAATATAAATGTTTTTGTAATATAGATTTTTTAAGAATTTTTTACTGAATTTATAATAAAAAACATTTGCAAAAAAATTTATAATTAAGAATTGACATTTTTTTTAATATCTCAAAAAAATGTCTTAATATTTTTGTTATCATGATAACAAAAATATCAAGACATTTTTTCGAGATATTAAAAAAAATGTCTTTGCTTTTCTTATTAGTTAAAGGTATATAGATACCTTTACCTTTAAGTTATGCGGGGGGAGGGAGTCGGCACAGAAAAAAAAAAATTACCTGTTACTTGCAATATTTGAATGAAGACTAGTTTTAGTTGAAGTTAAATTTTTTCTGCGTGCGATTCAATAAGTTTTTTTTTTTTTATAAATCAAGTTATATTATAAGGTAAAGAAATCATGAGTAGACGACAACCTCTGCTGATGACACTAATATTACGTTGAATATATTTATATAACGGAGGTTTTATTATGCACATGCACATTACAGGTTCCGTTAAACAAATACTAAGGCATGTTTTAGTTTAATGACAGTCTCCATTTTTTACTAATGAATATGTATTTTTCTTTATAAAACAAAACAAACTAGTATATAAAAACCTTGTATATTTCTATTATCTCTAAATTGTTTAAAGTTCGAATATAGATTGTATATAAACATACTTAAACTATTTCAGTTGAGTATTTTTTAAAGTTAGCACGATTAAAGTTTTTCGTAGAAGTATTTGTTTTTTTGTTTTAAGAATAATTAACAAAAGAGTTTGCATAATTAAGACTTTTATATTAAATTTTTTTTTTAATTTCCTAAAATTTTTTTAAAAAAAAGATTTAATCGTTAAAAGTGAATTTTCTCTATAGCCATGTTTCTTAGTGATTTGTTTAAAAAGTAAAATATTTTTACAATAACATAAAAAATTTATGAATTAAATTCCTGGCAAACGCGTTCTAAACTATGTATCAAAAATATGCTTAAACCAGACAAAACTTTTTTATATTTTTATAAAACGCAAGTTGAAACGCTAAGCAAGATAAATTTAAAAATATTTAAAAACCTAAATTTTTCTTTGCTAGTCAAAACAAAATCGTTGTTTAAATAACTAACATGAGTTTGTGTTTATCAATGTTAATATTTTTTGTTTACTCTAGAAATTTATAAAAATAAAAAAAAACATTACTATTTTTTATTCAATAACGATTAAAAACAATTATTCAAAATCAAATTTCAGAAACAATTAAAATATATATGTATTTTTTACTAAATAATATTAAACTAAAATTAATAATAAAATAACAATTGAAAATATTACAAAATTTTCATAATAAATTTACATTTAAAACATTTATAGTTATTTGAGTTAATTGTTAAATTGAACTAGTTTGCTGTTATTTATTTATTGCGGTAGTTAAAACATCTATTGTCTATAAAAAAAAAAATAAAGATAATTTTATGACGTCAAAATCGTGTTAAGCTAAAGCATTAAGCACTTTTTCCTGACAATACAAAAAAAATTTTTCCTCTTACTAAATTACATTCACACACCATACTTCAAAATGATATCGATATCTTAGTTGACTGGGTAACTAAATGGGGCATGAAATTTAATGCAGAAAAATGTTCAGACCTATACCAAGGATACAAAAACAAACATTATGTCTATTCTATGTACGATCCAGTGAAGAAAACAAGGATTGATATCAAATCTACCAACTCAGAAACTGACCGTGGAGTATACATTGATAACAACTTATTATTCTCTAAACATACATCCATACAAGCTGCTATTTATAATAAAAAGATCTCAACTAAATTCAATTTGTTTAAAAAAAAAACTATTTTCAGCACTAGCTCAAACAAATTTAGAATATTATGGATCTGTATATAACCCTCGTTTACTTAAAGACAAACGACAAGTTGAAAATATACTTAGAAGAGCATCTAAATTAGCTCATGGATTACAGTCAAACAAGACCATTAAAGACTATTAAATGATCACTATAATTATTAAAACATGATCACTAAAGACTATTAAAAATAAATAACAATCATAAAATTAAAATGGGGGGGGGGGAGGGGGATTTAATAAACATCTCTAAATGGCTAAACAACTGCTACAAGGGGTCACCCATAAATTACATCACGTTTAGGAAGAGGGGGTAGGGGTAGGTGATTTTGTGACAATATGTTATGAGGGGAAGGGGGAGGGAGCCTTGATTTTGTGATGCAACATGTTTGTTTTTTTTAATAGAAAAGACGTTCTTTTTATTAAAAGAGTATCTGACCAAACCAAAACCCATGTATCTACATATTGATTATAATATTACCTACGCCTAAATCTTATTTAGTCGATGTGTACACTTTGTTACAGCCTGTTAACAGTTACAGCCTGTTAACGGACTGTTACAGCTGTTTGTGCAGTGCACGTTCTGCGCTTTGAATTTATATGGTTTAAGTGCAGAACTTTTACATTTAGTTAGTGCACAAAAATGTGTAGCAACAAAAAAACAATCTTTGTGCAATAAATAAAAAAAAAAAAATTTCAATACCCAGAAATGAACCTTGAACCCTTGGTGTACTTGACAGAGGCAGAATCTACTCGACCATGCTTAAGTTTCTAGTACACAGAAAATTGTATATATAAATTAATACCTTTGCATGTATAACATGTTTTTATTTATTAAATACTTTATATATACAATATTTTGCATACATTATATATGGGAAAAATAGTTTTTAAAAATTGCTATTATGTTTAGGAGAGCAATGTTAATTTATACAATTTTAAACGGAACTATTGGGGTGAAAAAAAAAAATTAAACAGACTAAAAAATACTAATTAATTAACTTAAAGAAGCTCAGAGGGGGGAGAGGTACAAAATTGTTGCATTATATTAGGGGTGGGGGTCAATAAAGTGTTACGCTTGCTTTACGAGAGAGAGAGAGGGTTCAAAAAATGTCAAAAACTGTGTGACCTAATTTATGGACGACTCCCAACTGTCAAGCAATCCTTCCAAAAAGAATTATAAATTCTATTACAAGAAGACATTCATTTGAACTAGAAAAACATTATGCTCATCTAGCTTCTCGTAACTTTTTCACCTTATGAGTAGTCAACAAATGATAGTCCCTCCCAGATGACATTGTAAATGCAATTTTAAAAACTAGACAATTACCTAAAAGAAGAAAAAACAAATTATGATTAGTATATTTGTATGAAAGGTTGACAGGCATTCATATCTATACAAATCTGCTTTGTAAACCTTATAATTAATATTAAATAATAAAAATTATAATACTAATAGAAAATTATTTTTAATTATGTTTTGTATTTACGTCAAGGTTGAATAACTCGTCACGTTGGTTTGACGAGGTTCCAACTATTTTTTTTCAAATTAAAAGAATTGCAAATAAATCTTTTTTTTTCTTTTTTTTTTTTTCATGTCTAAATAAAATTTTTATTTATATTTTTATATATATATTAAAAAAAGAATACATAATAACATAACAAATAAAAAGAAATAATATAAATAATTTTAATAAAACATTTAAAAAAATTAAAAAATTATTTTAAAATTCTCCCAATAAAAAAAATTTCAGTTAAAACCTTATGATTAATATCTATTAATATAATAATATTATATCTAAATAAGGATGAGTTCAAACAAAGATAGTCTATGAAAGAACAAAAAGCATGCAAAAGATGTAAACAGGCTATATGTGCATAAGGGTGTATAGGTGTAATGTGTAAGTCTGTGCTGTTTATGTCATTCAGTAGAGTCTTGTATTGTTCGTAACCAGCGTAAAAGATTTGTTTCTGAACTAAACCAAGCCAGCCCAGCCATACTCCAGAAAACCATGATGGATTAAACACCTGTGCATGGATTTATAACTGACTTATGACTAAAAAGCTAGCCCAGGCATCTTCCGCAGACAAAAATCCTCTTTCGCGGTGACAGTAATTGCGATTAGGAAAATAGTCGTGCTCGATGACCGTAACACTAACCCTTACGAGCTAGGCCCAATATTATTTAAAAACCTTGGCATATAAAATTCGCCAAATGGTCACGAGCAGTGAACGCCTGAAGGAAGAAATGAAGTACATTAGAATAAAGGAGAATTATTTATTAGACAAAGCATATTTTGACAGTTGTCAAGACAAAAATAAAGATTAATAGAGGAATATTAAAAATAAAAATAAAAAAAATAAAAAATAAGACAGGCTATACAACCAAAACAGTACTCAATTATAATAACAACAAAAAAAATTAAAAAAATAAAAACAAATAATAAAAAAAATATGTTAAAAAATATATATTAAAAAAAAAAATGAACTAAAATATACAAGAAATACATAACCAGTCAAAAATTTGTAAAACAAAAAACCATTCAACAAATTAAAAATATGCTAACAACAATAAAAGGAATATTAATGGAAAAAAAAACATTAATGCTAATGTGTAAACGTAATTAGTAACCTTCTTAAACCAAAATGACGAATTATAAAACTTTGATCTTTTTAGATGTTTTTATAATATTAAGCGAATTCTTTTGAATAAAATTAAAACTTACATCTAATTATCATTTAATAAAAATTTAACTTGGTTTAAATTATTTAAAGTAATTTTATTTAAAGTAATTTTAAAAAGTTTATTGATTAGCGTTTGTTGTCATCGTTGTTTACAAAATTAAAAATATAAATTGTTTTATAAAACTACGCATGTGTGTGTGTGTGTGTATGTATATATATATATATATATATATATATATATATATATATATATATATATATATATATATATATATATATATATATATATATATATATATATTATACACATATACACACACATACATATATACACTCAAAATAATCTGGTACAACCTTTCTTTTAGTACAAATGTCAACACAAATATAGGAAATGCTTTTTAAACTTGATTCCCAAACATTTTTTAATTAACCACTAAATACACAAGGACACTTAAAAATCAACTACAGTTGTAAGTTTACAAGTTGTATGCCAAACATGAAATCAGTAAGAAACTTACACAACAAGCGCATCCTAAACACAAATCTAAACATCAATAAAAATAACTGCAACTTTCTTAACTAAAACAATTGTTCTTTACTCAATAACTGCTTGTTCAACAATATTGTATACCAAGCATTTATTACTTGGGATAAATTAAATACAAAAAACTAAAATTATATGAAAATGTCGACATAATAATCGGAATAAGACGGAATAATCGGAATAGACATAATAATCGGAATAAGACGGAATAAAATCAATTAAAAAAAAAAAAAAAAAGTCTTTGTTAATTCAGCACAGGGTAAATTAGACATTATGTAATAGATTTTTTGACATCAGATCCCATAGTATCTTTTAATATGTATTTTTAACGGTTTATTAATTTCTTGATTTAAGCACTTTTTTAGAAAAAAAATTCTTAAAAACCATCAAAAATTGCTGATTTCATAGGTCCAGGGGGGAAGTTTAATTACAAAATTTTGAAACTTTTTTTACCCTGGTTGTTTATTTTTACCTATATATTTGAGTAAAAATACATGGTTTCATAGTTTTTTTCAAAAAAACATTTTTATTTTTGTATATTAAGTTGAAAAAATTACAATATATGAAAATATACTTACCGCATTTATGTTTCTAACAAAAGATTTTTACTAATTGTCCAGAATATTTACATTAAACTTTTTGTATTAATAATGTGAATCTAAAATAAAATTTAGTAGTATCTATGAGTTGGGAATTTACAAGATTCAATTATAGTAGCTCAAAAAACAATTCGATGGTTCTATTTGTTGCAGTAGTAAAATGTTTTACAATAATTATTTTAAATTTGATTTTTTAGATGTAAAAATTAAATTAATTTAAATATGTATGAAGAAAAACCTGGTCAGAAAACAGAAAGTGAAAGAACATTAAGGTCTAAAAAAAAAACTATTTATTATCGAAGAAGCAAAACCAGCAATAAAAGGTTATAATTAGTTTTATAATGAATCCCTTAAGCTAAAAACTTTAGATAAACTTTTTATTTCTTCTTTTTGTAATTAAGGGTGTCAGCTTTCAACAGGGATGAAGATACTGCAGCACTTAGCTTACAAACAATAATTTTTGCCTAGAACATCAAAAAAAGTTAATATTTTTGCTTGTTCTCCTCAAAAAAAAATTTAAAGATGTGCAATAGAAAGTAAGTGTGAATGTATTTTGGTCAAGGTAAAAGAGCCATGGATTAAAGCTGGATTTTCTATACTAAATGATCAAAGTCTAGTGAAAAAATCTTTCAAATCTGGACAATGTATATTCAAAATTTAAGAAGCATGAAAAAAGAGGATCTGCTGCAGATTTGGCACAGCAACAATAGTTTAAAGTTTACCTGAATAAAATCTTTTAGGCTGGCATTCATGATCTTAGAAATACAATTAAAAATGACAAAAAAAGATCTGATTCAGACAAGCTTGAGGATATAGAACTTCTGGGGGACCAAGAAGGGGAAAGAAAATTTATGCTTGGATCAGAAGATAAAAGGTACAAAAAAAATTGTATTTCTTTAGAAGTAAAAAAAAAAAAGATTTGCAAGATTTTCTAAGCAACTTACTTACAATTTGCCACTTTAAAAGATTTAAAATAAAAACAACTAACAATGTTCACTCACTATTTTAATTTCTTATATAACTAAATTAAATTATTAATTATTAAATTCTTTTATATTTTTAGCCAACAGTGAGTAGCAGAATGGGGACAACTAATGTTAGGATTGATACAGATACTTTGTGAAGACTTCTCACATGATTCTGATTTTATTCCTGGAGAGTGGTTTGAAAGAAAACCTTTTCAACAAAAAGTCACTGCTGAAATTCCCATAGATGTTTTTGCTGGTAATTTAGCTCTTATGGCTACAATCAGTGACATTTCTCCAAGTGTTTGCATAAAGTTACAGGTGCAATTTTAACTCAATCAGGAGCTGATCTGACAGATTATAAATGCAGTATTCAATGAATGAATCCCTATACCCATGCATAGTACATTTTGATGGCAAAACATTAAATGAACTAAATAAAGGAAGAAAAAAAAATAAAACTGATGTACTGATGCAACTGGCTGTACTTGTAAATATTGAAGGTGAGACACACCTGCTTGGAGTACCTCCTTTAGCATCATCCTCTGGTGAAGATCAGTGCAATGGTGTAATGGACATTCTTAAGGAATACAATCATGAAGCCAAAGTAGGAGGAATATGTTTTAATACTATTGCAAGTAACACTGAGTTAAAGAAAGGTTCTATAATAAGAATATCCAATAATATAGGGAAACATCTTTTACTTATTGCATGCAGACATCATTTGAATAAGAAATGGTTAATTTTTGTCATTCAAATTCAGATAAACATTCCACAGGACCAGATAGTTCTATGTTTAAAAAACTAAAAACTGTTTTTGAATGTCCTCATTTTAATTACAATCAAACAGAACTAATAAAGTTTGATTAAAAAGCAGTAAGAGGAACCTTTCTAGAGAAAGCTCCACAAGAATTAAACTTTTGTCAAGAATACATCTCAAAGGAAAAAGAAAATAAAGATTTTATCAGAGAAGATAAAAAGGAGCTTGCAGAACTTGTTGTGAGTTACCTTTCTCCATCTTGAGTAAAACTAAGAAAACCCAGAGCAGTTCATCATGCTAGGTTTCTATTCAAAAGACTTTACTATCTAAAACTACAGTTTCTATCCAGCCAAATTAAGTTCGTAAATTAGAACAATAAACTCAAGACAGAAATCAGGTTAATAAGTGAATTTACAGTTTGCTTTTATGCCATATGGTGTTTACAGGCTAATGACGCAATTAGAACTCCTTTCTTGATATAAAAGCAATACACCAAATGCAACAGTACCAAAAACTTTGTGCCAAACCAGATGCTGTCGATGCAGTTCTAAACTGTCTATACAAACATAGTTGGTATTTAGATTTAATAATGATTCCTCAAGCTCTGTTGGATGACAGTTTGTCATTTGAGGAAAAGGCAAACCTTGCAAAAGTAATTCTAACTTTTAAAATGCCGATTTCAACATGGTACAATACTAAAAACAAATCAAAAATAAATATAAAAGATAAAACAAAAATTGGAAACAAAATTAGTGAAAATCCTTCTTCCCTTCTCTGTTGGTTGATGAACTTTCATATCTTATGTTTGATAGAATTGGATTAGATGAACAAAGGATAAAAGATTGGCTTTCGCTTCCCTCTGAGTATTAGTTTACTCAATCTTATTATTTTAAACTTTCAGAACTATGCTAAATCTTTAATGGTGGTAAATGATCATTCAGAAAGATCTGTTGGAATGATGCAGCAATTTATTCACCGATACAACAATAGCAAAGATAAACAGAATACATTGTAAATTGTTAAAAAAGTTTGTTGTGCTTTCAGAACACCTGGAAGACATTCAAACAAACTTTCTAAAAATAAATTGAACGTAACTGAAATTATTTAAATTTAAAATTTAATCGAATAACATGAAACTATCATCAAATATTGTAATTCAAAATACAAAAATAAAAATATTTTTTGAAAGAAACTATAATATTATGTATTTTTACTCAAATATAATAGTAAAAATTAACAACCTGGAAAAAAAAAATTCAAATTTTTGTAGTTAAACTTTTCCCCTAGACCTGTGAAATCAGCAACTTTTGATGATTTTTGATAATTTTTTTTCTAAAAAAGTGCTTAGGTAGTATAGATTCAGTGGTCCTGTTGAGCTCAAATTTTTTGGGAGTTGTTTCTTTAATATTTGCCCCAAATTTTAAGTGAATGGTATTTTAGAACCAAAAATTTCCTCAAACTACTACCCCTAATATATATATATATATATATATATATATATATATATATATATATATATATATATATATATATATGTATATATATATATATGTATATATATATATATGTATATATGTATATATATATATGTATATATATATATATATATATATATATATATATATATATATATATATATATATATATATATATATATGTATATATATATATGTATATATATATATGTATATATGTATATATATATATGTATATATATATATATATATATATATATATATATGTATGTATATATATATATGTATATATATACATATATATATATATATATATATATATATATATATATATATATATATATATATATATGTATATATATATATGTATATATATATATATATATATATGTATATGTATATGTATATATATATATATAAATATATATATATATATATATATATATATATATATATATATATATATATATGTATATGGATATATATATATATATATATATATATATATATATATATATATATATATTAGGGATATGACTTTTTTAACTTTTTATACAATTTGGACAACCCCATATTATTTTTGGATGAGTTTTTGCTATAAAACAATGAAGAAATATTTACTTTCCTTCAAGTGTAAAAAAATGTCACGCCCCTCGGCTGAAATGTTTTTTAATACAATATAGATAGGAATATAATATACTATACATATTACATATGGGCCAGAAAACATAAGTTAAAGAAGTCATAACCCTCTATATATATTTTATTATATTATATTATTATATTATATATAATAAAATATATATAGACGGTTAATATATATTATATATATAATTTTAAATACATACCAGACGTATGCATTGCCACTTTATAATTTCTAGTTTTTCACTGCCGTACCTAATTGTTTATTAATTAGTTTCAGATTTTTTTGTGCTGCTTTTAATTAAAATGGCATACAAATACTGCCAATCAGGTGTTGAAAAAAATAAAGAGACTTATAAAAAAAATCTTGTGAAATTTCAAGATTCGCATAAAAGTAGACAGTTTCCAATATTAGAAACATCTTTTCAAGAATGTTCCAAAATGCCATTAAAAAGTGATATTGTTAGCAGGTTTAAGTATTTGTCTAGTACTGATGTGAAAGCCAAAAAGCAAAGGATAGATCTTATTTCAGAAGAAGTTATAAGTTTGTGGAAAGAACAATTAAATTTCCCATGTCTGACAGAGCAGCCAGTGAAGCGAAAGATTAATGATGTTATAGAAAAATATGAAAGTCTCAGAAAAAAAGGGAATGCCGACCTTCTGCAAAAAGAGATTTTTGATATAACAAATCAAAATGGCATTTGGTTATCATCTGAAGATAAAAGATTTTATGAAATTCAGTTACAAAGCAAAGGAGAAATTGGATATGCTACTTCAAAGCTGGCAGGAAAGAAGACTATTCATCCATCAATTGTGCAAAAACTTTCCAGCCAACCTTCAGCATCTAAAAGTTTTTTTTCATTTACTGAAAGTAGTAAAATAGAAAGAGACAACTCTAGTTCCGAATTTGAAGAAACTGATGAACAATTTGAGATAGATAATGAAATTACATATGAAGAATACAATAATTTGAAGAAAAGACGTAAAAAATATAGTAGTTGTAAAATAGCAACAAAGTTAGTGGTTTGTGCTGAGGTATCAACTAAGAAGG
Organism: Hydra vulgaris; assembly: GCF_022113875.1. Classification (NCBI taxonomy): domain Eukaryota; kingdom Metazoa; phylum Cnidaria; class Hydrozoa; order Anthoathecata; family Hydridae; genus Hydra; species Hydra vulgaris. The sequence continues at coordinate 7,781,320 of NC_061158.1, read as the reverse complement.
CATACATGTTCCAGCGCCATCACAGTCTGGAATATACAAGGCTCTTTTTAATGAAGCAAAACAATTTAAAGAAACTTTAATTCGAGATTTAAAGAATGAGAATTGGAGTCTACACTTCAATGGAAAGCATATAGACCAATGGGAGTATCAGGTTGTCATGAAAGGAGCGAAATAAAGTTGGGCGCACTGAAGTTAATAGATGGAAAATCTATCACTATTATTAATGCCATAGCTGATATTATAAATGAATTCAAACTATGGAATTCAATTAAAATGATTGTGACAGATCCTACTAATGTCAATACCGGAAAGAAAAATGGTGTTGTTGTAAAACTTCAGGACATTTTTCAAAAAAAAGGATTACAAAAACCTCAATTTGTACCATGTCAACATCATATCTTGGATAGAATACTTAGACTAGAAATGGAAGAAAAATTGGGAGAAAATCTAAACTCACTAAACATTAATTACTTTTTTACTAACGAGTTGTTAGAACATTATGAAAAACTGTTTCATAATGTTCTAACAACTCGTTAGTAAAAAAGTAATTAATGTTTGTTACTAAGTAATTTGTTGTTAGCCTACATTCTTATGTCAAAAACAAGAAACAAACTTGAATCTGTATGTACCTTTATTTCTTACAAGTGGGCAGACTTTTGGTTTGACGACCAAACCTATAAAGAAAACACTTATTCAGACCTTCATGAAGTTTTATTAAACAAAAAGAAACCTCTTGCTACATTTACAAGTTATTGGAATCCAGAACCATCAGCAATCAACATTCCCAGAAGTAATCAATGTGCTGAAAGAGCAATTAAAGTAATGGAGGAGCTTTATAGATTGTGCAGAAATAAAGACAATCTTCCATTTCGTTTCATTTTGCCTAATAAACAATAATTGTATGTCTTTAAATTGTATAAAATGTTTTTTCCTGCATTGAATATAACACTATGCCATGTATTAATTGTTAGAATAAATTATGTTTTTTTATAGAATCATATGAATGAACATGTTTGCAAATAGAAATGATTTTGGTCATTAATTTTTTTAAAACCTTTTTAAATCTTAATTTGCTTTGGGGCGTGACATTTTTTTTGAACATCGTGAAAGTATTAATATTTTCGCATTTTATGCGTAAAAACTCATCCATTTTTGGGCCAGGGAAATTTTTTTTAAAAAAGTCATATCCCTAATATATATATATATATATATATATATATATATATATATATATATATATATATATATATATATATATATATATATATATATATATATATATATATATATAAATATATATACATGGTTTTTTTATTTCAACATAACTAAAAAACCAAAAATAATTAAAATTAGACGCGTTTATCTTTACAAACGTTTTTATATTAGCAAAACGCTTTTAAATAAAGATTTTAATTATCATTGAAAGTTGTAAATTTCGTTATTTATAATATTTAATTATATAAGATTTTTTTATAAGTAAAAATAAAAAAAGTAAAAGTTATTAAAATTTTTTTTTTAATTTTAGACTTTAATATGCGAATATATCTCTAATAAAATGACGCTAATTAAATTGACTAGAATGTTTTTAAAAATAAAAACAATGTTTTTATTTTTCACTGTAAATCATGCGCGGAGTGCGGCTACATCGAATATCTTATAGCCTGCTCCTACAAGAAAGTGCTTCTACATTGATTATCTTATAACCTGACTCGCAACAGAGTGCTGCATTGACTGACAAATAGCCTGACTCACAACGGAGTACTGCTACATCGACTGAGGATTATATATATATATATATATATATATATATATATATATATATATATATATATATATATATATATATATATATATATATGTATATATATGTATATATATGTATATATATGTATATATATGTATATATATGTATATATATGTATATATATGTATATATATGTATATATATGTATATATATGTATATATATGTATATATATGTATATATATGTATATATATGTATATATATGTATATATATGTATATATATGTATATATATGTATATATATGTATATATATGTATATATATGTATATATATGTATATATATGTATATATATGTATATATATGTATATATATGTATATATATGTATATATATGTATATATATGTATATATATGTATATATATATATATATATATATATATATATATATATATATATATATATATATATATATATATATATATATATATATATATATATATATATGTATATATATATATATATATATATATATATATATATATATATATATATATATATATATATATATGTATGTATATATATATATATATATATATATATATATATATATATATATATATATATATATATTATGTATATATATATATATATATATATATATATATATATATATATATATATATATATATATATATATATATACAGCCAACAAAATTTAGGTCGTAAAAGACAAACTATATTTGATTTAGGACGGCATACAACTGCCGACCTGAACATCCTAAAGTGTCGGCATGTAAATTGAAATACATATAAAAAATATATAATATTCGTTAAATATTATTTTTTAATTTTTTAAATATTGAAAAACACCACCCCTACTATTGAAGAATAAAATGCCTATTTCTCGTAGAGGTTAAACAACCGGATGTAAACTGTCTACTCATTTTGTTAAACAACTTTCCGTTTTAAACAAAATCTTTGCCTACAGCACATAAACTAAATTTGCATTTCTAAACAACGTTCAATCTATGAGCAATCAGAAAACCAAATAAAATGTAATAAATAAACAATGCCTATTTTTTGTGAAAAAAAAAAACAATTTCAAAACTAAAAAATCACTGATTCATAATTTTGCTATATACTTAATTTATTACATAAAATTTAACTGCTGCATTCTTTAAAATATTATTGTCTAAACTTATGCTATTATAAAGCAATCCTTTTATAATCAATTAATCATTACCATTATTGTAACAGAAAGCAAAAAAAAAGACCTTCCTATATTTATGAACGGTAATGTAGTCGATGAGTCTCCTACCCTTCATCTTCTAGGATTAACTCTCACATTCAATCAAGTCTCATCCTTTTTCTGTTACTGTTCCTAAGTGCTCCAAAAACTCTTATTCGTCTAGTTTTTTTCCTCGAACATCAGTTCTTTGGAATTCGCTTCCTTTATCTTGTTTTCCTGATTCATATAATTTGCAATCTTTTAAGTCGTCTGTCAATCATTATCTTGCTCTACAACTTTTATCTTTTCTCTTACAGTAACTTCCAATACTAATTAGTGGTTGCTTGCAGCCTTGTTGGAAGCGAAGATTAAAAAAAAAAATCCAACTTTTTTTTTGCCGACCTGACATTGGCTAAACAGGAAAATGCCGCCGTTTTTTTGGAAAACAGGAAAATGCCGCCGTTTGCAATAATGCTTTATAATAATGCTGAAAATGTTTCAAAAACAAAACTAAAAAAATAAAAAGAGATTGAAATAGAAAAAAATCAAAACAAATTAATAATTTAAATAATTTGTGTACTGTTTTTATTTTTGTTTATTTAGAGTACCATTTAAAAGCAACAAAATTAGGTAAGGCGAAGTTAAAAAAAAAACAGTTTGAAGTCTACAATAAAAAGAATGATTTTCCTTTTCTTAATTTTTTCAGGAGGATAGCAAAAATACAAATTGCAATGTAATATTATAAATATAATATAATATTATAATGTTATAACGCACTTATAACTTTTAAAATTCATTCTTTAATCAAGCAACATAAGTATTACCAAATTTTAATTGAATTAGAAAAATATCTAGAAGAATAAAGTGGATGTTCAAATAATATTAAAACTAAAGTACCTTATAATGGACCGTAAAAACGCGCATTAATTTTAAAATTAACCAATAAAAATTTTTATTGGTTGATTTTAAAATTAACGCGCGTTTTTACGTTTTTCATAATGCTATACTTTTTATAAAGTACTTTTTCATAACGTTGTTTTAGTGTTATGTGAAAGTTCCTGAAATTTTAAATAATATTTGAATATCCGCTTTATTTTTTCTAGATGCTTTTCTACTTTAATAAATGTTTCGAATTAATAATGTTGTTTGAACAAAGAATGAACTTTAAAAGTAATAAGTGCTTTTAAATGTAATAACACTATTATAGTTTTATTACTTTTATAATGCAGTTAGTGACTAAAGTGTTATTACTTTTGTAGTCGTAAGTTTATTGTTTTTGTTTTTTTTTTTTTTTGTAACTTTCTCGCTAGCAAACTATTAATAATTTGCTCCTTATAAACTAAGTACACAGCTTTGCATGAACTAAAATTTTAAAGACCTAATATTTTACCAGAGTTTGCAAACGCGATCGTATAATTTAACTCTTGATATAAACTTGTTACATTATAATTATACAAATATTTTACAAAGAGATGACGATACATATTTTCTCTTTCCTCTTTAAAAGAAAAAACACATAAAATATGGGAAAGTCATCCTTTTTAACGCCTAAAACGTTTTTTTTTTTTTTTGCTTTGACTTAATGAATTTTGTTGCCGATAATAATAACCATTAAGAAAAAACAAAAATAAATTTAAGTTTACTTTAATTTCTTATGCAGTTATTAAATTTAAAACAATTTTTCAGTAACACATATAATATAACTTGCGCAAACGGCTGTGATCACATTCTCTAACTTGAAAAAAGTTTTCGTGGTCATATGAGAAAAAAACGGCACACCTTTCCTGCAAAGGCTTTATATTTATATTTATATATGTATGTATGTATGTGTGTATATATATATATATATATATATATATATATATATATATATATATATATATATATATATATATATATATATATATATATATATATATCATGGATCATATATATATCATGGATCTGAAAGATCTTTAACTTAAACAACATTTTAGAATAGTTTTTTTTTTATATTTCAATTTATCTCCTTAAAGCCATAAAGACCACTACATTCAAGAAAGCTACTTTTAGCTGTGGATACAACCCTCTTTTAACTCTATAACACAAATCTTAATAAATAAAGCCGCTGCGTGGAGAAATAAGTTGAGTATGGTGGGGATCGATCTTGGAACTTCTTGTTTAGGAGGCAAATAATCAAACAAAACATTATAAAAAAGTTATAAAGAAGCTAATTTTAAAAAATGTTTTTAAATACAAACTTTTCATAACATTAAGTTATTAAAAGTATATATCTAAAAAAAAAATTACCTTGCTTCTTGATCATGGCTTTCACCAGAACTTAATCCATCTAGACCGCTATCACCCCATAAAATTTTTTCTTTATTCATTGATTGGTTGTTTCTTCCAGTAGATAACTTTACACCTAATGTGTACTTGCCACCAAAAACAAATCCGTTAAATTTTGAGATAGCAGCTTCAGCATCTCGCACATTACGGTAAGAAACAAAGCTAAATATATAAATTTGAAACTTAAATTCTTTTTCTCAAATTATCTAGTAAGTAAATAAATTAGTAACTAAGTAATAATAACTAAAATGGCATAATTCAAATTATTTTACAGTTTCAGTCAGGTTTCAGTTATAAAGTAAAAACTTTATTTGGAGTAATTTGGGGCAACGGGGAAGACAAGACGAATTTCTTTAATCCTTTCTGGTGATAGTAATCATCATAGTCCTTCATTAATTCACTTAGTTTGCGGTTTTAAATGCTAAGCTCAACAAACCTGTTTTTTGGAATGTTTAATTTGTTTGATGACAAATAACTAGTATTTTTGTGACTTAGTGAAAGCATTATTTATTTTAACACGTTTCTCAGTAAAGACATGATTGAAGCAAGGCATACTCTAGATATATATATATATATATAAGTACCAGTGTCGTGCTGATCATTTTTAGAAAAAAGATTTCTTTATTAATAATTCCCCCGAAAGAAAGTTCACAGTATTATTTTGATGTAAGAACGTTTAAAAGACTAACTCTAACCTGGAAATTTAAATAAAATACTTTAAGAAACCTAAACTTCATCTAGGCTAACAAAAAACCAAAATTCACTCTGTATAATATCAATATTTAAACACAATAATTTTATGCAATCTGTTGTTAGATTGGTCATTTGAAATAAAAACTGTTTCCTTTATTTGTACAATTATTGGAATTAAAGCTTTCTAGCAGTTAAGTAAGTTTTTTTGTATACAGATTTTCATTATAATCAATATTTTTATTTATATACCATTTTTTATATATTTTAAAAACAATACTTTTGATAAATATCTGCTCCCTCTGCCTCCTAAATGTGTTCTATAAAATAAAAAAGGTTTCACGAAAACCAAAATTAAATTTTAAAAATAATAATAATTTTATTAACAAATCATTACTTAGATTTTATAGCAAAAATAACTATGGCTTTTTAACATTGAATCAAATAAGATTTTATAAAAATGATTTAAACTTAGCAGTTTTTATAAAATATACTTTTCTTTTTTTTTTATTTGTCATTAAAAAAAAAAGAATACAATGCAGTGTTATATAAATAAAATCTACATGACCGGGGCTAAAAGAAGACAATATTTGCCTTATCACTACTTTCTTATTTTTTAAATTTCAATTTTACTTTTTTTTCTTCTTTTTCTGAGACCCAGGTTGACATAATTTTTTTTTAAAGTTTATTGTTGAAATATTTCTAGTCTAGAGCTTATTTATATATTATAGAGCTTTTTTATATATATATATTTTTTACACTTAGTAAAAAATTATATAAAAAATATTTGAATCTTGGTGTTACTTCATTACATAAAACATTCTTAAGGGGAGAGAGCAGATTTAATAAAAATATTGTTTTAAGATCCACCCTAATGTATACAAACAAAAAGTTTTACATAAAATCTTACCCGTAAGTAGTATTTTTGTTAGAAATTGAATTTGATCTTTTCACATTGTAACAATTTCCGACTGAAGAAAATAAGTTCGTAAGACCTTCCTACAAATATTGTAAATAAAAGATGTTTAATATTAAAACCATTACTTTTAAGCATTCAAGTCTCAAAAAAGGATTAAAAAAACTTTGACTTGCAAGTCAAGTTTTATTTAATTAAATTTAATTATATACACTAATAGTTTTTAAACTTACTTGTTTACCAAGTAAAGTATTCCTATTAAAATATTGTTCCACTTCACTTTACTTTAGCTTAGATTCTGGAAGGGGTTGTGCAAGATTTAGTTATGAATTTTCTTAATGTAAATAATCTTTTTTCGAAACAGTACGGCTTTATTAAGAAAAAATTTTGAACAACTATTATTGAGACAGTAGACACGATTTTGTATTATTTGCCTCAGGATATATTATATATCAAGACAAAAAACAAGATATTAGACTTGAGGGATTTAATTATGTGCAACATAAAAGATTATTGATAAAATTTAAATGTTATTTCTGGTACTTTTTTAATATGAATTGAAACATTTCCTAAAAATATAAGACAAAGAGATATATTTTGTGGTGCATCGAAGGGGTCTGTTATTGAGCTTTTACTATTTGTTATGTACATTATTGATATATTTTGTGCTTTTAGTTTTTAAATTATTTTATTATTAGTTGTTTTTATTATATTTTTTTTACATTTTTTGTTTATATTTCTTATTCACATTTAAGTATAAATTTTATAAATCAGCTTTATTTTTATCATTTTAAAATCAGTATAAAATGTGACCATTTTATGGAGTAAAAAAATGTATAAATTATGTATAATTATGTTTATTTAAAAAAAATTATTTTGTTTTATTCAAAATACAAAATAGAATACAGACAATACAAAATGAGAATTTATGAACTATTAAAAGTGTAACTACTTTGTAATTAATAGTTGTGAAAAGATTTAAATTACAGTTTATTTATTATAAAATTGTTTTATTCTCAAAAGCAAAAACATCAAATTTGTTTGAAACTTTTCATAGACTAAAAAAGAGATAGTGAAATGGGGAAACCTTTTAACATTTATACATAATTTCTTAGTTTTCAGCGTTTAAAAACTTTTAAGTTGGTTTATTAAAAAGAAACTTGTTATAATATGTTAAAATGGTACTTAGGACTTTTGTGAAGAAATTATGTATATTATAGGGTTGTTAACCGGAGGATTTCGTGCAATTCCGGAAAAACAACATTCTTTCGTAAGGAGATTGAGAACACGGAATTACATTTTTTCGTACCGAATGTTACAAAACATTTAAAATCGCCGATGTTCATTTCGCAAAAGCCACTTCCAAAATTTAGCATTTCGCAAGTTGACATACGAAACAAAACTATTTTGCAACATACGAAAGTAGCGGTTTCGGAAGTCGCACTTGCGAAACAAACATTTTCGCCAAACGACGTTTTGAAGTCTATAAAGAAAATTTGTTTGCCAGACTGATTTTAATTGTAAAAATTAACATCTTTAAATCCCAAAATGTTTATAATGAATTTTTATTTTCAGTATAATAACTATTAAATTTTTATGGTTTTATTTTTAGGAATATTGATAAAAAATAAAATTTCTTTCGAAACGAAAGTATTTCGGATCACAACATACGAAAGAATTCTTAACGGAAATAAACTTACGAAACGTGCCATAATAAATATATACAACGATGTTTTTTGAACTCATTACGTATATTAAAAATAAGAATGATGGGTAGGAATATACATGTTTTTTTTTTTAAGCATATGAAATTTTTGAAACAGGTTCGAATATGCTTAAGCAAATAGTAAAAAGAGGCTCAAAAATATGCTTTAGCTTAAGCATATTTCTGATAAAATATACCTATTTCAATAATTTCTAAAAGTGTGCACGTTACTAAAGTTCTAGCAGATTTTAAAGGTATGTAGAGTCTTGTTTGAATACGCTTTTCGAAGTATAGATCTTAGAAAATATTGTTTTTTAATTTTAATAAGATATAAAGTTAAGTATAAGATCGTATAGTTCAATCAGTTAGATACGTGAGAGTTCGCCGCAGAGATCCGGGTTCGCATTCCGCAGCCATTGTAACTTTTGTTCATCAAACTTTTTTTACTTAAGATAGCATTTTTTGACCTCCATGTTCTATAATACAGATCTTTCGTCACCTTCATAATAGTGACAACCTCTCTTCTGTTAGTTATTTTTTTAAGATTGAGTTCATTGTCCTTAATTCTACACGTTTCCCTTGCTTTACTAAGCTCTACTTAAATTATGATGAAATGTACGTAAAACAACTTTTTCAAATAATATAAATCATTTTGCATTAAATCTTTTGCTTTTTGTACTAGACATCTGTCCTAAATACTTTGTAATAATTTCTAGCTAACTCTGAGTCTAATATAACCATTTCTGAATATAATTTCCCTAAGGCTCCTACAGCCTATTGTGTTCCATTAAAAGTAACTAGTTTTTGAGTCCAGATATTAATTATAAGCATCTAAAGGTTCACATTACTATTCATTTTCCTGATATATAGAATCCTATTTGCATACGTATCTCTTTCTGTAAATTCTGTTTTATATAGTTTCTTAATTATATATTAAATAAATATTACTATTCACTTAGTTGAATGAACGTATAGCTCATTCAGTTAAGACATTTGGCCGCGTAGACCCAGGTTCACATCCCGCTGTTTCACATATATTTCTTCTCTTTTTACTCTTTCTGATATCATTTACCTTTAGAGAGATCTCTCGTTCTTTATAATAAAGTATTTAATTGTTTATCACACATTCTCTTTATACTTTTTAAAAAGAAAGGCATACTGTTTATCTGTTCATTGAGAGTCCAACTTAACGGGATTTTACTGTATATATATATGTATATATTTATATATATATATGTATATCAGGCTTTCCCAGGAAAGGCGTGCGGTCGCACGCCTTGTTTGTCCACGCATGGAATAAATTTTTCAGAAAATGTGACCACGGCAATATTTCGTAAGAAAGCGGATATTATCCATAGAGAATAAAAAATAATATTTAAAAAATGAAACGAAGTCTAAACAAAGTATAAAATTGAAATTGGATGTAAGAAAAATATTTCGATAATAAAAAAAAATTAAAAAAAAAAAATTCTTGTAACAAAAAAAAGTCTTGAACATTTTTTTCAAAATTTTATACTGTTTTTGTTTTCTTTTATTAGGGTTGCTATTTTCAGCTACGAAATTTGATACAAGTTAAGGAAAAGACGACGATAAGTCATAAAGTTTTTAAGAAAATAAAAAGACTTGATACGTAATTTATTCACGAACTTTATTAGACAATGTATTAAAAAATTGATTCATTATTTACGCTAGACAAATTTGGTCAAACTTTTTCATTTAATTTAGTTTTTACGAAGGTTTATGCAAAGGCAATGACTTTATTCCCCAATACTTAGACAAGAAAATAAATTGCTGTTTTAATTATTAAATATATTATTTGAGATTTTAAACATAACAAAATTATAATGTGAAAAAAGTTCTCGACTTATTCTAAACTGATTTTACTGCGTCAATGCTCGCCTTTTATTACGTTGAAATTATTCAATTGCATAATTTTGTTATTACGAAAGAAGTTAAAAAAATAATTGCATTGCTTCTGTTGTCATCGTTACGAAAACAGTTCCTTCGGGACATCATTATATATTAACACTCGTTCACAACGTCAATTAATGATCGCAAAAAAAGCAACTCAATCGTTTGACAATAACATTTTCATTCATTTAAAAAAAAAAAAAAACTTATTTTACTAATAAATAGCAATCATTTTCGTGTTTTCTTGCGTATCAATACATTCAAACATTAAAATACATTTAAATACATTTAAACATTTAAATGTATTTACGAAACATTTAAAAATTGTTTATAGTTCTATCGTGAATTTTAAAGTATTACTGACTGATAAAAGTGGTAAACAAATTTACATTAAAAGGTCCTTTTATTTTCTTTAAACATTAATCTTTTTCTTTTTGATTTGATTTTTCTTATTGATTTGATTTTTTATAGCTAAAATAACTACCACCCTAAAAAAATAAATAAATAAAATGTAGGTAAATCTTTTTTTAATAATATACATTAATTTTTTAATTTTAAAGCACAAACAGATTTCTGTTATTTACTTTAAGATTGCTTGCATTTTTGCCGCATTTTCGTTTAGCTTTGTTTTGGCGTGAATTCTTGAAACGCATAATAATAAAACGTGGTCAGTTAGTCAGAAAAATTTATTCTATGCGTGGACAAACAAGGCGTGCGACCGCACGCCTTTCCTGGGAAAGCCTGGTATATATGTATATATATATATATATATATATATATATATATATATATATATATATATATATATACATATATATACAGTAAAATCCTGTTAAGTAAAATCCCGTTAATGTGTGTATATATACATATATATATATATATATATATATATATATATATATATATATATATATATATATATATATATATATATATATATATATATATTAGGTATATTTGTATAAACATTTGAAGAATCATTTGACAACATTTTTTTATAAATTTATTATTTATTATTTAAACTGTTAACAGTTAATATCTTAAATATATCGTAACATAAAATCTTTTGCGTCTTTTTCGTAACTACACATTCCGGAATGCTTTTTCCGTAAGGAACTATTTCGTAAGTATTCTTACAAAATGATTTGTTTCGCAAGTTTTCTTTCGCAATGCTTTATTACGGAATTTTATTTACTATTTATATTTTCGTATAGCGCGTTACGGAATGTGCATTTTTGCATGTGCAACTTCCGCAATAACAATTCTATTACGGTAGATAAAGATGCGAAATTTTCGCAAGTTTTGTTTTTCGGCGAACAACCCTAGTATATTATGCCTTTTTCTTTCACATATTTATTGTCTTTTTACGCAAGATTTTTGATGTTTTCTTATCTTATTTTGGTGCCATTACACAGCCAATTTTCAATACTAGAGTACTAGGCACATTGTCAAAAAATCATCAATTTTTCCAGCACAAAAAATCCAATAACATTCGATCCACTAAACTTATAATGTTGAATGATATACAGTAATAGATGTTCATAATATACATCGACAGAATAATAATAACAATTAAGTATGCATATGAACCTTTTTAAAGATTTTTAATGACAAAATAAACCCCATATTATATTATTAAAAACTCTTAGCATATTTTCATCATTTTCCATTTGTTGTGCATGATTAACCCCAGGTGATCATAATTTTCAAAATATTTCAAGTTTTTTTTTTTAATATGAAAAAAAAGTTTTTACCATTTTTTTTTTTAAAGTTAATGCCCATGATTTCACAATATTAAATATATATCTTATCAGAATAGCAACTTTAAGTTAAGCAACTTTAAATTGCACAATAAATGATTAGTTAAATAATAAAACGAATAAGTTTAATTGAAAATCAAAAACTTAAAACAAAATCAAAAAGGTACAAACCTCAGTCATTGATAAAGGAATGTTGTATACATGAAGTCGCACTTCGTCTACGCCACATTTAGTAGGAGATATTTTTTCAGAACCATCTAAACTAAAATACAAAAAACAAGTAGAATTTTATCAAAAATTTAAAACCAAGCCCTTAAACTCCTAAATAAACGCCAATTTTGAATATAAAAAATGTCAACAACAAAAAGAAAAGTGACCATGAGGAGCCTTTTTCCAGTAAAAAAAAATGTTTAAACAAATTAGAGAAATAGTTGTTTGCAAATATCTGACTTATAAAATATTCAGAAACAGGAAGAAAACATCTAAGATTATCATTTGATTCAATATATGAAAAGATAATTTTCTTAGAGAAAAAAGTTTGACCATTTTCTTTGCGGGTTATTCAGATACTGACTTCTTATTAAATAAAATAGTTGTTTATTGTATTTTATGTCTCTATTTTATGATGATAATTTATTTTATACTGCTATCAAATTTTATAAAAATTTTATCAATTTCAATACTTAAAACGAAAACTACTTCCTCGTTTTGATATTTGCTGATCTCAAACTTTTAAGATTATTAAACAATTTAAGCAATAAAATATAGAGATCTTAAGTATTTAAGTAAATAACTACTTGCTTAAATACTTATAATTGCTATATTTATTATTTAGACTTTAAAAGAAATATTAACATTTCTAGTTATTATTTCACAATTCATTCAAAAAAAATTCCATTCATTTATACAAATTCATTAACATTTAATCAACTAAATTTTTTTGTGACTGTAAGGTCAGAAAAAGTCCAAAAATAATTTGCATTTTTTACCATTCTGTTTTTATTTTTTTAAGTTTTGTTCATTCATTTTTGTTTATTAAATAATATTTTAGCGCTTTTTTTATACTGCAAATAAAAATCATTATAAAATTTGTTTTATTTTATATTAATAAAACAAATTTTATTACAATAATCAAAAACATTTAGTTGCTAACTAATTATTTTCAGTTTTCTATTTTTAAAGGTATTTAAATTTACTATTAAGTTAGCCTTGTAATTCTTTCTTATGATTCTCTAAAACTTGTAATTCTTGCCAATCAAATAAGATTGGTCAGAATTAATAATAAGAAATCAAAATATCTTTTTTTCAAAAGCAGAGGATCATTGATCGACTGTTATTTCCAGCACTGAAATTGTTCAAATATAAACAACAATTTGATTCTCCATACGAATTGTCTAACATATATCTCTAGTGTCAAGCCATAAAACTTTGTTATTAATGTAATTTTTCTTGGTATTTAATTTAAAACTGACTTATTTTATTTGAAAATACATATAATTCTTATAAAAATTTTTGATTTTCAATAGCTACCGGTTTTTACAATACTCATATTTTAAATAGTTAACTTTTTTAAATAATTTTATTTTACAGTTAAAAAAAACTTATTTATAATTTTAGTCTAACTTGACAACCTTTAAAAATAAGGATTTAAATTTGAGTCCAATTTTTGTAATACCTAATAAAAGCTATAATACAAGTATACTTTTGATTTTTGAGAAAAAACTACACAATATAATGCATTTTATACTTCTTTTAATTTCAGGGTTGGCAAAAAAAAAACCCTAAAAAACCCAAATATATTTGGGTTTCTTTAAAAACATATTTTATAACTGATAAGTCTGATTTTTAGCTCCTATAAATGCTTCATAATTAACAAATTGCAACTTTTATACTGTAAATACTCTTTAGATATTTAGAATATAATTTTTAGTTTGAACTCCTTACAGAATAATCCAAAAACGATCAATCATTTTTTGAAGCAAGTTGGTAATTTATTATTTTTTAAACCATATTGCAAGTTTAATATTATTGAAATATTAGGGTAAATTAGTTAAATATTTACTAAGGAAATAAAAATCATTCTAATAACTAAATTTTAATGTACAAGTGATTAATAGTTATTTAATATCTTTCCTTTTCTCTTAAATGCCTATATAAAAAAACAGGCGATTTAAATCTATTATTTTATATTGGTATTTGATCTTTTGTAAAAATTTGTAAAAATTTTGTAAGAATTATGTTATGAACTGCAAAATTCAGTACAAAGCCACAAGCAGAACACTATATAAAAAAAATGTTAAACTTTATTTGGTCTAGAAGTGGAAATTTGTCAGGAAAAAAAAATTATGCCACAGTTTACTAGACTGTCGACTTGTCCTTGCAAATTGCATACCATCTTAAAATATTAAATACATGTTATGTGCATTAGGGTATATCATACTTCAGTCAAAATTTAAATTTTCAAAATTATAACTAGTGCGCTTCAATTTTAATAATACTTTTGTAAAATATTAATGTTTAGCTACCGGCAAACGAGTTTTAAAATTACGATTTTATTAAAAAATAATCTTTTGAAATTAGGGTTTAATTTTTAAAATGTTTTAGACAAATATTAATACAAAGTTAAATTTTACAAGGTAAAAATTAACCACAAGTAATACAACAGATATTACCCAGGATTACTCTGCCAGGCATGTATAAAAACAATTAGGGGTCCTAGCCGCCCCCCTGTCAAATTTGATAATTTTATTATAATTATCAAGATATATTATGATTATTGTTAATGTAAACATAAATAAAAAAGCCTTTTTTTAAAACCATTTTATGAATTCAAAAGTTTTCTAGAGTTTAGCGAAGATTGTGAAATCTTGTTTGTGAAACTTTAAAAGGTCTCACACCCATAGAGCCATGTTCACTTCCGGCCCTGACTTCCAATATAATGTCGACTGCAAATGACTTTTGTTCTGAGTTATCAGAACAGAGAAATGCAACAAGTATATTCTCAGGATGAGCCCACCAGGATACACTTTTTAGATAAGGTTAAGAGGTTTCTTTAACCCTATCATCTTGTTTCTGCAAGTCGAAATAGCTTTAAAAGATGACCAGAACCGTATTTAATACCATGATTTACTTAAATTCCAAAAAACATTGAACGATAAACCTGTCACCCAAGTTCCAAGGAGCTTTAAGACCTCTGCATTCTCAGGTTTTAGATCATGTTTGCTCATATATAGAAGCAAGCATTTAATGCCACAAGTAAGCCATCGACTGTGAGACTACTACTTCAGAATCAAAGTTTCCTTTTAATATTGCATTTAAATACTTCCATGCAACTAAACTGTCAGTGCTTATTTGCTTAACAAAACCTTCACTGATTTTAACTAAAAGCTCCAAATAAGGAATTGGCCTAAATTTAGTAATTCTTTCAAGATGATCAACTTTAGAAAACAGTTTACCAACTGCTCCACACCATCCTTTTCCTAAAGAAGTTGGCCTGCCAAGTTTTTCCACAATATGACAGAATGGAAGCTCATTAATGTGAAGCCAACAAAATGATTTATAAAGTTTTTGATGGATAAGTTCCTCCATAAAATGAAGCATTCCACCTTTCTGCCCAGACATTTCATTTGTAGTGTCACTACCAATTAGTTGGAGATTAAGATCTTTACCTCTTTACATTAGCCAGTTGAATAATCCAATAGCACATTGTTTGGCTGGTTTACATAATTCTGATTTAGGCTCTGGTGTATGAGTAAGATAGATACTTCTAGGCTCCTCAGACACAGTTATATGGTATTCTTGAATAATTTTTTTTCTGAAGGTACATGTGGTCTTATCATGCACAAGGATTAAAGTTTTATCTTTTCTACCATCAACAAAAATTCCAGCGATTATATTTCTTTCAGTCTATATTTTCTTCTACTCTAGAACACTTCATAGCACGCTCTTTGACACAAAAAAACTTTCATGTTATCACAAATGAGATTATTTTTATCTTCAACAAGTTTTCCTGCTTTCTTATTTTAAAAGACTATTTATGATGGCAGCAGTAGCAGTCAATGACACACCAAATCTGACAAAGGCAATGGCAGCATTACTAATATCAAGGTTATTTTGTTTAAGATAATTTTCTTGTTTTTCTAATGTTGAATCTTCTTCGTTATCACTGACTTTATCGCTATCACTGACCATATCAACATTAGAATTATTATTTATTTCTGTTCCAACATCCATATTTTTAGCGTCAAATCTAATAGTAGATGAATAAAATGTTCTTGACAACTCTTGTTGTCGATTGAGCCTTGCTTGATCGATTGACTTACGAAAGTTTTTAAACATAATCTTAGTTTTAATCCAAATAAGCTTTTTTGTGGAATTCTTAAATTTAAGTTACATTAGCATAGACAATGAGCAGGATTTTCACAAGATTCTTTGGAAGGGGCATCATTCTCACAGCAGTAAACAATTTTGCATTTGCAATAAGCAATGTCTAAAAGTTTATCAAGTTTAGATTCCCAGTATATTTTATTAGCCTTTTGGGCTTTGTGTCGAGCTATCTTAGAGAATGCAGACCTCTACTGAGTCTTAGTTCTATAGCTTTTGTACCACAAATGATAGGCTATTTAAACATTGTTTTAGAAATCATTCTGCAATTTCATGGGCAACATTAGAAAAAATTTCTTGCATTGATAAACTACGTGGATTTTTTTTATGAAATAGTATTTTTTCTCTTTGTAGATCAAGACATTGTTGCAAACTATCATGTAACGTTGGAAATTCAGTTAGAAGAAACTTTCTTGGACCTCCAAGATATTCATTAAGCTTAGTGTTAATGGATTTTTTGGTTTTTGCCATTTTTCTATTTTAAATATATTATAAATCTAAAAAATAAAATAGCAGGAATAAAAGCAATTAATTTGAAAATAAGTCTATAATAGCTATCATCATATTTATAAGGTATATTTGAATATTAACTACCACTTAACACAAATAGTTTGAAAAACAAGTAACATTTTACTCTAGTTCAATTTTTTTTTAATAAATAAAGCATAGGATTAATCAATATTATAAATAGTCATTATGTACATTTGTAACATAAATAGACAACATTTAGGTACAAAACACAATATTTTCAGAAAAGAAAAACGTTTACCATTTTTAACAAAACGTTTACCATTCAACTTTTACATTCAGGCTCTATAAATGCATAGGAAAGGTGATGTACTAAATCAAAACTAGAACATGCATGAATATGATATACATAATGTGCATGCAAGTTTGCAACATGTTGGCTTATTCATGTATGCACTTTAAAAGGACAAGTTTTGTTAAGGTTTTTCAAGGTGAAAATAATACTCATGCATATCTGTCTATTCTACAGGTTTTACAAAATTTTATACCAGCTGTTGTAAAAGATGTTTCACTTATAAGTTGAAAATACAAATTTTCAACATGTATTTTCAACGAGGGTAACTATAAACAGCGGGTTGAAAATGAACATCAGTATTAAGTTTACTAAAAAGTGAAGAAATACACAAAATAGAGATAATAGAACCATATATTGTGTTACTTAGATTCAGTTGCTAAAATGAGGGGATAAAAACAAGAAAAAAATAAAGAATCTGGTGGTAAAGACACCATAATGGTTCTTAACAAATCCATTTTAGGTATTCTTAAGAACAATCTAAGCTTAGGCTCAGTCCATTTGCAAAACAAATCTATCCATAATCTAAAAAATAAAAACATTATGAAGTGTTCAACGCCGCCCCAAATCGACTGATCATTATTTTTATCCCATTTTGAAAATAAAAACATGATCATATAAAGTAAGAAAATTATGATATTTAATGCATAGTGTTGATTATGCATAGGAATTTTCTAGTATAATGTTCTGTTAAAAAAGGTAGCAATTAGACTAACAGTTTTCTTTTGATGCATAAATGTTTAAAACTAATTAACAACATTTATATTGTCTAACTAACTTTGAATAACTCAGTTACCATAATAATTTCATTAAGATTTTTCTTAGTTAAAAATATTTTTAACATGTTTAATTTAATGTAATTAACATCACTTACAGTTAAAGAAGTTGGGCCCCACAAATATGTGGGCTACGCAAATATGTGGTTGTAGACTAGTGGTAAAGCATTTGGTTCACAATCAAGAGGTTGAGATTCAAATCTACCCTGCAGCTTTTGAAATTACTGTGCTTAATCTGTTTCTCTACACAGCACCCTTAATTGAAACAATATCGGTAGCAAAGCTAAAACTTGGGTTCAGCGACACATTTTTAGTAGCCATGGTTTTGTGAGGGGAAGATTAGAGTTTGGTACAGCATGATTCATCTCTCCTATCTACTATGGTAAATCTGTGCATGCCCTTAACCAGCGCAACAAGAAACTTGGATCAGCAATCAAGGCTAATGCATGACAGGACTCCATCAATAAGGAGACAAAGATCTTATCTGAACAAATTATAAGGGGTTATGGGGTCAACACCTCCATAATTCTGGTGCACCTAATTGACCATTATGAGCAATAGAAAGATAATAAGTAACAGACCCTTGATTGGAAAGAGGGGATAACTGTCAATAAAGAAGCAAGAGCTGATTGTGCTGAAGCGTGAGTAGTTGAACATCCAGGTGCAGGTATTTGGTTGGGTTTTTTTAAAAAACCTGAAATTTTTCTAACCCTGATTGATTTTAATAAGCAGCTAATAAATTAGTATCA
Source organism: Hydra vulgaris (assembly GCF_022113875.1). Taxonomy (NCBI): domain Eukaryota; kingdom Metazoa; phylum Cnidaria; class Hydrozoa; order Anthoathecata; family Hydridae; genus Hydra; species Hydra vulgaris. Next base: position 7,762,308 of record NC_061158.1, on the reverse strand, counting down.
GTAGAAATCTTTTTATATCCGTCATATATTGGCATCAGCAACACATGCGCAACTGATACACCACTAATCTGTTACAGATTATTAAAAAAAAAGATTTTAAATGAATAAAATTATAACCATTTAGTTAAAGACAGTATATAACTGTTAAAATCAGCATGTCAATAATTTTAGAAATTCAAATCAGCACATGCTGTAAAGCCCAGTTAAACTGTTTTTACAACAAAACTGAAAAACCTCTGCGATATTTGAAAACCAAAGATTGGTGCACCATGTCTTAAAAAGAAAAGAAAAAAGAACTGAAAATCTTGCTTCAAAAATTCGAACTCAAATTGATTAAAAATCAAAAAAATAAGTTAGTTAAATCAATGTAAAACCAACACACAAAACTTAATTCAGGATGGTGATCATTAACTAAAGTTAATGGATGCCATCATATTTAATGGTAGCTATTGTCACAAAAATTAAATAGTTTATCCAACCACTTATTTTTATTTATTTATTTGTTTTATTGTTGTTGTTTTTTTAAATCTTTATTAAACTTGGTTTCAGTAATTTTGAATTAGCAAATTTAAAAAAGTAATAATCAGCAAATTTAAGACTCAATTATTTAAAGTAAAACATTATGCCACAGTCTGTAAAAAAGAAAAACTTGCTTGGATAAAACTAAATGACTTGATATTATCATACTTATTTTACCATTTGTATATTTATGCCTCCTAAAGGTTTACTTGGGATTCATAGTAAGCATAAGCATAACTCCTTAAAATGCTTACAAAAAAGCTGACCATAACCCCTTGATGATTGTTTTAGGTAAGAATATCAAAAGTAATTGATATTTTTTATATAGATAGATTTATATTTTAAAAAATATAAATAAAAGTTAATAGACCTTTGCATAATACCATAATATTTGCATTAAAAGCTAAAAATAACTAACAACCTTTAGAATTAGGGTCAACCTCTAGGAAAAACGAGGTCAGCAATTTATTGGTGACCTTATTTTTCCTAATTCCAAGGGTTGAACTAACCTCTTGGTAGGGCAATGTCTTTCAACTGGATTATCGTCATATTTCTGCTCCTTGTAGGAATTGAAATGCTTTTGTTCGTATGATATTTTCATTGGGTCCCAGTTATTGAAATTATCTTCATCAGACATGATCGTTGACTTTCTATTTAAAAGAAAATATTTTATAAATAAATAAAAATGAACAAAAAAATTTTTTTAAAAACTTAAAAAACTTTTTTTTTTAACCTTAAACTTACAAAATAATATAAATTTTGTTTAAAGATTTAATTTATAAATATAAATTTTATCAAATACTTAATTTAATTATTTTATAATATATTTTTTTGTTAAGTCTTTTTATAAATTTTTTAATTTTGATAAAAATTTATTTCAAATTAAGAAAATTATAGTTAAATATTTAGCAATAAAAATATTAACCAAGAATTAAGACTATAATCAATACATATTTACTACTTTATCTTTTCAAAATCTAATAATTATTCCTCAGTATAGAGTTATTTATTAGATATTCTGGTAGATATTATTGTCTAAAAGTAATAATGACAATATGTCAAGCTTGCAATTGGAAAGAGACAAAAAAAGATTTCAGTCCATTCTATACTACTTTAATACTGAACTTGCTCATGCTGCCTCCATTACTTATTTGAGCGCAGAACTTAAGGCAGACATAACACCCAAGTTAATGGCAAGAAAGAGTCACAGCACTTTTTAATAAGAAAATGTAAATGAAAGTGTATGCAAATATCTAACTTGAGTAAACTTCAAATTATGTAATGTTAAAACATATATCAAGTTTTGCAGTTTTACTTTTACTTGAAAATTGCGGCAACATCTCTTTAATTTTGATTTATAGTATTTATTTGTCGTTGTTTATTAAATAGTATCAAAACATTTTTCAAACAATACGCAATATAAGTAGTTAGCTTGTGTTTCTAAAGTGAATCGCCAAGCCTTTCCAGGAAACACGTGCTATCACACCTTGTTTGTCCACATTTAAAGTAATTTTATTAGACACACTAACCACAGCAGTTTGAATCTTTTAACTTTTAAAGCATTTCAAAAATTTGCGGTAAAAAGCTATCTACAGAGTAAATAAAAAATACTAAAAAAAGGAAAAATTGTAACGAAATAACAAATTTTAATTAAAAATACTTGAACATTTAATCATAAAAAAAAAATTTAATATTTTTTTACAAAACTTTTATATGACTTTTGTATTCTATTCTTTAAGGTGGTTGTTATTTTTAGCTACCTTTAAAAAATTAAACAATATATTTTACAAACAAATATCAATTTATTTTCTAATTTTCTCACTATATAAGTATTAAGAAAAATACTTATTGGGCTCTCAGACTTGATTGTCACACTTGATTAAGAAAAATTACAAACTTTGTCTAATTATTCAGCCTCAGTGATTTTGTCGATAATTGCCTCATAATCTGGAAGATAAGTGAAATAAGTAAGATTATATACTTACTTATTTTTAGATTTGTGTGCTACACATTATAAATATCAAACCATGTGCAATATATTATATCAAAAATTAAAAAGCTTAAAGAATTTATATCAGACTCCAATATTTAATTTTTCCTTTAATGATGTTTTTATGCTTCACACAAAGTTTACACCATATTTTTACAAGTGTCTACATTGTTAACTTTTATAACTTTTTGACCAAGAAAATTGTAATTTTATGATTGAACAAATTTAATGATATTGTAATAGGTTTTTTACTCTTACTATATTTTTTTCTCTGCTGATTTTTTCTTTTCAAAGCTACCCTTTTATTATGTTGCAGTAAATAAATTTTGTAATTTATAGAAGAAATAATAGAAAATAATAGAATAGAATGGTTGTTTTATTAATATATTCAACACATTTGATGCCTGTCTGAATTGTTTCCTTTATATTGCCCAATATCCAACATTAATAAACTACTAAAAATTTTGTTAAAAAGATTCCAAAAAATAACCAGTGCATTAGCCCACAAGCTTTTGTAGCATCGCCAATAATAATAGATCATCAGGAAATAAATCAGATTTAAATGCACAATTTAAAGAGTCCAACTAACGTGGGGAAAACAACAAAATATTTTATATTTGAACATTACGCTACTGATTTGGCAATAACTCATATCTGACATTTTTTTCAAAATTGACGTTTTGGTACCTAATAATGTCTTAAACAGAAATAAATTAGTTTTTAGTTGCTCCTGAAAAATGTATTGATTGTCAGTTACGTGTTGTTGCCAAATCAGTAGCGATTAGTATTAATGACTTTTATCAAAAATTGTTGAAAAAAAAAAAAATTACAAATAAAGAATAATTAGTTTTATTATAGAATAATTAGACTTACCTGTTCTATAATAAAAACAGTACAGTTTAGTGAAAGCATTTGAAAAATAAATTTTAAAATTGTCTGCATTTCTAGCGTAAATAATAAAGCATTTTCTTAATATAGTGACTGACAAAAGTGTATATCAAATGTCTTTATTTTTTATATGTTCTTATTTGCTTTTATCCTTGACTAGTATCAATTTTGGTTGTGAAAAATAACAGTTGATCTAAAAAAAAAAAAGGAAAAAAAAGAGTAAAATATTTAGGTATATATATATATATTCTTTTTTTCTTTTTTTTTTTTTTGAAAAAATTTGTTTGTTTTTTAATTTGTTTTTTTTTGTTTGTTTTTTTCTTTAGAATGTCTATTTCATATACGTTTCTTTTCTTTGAGTAATGGTGTTTTATTCTCTGAAGTTTCTTATAGGTTTATTTTGCCCCAAATGCTTAAAAACGCTTACTATATAAAAACATGGTTGAGTTGTCTCAAAAAATTACTTTAAACATGAAGAACAAGGCAAGCAACTGCACACGCTTCCTGGGAAGGTTTAATTGCCATGGTTTAAATCCTTGCGCATGCACTTTTTTTTTTTTTAACTTTTTAAAACACATCTTTTTTAACTTTTTAAAACACAAATAAATCATTTTTGAAGTTCTATAGATATTTTATACATAACACATATAAGGATATTATATACCATCAAAAACAAATGGGGAATACCATCAAAAACAAATGGGGGAGAATTTTTATATAAAATCAAATTTTCTTATAAAATCAAAACATAGGGAGAAATTAGTTTTACATGTCACACTTATAATTTTAGTGTGGTAAATAGTCCTAATAAGCTGCAAAAGGTCAGAAAAAAAATTATGGTTTGAAATTTAATAAAGAAAAAATTTAATAAGCTCATCCTGCTACTCCAGAAGGTACTGCTGTCAATAGAGTGGTCTAAATTTTACACATTATTTAAAATGCAGGCTCCACAACCCTAAACGTGTTCTATATAATAACATAATACTGGAGAGAAAAAAATCAAAAAAAATAATTTTTTTAGGGGTAGCAATAGTCTCTTAAACATCAGACAGGCCCCTAATATTATCAAGAAAAATGGTTCTTTAAAAGTATATCATGTTGGGTCTCGAAAAAAGTGAAATTTTATAAAAATTTTAAAAATAATAAAAACAGTAATCTTTTCAGCCAATAAATTACTAATAACCCAAGATGTAATACCTGAATTATATTCCTTGAACCTTGAACCAAGAGCTTCTTTCCCAGAAACTTCACAAACACAAGCCAACAAGAACATTTATAAAAATGCTGATTTGTGAACTGCAGGAAAGATATCCTCTTAATAGTGCTGAACAGCTGATTAATTGTTTTGCAAATTTTTTAGGCCCACGATACAAAGGCCTGCATTTGATTGAATATAAAAAATGTGATGAAATAAAATAAGCAATATTGACTCAGGAAAAAAAGAAAAAACATGAAAAAACTTCAACGAGTAGTAGCAAAATAGACAAAGTGATGAAAATATTAAAGTTAATCACCATGAACTGGTTAGAAAAAGACTGAAACAAGATATTTATATATATTTATATGAAAGAAAATATGAAAATAATTCACTTTTAGTTTTCTTTGGTTTTTTTAAAAACATTTATTCTAAATATATTAAATAAATGACCTCTAAAACTTTGTTTTGTTTTTAACCGAAACCGAATCAAACCGATCAATAAAAAGTTTAAACCGAACCGAAAAAAACCAAATCGTTACTTTTGTATTCAAAACTGAATCGAAAAAAACTGAATCGAAAAAAACTAAACTGAAAAAAACCTTCGATGCATGGCCATACATTTTATGCACAAAAAGGTGCTTAACTTGCAGTATTGCAAGTAGTATATCTGATATACTTTAAAAGATTATCAATGTCATGGTGTTTTTTCTATTATTTTGTTTTAAATAGACACTTCACTATACTGCTGTCTTTTAAGTTTTCTTTAGAATTTTATTTTTTTAGTCAATTCCTTAATAAAATGAGAAACAACAATAACATTTAAAAAAATTTAAGATGAACTTAAAATTTTTTAACTTAAAAATGCATTTATAATGATAAAATGTAAACAAACCATGAATATGCTTAAAAATTAAGAAAATTAATAAAACATATATAACTTAATATATAACTAGTATTGCATAACAAAGTATATTCAGGTAGTAATGTCGGTGGTGTAATTATTTTATTTTAATGAAATATTTCTTTTTATATTGACCTCTCAAAAACGGGGAAAAGCTAATATAATTGAGGAGGCTGCTCTATTTATTAACAAGTTGATTCAAGTACAGTTGTGGACAGAAAAGGTGTGCGGTTGCACACCTTTCATTTCCAAGACTTTTTTTATGTCTAAATAAAAATAATTATGATTATTTTTTATTTATTTATGTATTTTTATATATCAATCAAAAAAACAATACATTAACAAATAAAAAAATAATAATAATTTTAACTAAAGATAAAAAAAAAAACTTTTTTAAAATCTCCCAACACAGTATTAACTGTGATAACCTTTTTAAAGCAAGATGATGAACTATAAAACTTTAATCTTTTTTAAGTTTTTATAATTATAGAAAAACTCTTTTAAATAAAAAAAAAACTTACATCTAATCATCTTTTAATAAAAAACTAACTTTATTTTAATAATCAAAAAGCATTTTTAAAAAAAGTTTATTGAAACATATTCGTATTAAAAATACTTTTGAAATAAATAAAAGTTTTTTTTTTATTATTCAATAATAACTCATTTAATGGCATTTTAAAACTTTATTTAAAAGTGTTTAGCTAGTGTAAACTAATTTTATTAGAAAGTTTACATAGCATATAAAAAAAAAAACTTTGTTATGTTTTTGACTATTAAATTTATGAATTCATCAAAAAGTTTATTAAAAAATCATTTTCATTGTAGTTTATAAAATTAAATGTACAAATTGTTTTAAAAACATTTTATTCATCATAAAAAAATCCACTTTTTAACAAAACAATATTTTTCAATAATTTAAACAAATGTCTTTTATAGTATACAATCTTTAAAAGCAATTTTTTTTTTTTTTTTAATTTTACTTCACCTCCTCAAGGCCGAGAAGGCCACTAAAAACGAGGAGGCTACTTTATTTTTCTTGCTTTATTACCTTTGTACTTTATTTAGCGCATTTTTTAAATGTTTTCAAAATTTTAAAAAGGCTGTGGGTAAAGTTGTTGCAAAAAATAATAAATGCGCCAGGAATAGAGTGTAATTGCACACCTTTCATGTGCATGAAATACATCCAGGGACATGGTGGGTTTGAACTCCATACCTATTGTTTAAGAAGCAAGCATATAAAACACCATTCAAAATCACATAAAACAAAATCACTCAAAATCACATAAAACAAAATTTACAGTATTAATAATTTTATTAAATTAAGAAATACTGCATACTGTTTTTGCAAGTCAAAAGTCACCCTATTGTGTATTTTTTTAAAGCTAAATTAGGATAGTTCTGTACAAAGTGCAAAAAGATTATTATATTCAATACAAGCTTCAAATTAGGGTTTATTTACAGTTACAAAAAATTTAGCTGTCAATCTTTACAACTTTGGCCATTACCATCAAGCAGCATTAGAAATCATAGTGCCCTCCTAGGACAAAATGTAAGATTCAGCAAAAGACACATTCAAATATAATGTAACCATTACAAACGTTCCATGATTAATGAATAAAAAGTAAAAAAAGTAAAAATAATAAAACAATACATTATTGTGTTGGCAGAATCTTCAGTCAAATTTACTCCTATTGATATGAGCTGTTTTTCCAATTTGTTAGTATATTTCTCTCTTTTTTTAATCTACATAAAACAGAATAAATTGGTTACAAAAATTTTTTAAAATTTATCATACTTTACAATTTAAATTTTTAAAATCTGATAAATTTCTTTAAGAACTAAACATTCTTTTTTTTTTTAATATTCTGAATGTTTTTATTTTTATTTCTATACTTTATAGGTCGCTGCTAAAAGGGAGTGCTGTTACATCATATATCTTATAGCCTGCTGCTACATTGATTATCTTATGGCCTGCTGCTACATTGATCATCTTATAGCCTGTTTCTACAAAGAAAGTGCTGCTACATTGACTGAGAGTTTGGTTGGGACAGGCAGTTCTATCAAATAACATAAAAAAAAACTTTTTTAAAAAAATTTTAAAATTTTTTCTTATCTCTGCATGTCATGATGTCATTGATTTTTTTACACCCATGATGTCATTGATTTTTTTTTGTTTGCATAAAAGATCGATATGTAAACAAACAAAAAACTCTATGTTGTCATACAATGAAACTCTTAGGAATAAAATGCCCTTGAATAAACTATTAAGCCTATAGATTGTGTCATATATTAGCTCACTTTTAGGCCTATATTAGAACGGAGAAGTTAAAATAAAAAAGTTACTTTTTCTTGGTATTCATTTATTCTTTTGGATTAATCAAAACAATTTAGGTCAAAAATTAATTTTTATCATTCTCTTTATTATGAAAATAACATGTCTTAATAACATTCCCTTAAATCAATTTATTTTTTTTTTAAAAAACAACATAAACTTGACATTTTATTGGGAAAATTAAAAATGACCAAGCAGTAGTATATAATGATAAATATGTGTAAGTATATAAATATCTCTTCTTTAGTACCCTTGCATAAAACGTTGTTAGCATCATACTAAAATAGAGACCTGCATAAGCATCAACACCTACATCAAATTAGGTTTAGGTTTGAAGGAAATAAAGCAACCTTATTATGAGAGACAAAACTTTGTTTTTTGTATTACTTTTTAAGCATTTATAAACTTTGTGCAAAATATATTAGTACAGTGCCAATCTCAATTCAATAAAAATTCTAAAATAACAAGGATGAAAATATATATATATATAAATCCCTAAATCTATACTAATAGAGATATTTTTCTTTATTCCTGTAAAAATCTTTTTTTTTTCATTTTTTTCACTTTTTTTTTTTACATAATTCCTATTTTTTTTCTAATTTTATTCTTTCTCAATTTTTATTAATAAATATTTGAATATTATAGTATATAGTAACTTATTTAATTAAATAAATTACTATATAGTAAGTATATACTATAAAAATAATGTGCTGAAACAGGAGCAGATACTCTTGTGGAACCAATATTACAACTATATTCTAGGTCATATATTTTATAAAACATTTTCTAATAGCTTATTTTTAAAGTCCTATTCTTTGTCTATTAAACATTTGAAATGATTCTGCGCATTGATTGTGACAGAGTTAAACCTGTTTCAAATAGTTGCAACAGGATTTGTAAAGAAATTGTATCTTGGTGTGCAGTCTTTTATCAGCTCTAATTTCAGTTTATGATTGTGACCACATGTTATTAATGATTTACTAATGATTAATGCTAATTGTTGCAAAGTTGCAATACTTTGCTGTATCTAGTTTATTAAGTATTTTATACATTTGAATTGCATTTACTCTTTTTATGTAGTGTCTGAACTTTGTAATTCCAAGTTTATTAAGTCTTTTTTCGAACTGTACCTTATTTAATAATGGTGTAATAAACAATTTTGGTTATTTTTACATAATTATTCATTATAGGGCCATGTCTTCCTACGATGACACTAAAAAAACTTTTAACTTTAAAACTTCATAACTCCAAAACCGTAACAGATTCAAATTTAAGGTTTTTGGATTAAAAATTTAAACTCAATTATTAACTAGTTTATATTATTCAAATATGAATAAAATTAATTTTTTAATTTTTCTTCACCTACCATGAATGGAAAAATCGTATATTTTGATTTTAATTTTATTTACCTTATAAAAAAAATCCATAAATTAAATATGATTACTAAATATACGAAACATTGGTTTTTTAGTTTTATAAAAATTATCCACTTAAAATTTTCTCTTTTTTTGTTTTGTTTTTTTGTTGATATTTTTTTTTTTGTCATTTAATTCTTTGATGTAATTTATAGCTCCTGCAGCTGATCCTCAGAATATATTAATTTAACTTTTATAAGGTTTCCAAATATATATTTTTTTAAATCTTGAATTTTATCAACTCATTTCATATTATAAATAAAGTATAAGAAGCATATCAAATGAATATTTCCAAGAGTTTATTAAAGAAAAAAATAAACAAAATAAATCACATTCAAAAAATTGTTTCCATAATGCTTACTAGTGGGTAATTCCATGTCAAACCAGCAGAAAAAAAACAAATGTCACCCCATGTTTTGGATTTTGCTAATTTTTTTATAAATTATAGGTTTATGAAAATTAGGAAAATCTAAAATTTGGAATCTTCAACTCTTTACTGGTCTTGATATATTTAGGATTCAAGTTTCTTATACATGCTGACTCGGCATTTTTTTGCAAAATATTTTTTTGTTGTTAAATAGCAATATTTTATGAACCAAATAATGTATTAACCTGAAATTTTGTACATAAACAATCTTCTGCATGGCAGATATTTAAAACTAAAATTTTTTTGATAACCTTAATTACATGTAAATTAGATATATATTTTGGGGTGTTTTGATGGTCAAAATGGTGATGCAGGGTGTTAACCAGGAATAAATTTGATACAGCGTTTTAACAAAATTTAGGAATTTGTCGAAGTGTTTCTCAATCACCTCTCTCCCCCCTGAGATCAAAATATGTTCTGGGAAAGCATGTGGTCCTTTTTTGGTGTTTTTTTTCCTACTCTACTTCAGCGCTGCATACATTGATTGATCAGTGCCAAAAATAAAATACCATCTGTATCATTAAAGATGAATATGAAATCAACACAAAATTAGCTGTTGTTTCACGACACAGCAAACTAAGAACCGATTTCCAAACATATATTAGGAATGATAACCTTTTTTTATTATAAACTAATCATTGTATATTAATTATTATTGAGATTAATTAATTTGATTTATTTTTAATCTTTATATATTGTCGCCGCTTTCATTTCAAGAGTATTATTTTAAATATATATATATTTTTCAATGTAATATAGTAAAATAGCGATCTCCAACGAGCCAATGATCTTCTACTTCTAATTATTATTTAAATTCTGCTCGATGTACCTTACGAACGAACCCTTACATCATTATGTAATAAATTGTGTCATCAAAAGAATTTTTTTTAAAATAGATAAGGTTTTAAAAATAGTAAACACGAGCTCATAAAGTTCATATTTCACATTTATTGCGAGTTCAATTTTATAATTAATAATAATTTATTTTATACATAAATCGCATAGCAAAATAAAGTGATAATTACGAAGTCTCAGCAAATACAACAACAAATGTCATTTAATTATAGAGTAATATTATTAGCAAGCGATTGCACGCGTGGCATCGAAGAATACAGTAAAAAAGTAAAAAAATTTAGCAAATTCAGTTGATATAAAATAACAAACAAAAAAAAGAAAAACAATGACTAAAAGACTTTCCATAATACCCGTAATTGATCAAAAGGATCAATTACAGGTATTATGAAAAGTATTATCTGACAACCTGTTTTTGTTGACAAAATACATGTACTACTTAAAGTTGAGTTTACGGTAAGACTTAATAAGTTATTTAACTTTTTAGCCAAAAGGGGCGAAACTTTTAAAGAAATAGGATTTGCAGGTGTTAAATTAAACATGTTTGTTATTATTTTGGATCTTTTAGATTAGTACTTTATTTCTTGTTAACTTTCTAATGTAATATTTGCTATTGTTAAAATGCATTGCAAAAAACTATTTTCAAACTTTATTGTAAGTTGCCACAAAAATCCCAAAAATCGCTCCAAAAATCCCAATTCTCATAATGTTTTTTCCAAGAAACCTATTTTCACAGTTATGCAATTGCTTTTTTATTCCAATAATGACGATTTGATTTCATGTTTTACGCAATTAATGAATTAGAATTTTTTTATGTTATTTTTCTATTAGTTTTGAATAATAATTAATTTTAAATTATTTTTAGAATTATTATTTAACTTTAATTTGGAAACTTTTTTTGGAGAATGGGATTTTTTCATCTTTAAATTGGGAATTTTAATTTAATGAGCATTTGGGAGAACTGCCTTTGACGGGGCGCCACAGGGCTAGTTTACACCCTGTGATGTCACCTTGATAATTTTTTTGAGGCATTGTTATAACTTACAATATAGGTATCAAACATCAATATTAATAAAAAATATATTACTGCATTTTTCAACTTTTTAGCATAAAATTTATTGCTAACTTATTAATGACAAAATTATGACATATTTTAATTTTGTGATGTAAAAAGTTATTGTTTAAGTCTTTTTGAGGGCAATAATAAATTTATACTTTATTTATGATGTAATTCCATGTCAATTGAGCCAAAAAATTTCAAAAATGTCACCATACATTTCAGATTTTGCTGATTTTTATACAGTTGAGAGTACTTAGTAAAACAAAAAATCCTTGAAAATTTTAGCTTCTAGCTCCAAGAGGATTATGAAATATGATCATTTTACTTTTAACTGATCTTGGCCAGGCCCCTCTTGTCCCCTCAGAAGTGTGACCTTTGTTTAAAGGTTCCAAGTCACATAGCTTTAAAAATATTTGACCTTTTGACTCAAAAATTTGTACCTGGCTATTTTTAGGTAATTCCATGTCGAAGAATCCAATGAAATATAATCAGAAATGTAAAAAATTATTTTTAAGTACTTGTAATTGTCAATTTAAATAAATTTAGGCAATTTTTTATATACCTGATTTTGATGCTCAAGAAAGCCATGTGGCCTTGATGATATAAAAAAAAAAAAAATTGTACACATTCTATGTTTAATGATCTTTCAGAAAACATAAAAATTTTGATCTGCAAGTATATGGATTTCCATATATGGTTAACGGGGCACAGGCCCCACTATTTTGTAGCAGAATCTTGCCATACATTTTTCACTACCTTTCAGACTAGCTTGAATGATGAAAATTTTGGTATTTATGTAATGCCAATAAATGTGCATTTCAAAATTAAAAAAGGGCCCAAGACACTAGGGGAGGGGGCTGGAGGGATGTGCACCACTTTTTTGACCAGAATCTTGAGATGGATTTTTCAGTATCTTCCAGACAAGTGTGAGCTTTGAAACTTTCAGCATTTGTGTAGTCCTGATGAACATGCGTCAAAATAGTTTCAGGTCAGACAACCAGAAGGTCCATGGGGCTGGGGCACCAGGGACCATGCCCCCCTTTTTTTCTCATAAAAAAAATTATTTTTTTTTTCTTTAACAGATTTATTATAAATTTTTTATTTTTAGATTTTTTTTAAGATTTTCATTTTTAACAACGTTAAACATATCTTTGATTTCATTGCTTCACAAATTTTTGTGATTTATTTTTGTTCAATATGGTTTTTGATCATTCTATGTTCAATGATCTTTCTTAAAATGATTTAAGAAAGTTAATGTTTATAAGAATTTTGATTTGCATGTATAAGATTAAAAACAGTCTAAAATAATGGTTTTAACGTAATTTTATTTTGTATAATTTAAAATTTTAATTTAAAAAGATTAATATATTTTAATGCTAAAATGGTAACAGCAAGTTGTTTAATTAACTTCCAACAGAAAAAAACATCCTGTCATAACATTATATCAATAAAAAAGAAATTTATCAATTTTTCAAAATCATTATTATATTTGATATTTGCTAATTCTAAAATGTTAACAGCAAGTTATTTTATCAAATAAGAACTATTTACAGTAACAAACAACATCCTGTCATTACACTAGTATAGAAGAAATTTGTTACCTATTAAAGTCATTAACATTTTTAACATTAATAAATTGATTATAATTAAACTTTGTGAAATAGAAACTTTCTTTTTGTCAAAGTAAGATAAAAGAAATCAATCACTGTTTAGTTTTGTATTACCATAGTGATTGCTTAAGTTGCTTTCATTGAATTAATTACTATTGGTTTCTCATTTTTAAATTAATCTCAAAACGTTTTTAGTGTTACAGTAAGAAAGGATTCATGTGATTTTGGAAAAAAATTAAATGATACTTGTCATAAACTAAGTTATTGTAGAAAGATTGATTTAAAAAAATTTGATTGCTATAGAGAAGATGGCAGAGAAGAATTTATTTGGAGATCTGGAATAACAGATGATAAAATTTTAACAATCTGCCTTCATCATGAAAAGATTTTTGGTTCATACTTTAAAAAGAAGCACACAAAATGTTGTAATTTATTGGACAAGCATAAATAAAAAAAAAGCAATCAAAGGTAAATATTGTTGATAAAAAATTACTGTAAAATCTTTTTCGAATAATGAAATTAAAATCTACTAGTTTATAAAAGTTTGAAAAAAAGCTGATCTGGTTATGCAATGTATATTGAAATAAGTACAAATAATTTTCATATTCATAGGTAATTACTAAAATCAAATTGTTCTTTTCTTTTCAGGGAGTCATGTAATAACATTAGACATGGCAAAACAATTAAGAATTAATTTTCCAAATGTTGTGCCTGGATATCAACTTTGTCGGAGCTGCTTTGACGCTATAATCAGTAAATTTCACGAACAAGATAATTGTGAATTTGAGGAATCTATTTCATGTGCTACTTCTGAAAAGTCACGAGAGGCATTAAATGTTAGTTTGGAAACAATAGGTGTATCCCCCATAAAACTTCATGGCATTCTAAAGCATCAATGGCTATCTGTTGCTAAAACTAAAGTTATAAAAATAATGTCAAAGTATGAAGAGCATATTTTAAAAGTATATGTTAGGAAAGAAGAACTGAAACATAAAATTCCTCATACGAAAATTATTGACAAAAGTAAATGTGATGATTTAGACAAACTAACAGCAGAAATAAAAGAAAACTTAATTGTTTCTGACCAAAAAAATAAAATTCAGTTATTAACATTAACACCCGAGTCTTGGTCAAGAAATTTTGCTGCAAGATATTTTAACGTCACTATATACCAAATTAAAGAAGCGCGCAAACTAAAGAAAATAAGTGGGATTTTTTCAGTTCCAGGCACTAAGAAAGGAAAAATATTTTCAGAAATAACATTAAATAGAGTCAACAATATATACCATGATGAAGAATTTACTAGACAAATGCCTGGTAAAAAAGATTATGTAAGTATTGGTAGAAAACAACACATGCAAAAGCGTCTTATTTTATGTAATCTTAAAGAACTTTATGTTTCTTTTAACACTAAATATCCTCAAGAAGTTATTGGATTTTCTAAGTTTTGCAGTTCAAGACTAAAATGGTGTATAACTGTTGGAGCATCAGGCACTCATTCTGTTTGTGTATGTACCCTCCATCAAAATGCAATACTCTTGCTATACAAATGAAATGTACTTACAAAGATATGATGACAAAAGTTGTTTGTGATGTGACAAGTAACAAGAGCATGGTTCATCGATGTCTGAACTGTCCAGGTATGGTTTCTTTAAAAAAGTTTCTGGATGCACAACTAATTGATAATGACTTAAAGAACTTTATGTTTCTTAAAGAAATTATGCACCCGCACGGTCCAATTACCAACATAACTTGTATAATTGATGCACCTGTAACAACAAATGGACGTTTGTATACTTTGACCGTTGATGCATCTAAGCTAATCTTAGCATTATCTTGACAATTTCTTTTTTTTGTATTTTATTTTGTAAATAATGAAGTAAAACGGAACAAGCATAAAGCAATAAAATATTTGAATACAATATTTTCAAAGTTATATTAAATTTAAGACAAAAAAAAAAAAAAATTTTTTTTTAGAGAAAATAAGCGGGGCATGGTCCCCATACATACTGTTACACATACTCACATAAAGTTATATCTTGACTAAATTTCAAAAAAAAAAAAAAAAAAAAAAAAAAAACAATTATAATAATGTATTATAAATTTTTTCAATAAATCTTTATTTTGTTCAATATTTTTTCTAATTCAGTTTCTGAAATTTTATATATGCAACCATTAGTTGTAGATGGAGAATCAATGGTACATAAAACATGATTTGATAAGATCCAACACATATCTTCCCGTGCGGGTCAAGAAAAAATTGGGCTGGGACCCTGTAGATGCAAAAATTGAATTTTATAATCTCCTTCTCTTTCATCATTTTTGGTTATATTTCCAATCCACCAAAATAGTCATAACTGCAAGCTACATAGTCCATATGATTATAAATAACCTGCTGCATAACCAGGTCATTTGGTATCTGCACAAGGTTAAATGTCTGAGCATCAGTTTCATCCTTTTAAAAGAAATTGTACATTTATTAACTGGTATAATATTGTGGAAGCATCTTGTTCCTGGCAAGGTTCTTCACATATTAAACCTTGGTTGTTATGATGATCAAACTTCATTTATTTTTGTTTTATAAAACAAAATGAATTGAATGTTTTTTATAATGGTTACACAAAATTCAAACACCTTATCTACATCTAAAATCTGTACAGTCAATGTCTTAAACTGGCTCGTGCAGTTATTTCTCTTACTGTGCCCCCATCACAAACAGATTTACCATGGCTTGTGGCAAAAAAAAAAAAACATTCAGCATCAATATCAAGACTTCTTTGTGATGGCAAAGATTAATAAACTGTGCTGCAGATCTAAAATACTTCATCAGTGAAGTATTTTATTACTAATTTGTAGAATGTTTGCTTTAATGTAAATGTTAATGAGCTGATATATTTTATAAATAAAATATACATCATGCTCAACATCATCAGAAAGAAAGCAAAATAACTTAGATATCAGTTTACCATTTGATTTATAGTATATAATAATAGGATGAAGTGTACATTTTGGTTTATTCCAGTGGTAACATTGCACCTCATCTTGAACAATAAACTGAAAGTTCTTTGCAAATTCACTAAATATTATACACTTATTGTGATTTAATAATTCTTTAAAGGTACTTGGCCTAACTTTTAGCTATAAGTGAATGAGATGTTAGTTTATCTATTTTATTGCATTTCAATAACATCTTCAATATTAATTTTTTGATTGATCAGTGTAGTTCTATCTGTAACATCCCATTGGTTAATTGTTATTTCTTTATCACTGTTGTCAAATTTTACTATTAAGAATTCTTTTAAAGCAGTATTACCAGGACATAATAGACATTGATGTAACATACACTCTAGATTATCCCGATTGCAAACAATCATTCCAATTAAATCTTTAGTCTTTGTCAATTTTAAGAGCATTAGTTAACAAATTAACATTCTGATGATACAGACACAAGCACTGTAAGTGCTAGATAAGTTTTTGGTTACACACCATCTTGGGCAAAGGCTGCAAAACTTTTATTATTTAAATTAAAGTGTTTAGATTTAAATGCTACATGAAGTTCTTTTAAATAAACCAATATTAGTCTTTTTTGAATAGTTGCCTGCACCCAATACTGACAAAATATTTTTTCTAGACATCATTTGTGTGTACTTGTCACTTTGATAAAATATGAACAGATCAATGGTTTCATTGGAAAATAATTTTCTTTTTTTGATAATGGTTTTTACAAAATTCCATGTTGTTTTTTTTTAGCTTTTCTAGCTTCTTGTATAAGGTAAATACATTAAAACATTAAAAAATTACATTAGAAAAAAAAGATACTTTAAAAAATTCTGCAGAATTTGGGAGTGAGCATAAATCTGGAGTTAATGTTAATATCTGTATTTTTGCGGAGTATGATGTCACATTTTTCAGTTTATCTTTTAATTCATTTAAAAGTGAATTTAGATTGTCAATTTTATCGTTATCAACAGAAGTTAGTGGTATACAAGATGGTATCAATCTAATCATAGGATCAATATTAAAAACTTTATTTATTTTGTTTGTTGTTGCTTCAGTTATTTAATCAAATTTCATTTGGCAGCTGGTAACCATTGGTGTTTTGGCACTGATTAAAGCTCAATAGGTGACACACCTATAGATTCAAGACTTTTATCGAGAGATGAACATTGTTCATGTTCAGACTCAACCCTGCTATAGCATTGCAAAATCCTGCAAACTAACAGGTAACTAATATTTACAACATGAAGCAATAATATAATAACCAAGAAATAAAAGATTTTAATTATAAAAGAAAAAAAAATGTCTTTTATAAGTTTGATTGCCCTACCCCTCCTCCCTATACTTTGAGCCTACCCTAGGCACACAAAAAAATACAAATAAAGTATAAATTTGATATTGCTTTTAAAAAGACTTTAACAATAATTTTTTACAAAATAAAATTAAGATATAGCTAATTTTGTCATAAGTTAGCAATAAATTTTATGCTGAAAAGTTGAAAAATGCAGTAATATATTTTTTATTAATAGTAATGTTTGATACCTAAATTGTAAGTTATAACAATGCCTCAAAAAAATTATAAAGGTGACATCACCATTTTGACCGTCAAAATATTCGAAAATATATTCCTTTATTATCTAATTTACATGTAATTAAGGAGGTCAAAAAAATTTGTGATTTAAAATATGTCTGCCATGTGGAAGATTGTAATGAGCAAAATTTCAGGAGGATACATTATTTGGTTCATAAAATATTGCTATTTAAATAACAAAAAAATATTTTACAAAAAACGCTGAGTCAGCATAAATAAGAAGATTGAATCCTGATTGTCTCAAGAACCATAAGGAGTTGCAGGTTCCAAATTTTTCTTGACTGTAAAAGATTTTCTTAAGCAAGCAATAAAAAAAACATTTGTAGACAAAAAACATCTTAAAGCATTTCTTTTTGCTCTTTTTCTTTATTCATTAGTTCTTGCTCATGAATATAATTTTTTCTTTTTTCTTCGTCTTCTTCAGCTTTTCTTTTTTTATATATTTTATGAGCATTTTGAACAGCTTGAACAAAGTCTTTGGAGAGTGCATCAACATTATATGCTCCTCTGCAACTTCTTGCATATTCTTTTGATATTCTTAAAGCCATTAATGTTTCATCATTTAGATTTACTCTCTCAGGAGTTAATGTATTTTTGTTATCAGATAAACTTTGCTCAGCACTGGCATTTCCATTCTGAATTGTTAAACAGCTCTTAACAACTTTACTGAGAAACCCATACTTTGTTTTTCCATATTCATTGTTACTTTCAAAAACTTTAGCCCAATAATGGTCTACTCTTTTTAGTTTTTTTGTGTCAAAATCTATATACCAGTCTTTTGATATATTAGCTGCTTGGTATAATTTCCATTCATCTTTCACAAATGATACCTGTACAAAAATTAAGATAAAATTGTTATGGAGAAAGTGTTAACATTTAAAATTAAAGGAAAATTTAATTATATTAAAATTAAAATAGTTCGTTAACTAATAATTTACAAACAACAATTTCTGATTTGTAAATTAAAATAATAATTAGTAAATTTTGAAAATATTAAATAATATATTTATATGGTTAATGTACTCTGCCATTTTAATTATATAGTAGATTATGTTAACAATATAAATACTTATATTATTTAAAATTTTCAAAATTTACTTATTATTAGTTTAATTTACAAATCAGAAATTATGTTTACATATATATATATATATATATATATATATATATATATATATATATATATATATATATATATATATATATATATATATATATATATATATATATATATATATATATATATATATATATATATATATATATATATATATATATATATATATATATATATATATATATATATATATATATATATATATATATATATATATTATTACAGTTATTTAATATAAATTTATTTAAATATTCACCTCCCTTTCCGTAATTACATGTGGCATCGTAACTGCTATTCGCCCAATTGCATTAACAGTCCAAGGTTCTGATCTCATTTGAGCACCCAAACAAGTCATATCTTTTAATATCTGCGAATCAAGTGGAAGTTTTTTTTGCAAGTGTTTTACAACAGATATATATCCATCTCTCATTTTCTGTAAGCAGACAAATCTTTTTTTTTCACATGATATTTTGTTCACCTAAAACATATTTTTATTGAAAATCTACATCAATGAAAATGAATAAAAAAACTTCATTTTTAATAATAAAATATCTAATGAATAATACAATAAACAAAATAGTTTATATTGCCTAGTACACTTACTTATACATAATTACCAAGTACACATTAACCAGGTAGTAAATGTGCAACTGGTAAATGTAGCAAATGTGTACCTATGAAAAATTACCTGGTTTTTAGCCTCCTCGCCAAAGTCCATTTTATTCAAATCAAGGTGGATAGTTGAATCAGAAGAATCAATTTTTAAAAGATCTTTAGTAAGCTTTCTATTAACAGCAGTCGGTTGAAGGAAACGTTTCATTAAAGATATTAAAAGATTTTTCATTTTATAAAATAAAATATGAACAAGTGGTCCTTCATCTTGAAATATTGTCAAGTATTTCTCAAACAAGGGAGCTAAACCAATAAGGAATTTGATGGACACAAGTAACTCCTAAAATAATCAATTCTCTATTATATGTAATAATTCAAAAAAAAATAATAAGAAGAATAACTTTAATAACATTTTCAGTTTCCCTAAGACTTCTTTGAATTCGAATATAACTCTTGTTGTTTGTCAGTGTCTTTTTATACTCCTTTTGTTTTGGAATATATTCCAAAAAATATTTCTTGGTGTCTTCCCACCTTAATAGAACCTTTATAAGTGAAGAAGAAAGAGTGAGCCATCTAGTATTGACAAAACGAAGAAACAATGTTTCATCTTCAATAAAAATGCAATCTGATAATTTTTTTAAATCTTCTATTTTACAGGGTGCATTCTAAAACAGAAAAAAATTATATAGAGACACTACACTTTATTAGCTAGTTGTATAATAGACTATTAGAATAAAAAATAATAATGTAAGAAAAATAACTTCATAGGTAAAATAAAATTCTCTTTTAGTATTAACTGCAGTAAAATCTCGTTAAGTTAAACTCTCACAGGGAATAGATAAATAGTCTGACTTAGCGAATGTCCAAATAAGTTAAGCTTTTTGTATGTATAGAAAGCTTAAAGGGAATTGAAAATCTGTCCGACTTAGTACAAATCCAACTTATCCAGGGTCTGAATTAATGGAATTCTACTGTATAAAATTACACAAATCATTACCTTGAACCAGGTATGTAAATCAAATGCAAACTGCTCAGCATCCTCACCGACAACATTAATTGCTTTTCGAAAAGCATTATGCACTATGTGCAAAGTGCAACTTACAAATGGTAACAAGCCATTAAAACCATTACTATGAAGATCAGCATTTAACAATCTCCAAATGGCTTTGTTAATATTAGGACCATCTGCTGAAAAATTAAAAAGACGATCCCATGGTAAATAAAACCTTTCATTATGACGTAAATCTGCAAGCATTGTTTTGACATCTTCTGCTGTTGCTCTGCCAAAGAACAGGGATGTTAAATATTTTGTAACAACTTGGTTTTCGTCTTCTGACCAAAAACGACATAAAAGATTCATTTGTTTTCTTTGTTGTGAAGTAGTCGTTTCATCAAACATTAAAGTGAATGCACCTTGACTTAACATGATACTATTACAAAAACGCTTTTCCAACAATGGCCCAAGGCCATCTTGCAAAATATATGAAGCTTTTTGCCGACTCATAGTAAAACCTTGACTTATTTTACTATCTGGAAACATTCTTTGGAACAATATTGGTGTGTTGTCACAATGTCTTAAGGCAAGATCATTCTATGCCACTTTAAAAAGCCACAAGCTTCTGCAGCAGAAATTTTTTCATTTATAGAGAACTCTAATTGTATAACTTTTTCTCCCCCAATCGAGTTTTTGTTAGAATCTACATATAAATGACGAGCAGTTTTTGAAAATCTTAGATCAGACACTGACTTATGTTTAGGTTTTGAAGAATGCTGATATAGTGCTTGGAAACCAACTGAACTGAATTTTAAATCACTTTTGCATAGTTTACAGATAGCATATTCAGAGTTTCTTTTTTCAGCCCATAATTGGATTTTCACTAGATTTTTGTCTAACTTTTCCAACCACACATCATTCCACTTAACCATTATACTATATAATCTATTGATAAATATACTAAAAACTAAATATAAAAATCACTAACTTTACTAGTTCTATACTATAAAATGATTTATTTTTTAAAATAATAACACCAATTTAGCAATACAAATGGATAATTAAAATTAAAATGTGAACATAAATGATTGTAACTGTTATTATAAAATAGTTTTGAAAATTAAATAAAAAAATAAGTAACATAATGTCTAAAACAACTTAAAAATATCAAAAACAGCAATTCTAAGCATTTAAAAAAAACTTTTAAGTGTAAAAAATTCAAGAAAAAAATGACAAAAACTAAAAAAAAATGAAAAAAAATAAAGAAAAAAAAAAGAACCCAAAAAGAATGAAAAAAATGAAAAAAATGACGACTTGACAGCCTGTAAAAAGGAAACAAATATTCTTTATTAACAAAGTTTGCAAGTTTTAGTTTTATTTAAGCTAAATTATTTTATAAATAAAAAAGTTTATTTTTTTAATACCTATTTTATGTTTCGCGTAGTTTAAAAAGTTTAACATATTTGAAGCAATTCTTCTTAGTAAGATAAACAAATGAAATAATTAAATCATTGAATTACTATAGAAATTAAATTAACAAGATAGAAATCAACTAAAAAGGTTAAAAATACTTAATGACGAGGAAGCAAAACTGCTTCACAATATCGCTGATGATGTTTAGTGAGCGGGCTTTTTAATTTTAATTAGTATTTAAAGCAGAAAAAAGTAAACCAATATCTAGAAACTTTTCTTTGTATCTAATTATTTACTATAAATATTTGTGTTCTGTCGTACGCGGTGCTTGTTCATCCGCGAGTTACTTCGTATGCATTGTTTGTGTTTAGTAACCAGAAACTTCTTATATGTTTGTTGCATAAATAATTTTATTAATTTGGACGATTATAACTTGATTGAAAACGCAAATATTTTGTAAGTCTTTGTTTAAATCATAAAAATTGCTTTAAAAGATACATTACGATAAAAAACAGATACACACAATTACATTTACATAAAGAATACATACTTTTTAAATAAAAAATAAGAATATACTAATAAAATCTATTATTTATAATAAACTTTTAAAATTTTGACAATTTAATTAATATATATTTAAAACATTTATTTTTGTAAACAAATAATATATATTCTTAAAACAATTTATGCTAGAAATCTCAAAATGTAACAAATCATGAATAATACAATTTCTAAAACATTTCAACAGAATACTCCAGAACTTTATTTCGCTTAGTCAGCGTATTTTTTGAACTAATAGAATTAGTTTGTTAATTTGGCGGGTTTTTAGTGATCGAGAATATTCTTTTTATTCTTTCGCACCAAGATATTTTGAGAACAGTTAAGTTGTTTATGTTTCCATGTATGTCCGTAAAACAAAAATTTTTTGTTTGGTACATAAACTGACTAAAAAACATGGCCAGTTTTTTGCAACTAAATATAATTTTCGTGGTCAGTATTCGAGAGCGATCGCTCCCGCTTCCCAACCAAGCCTGCAACTATGACAAAAATAGCAATCTTTAAAAGTTGTATTTAAAGTTATCTCTTTACAAATACCTCTTTTGTAGCTAAAGTTGCTTAACAATACTTTTTAACAGGTTACAACATTTTAATTTTTTTTATTAAATAATTTTCTTTTAATGAAACCACTTCTAATTAGATGTATTTTAGTTGTCAGACGTTTAAATTTTTTTTATTCAGTATTTTCACCTGAGAAACAATACCCCCAAAAAAAGTATTATACTGGACTATTAATTATCAAAGTGGACAACTTAAATGAGAATTAAAAACTATTTTAGTCAACAGCAGGGTGACCGGGAAAAAACCAGAGGGTACACCCATTAATAGTGCTATTAAAGATTTTATTAGTACATTTAAATTGCATACAGACATTTAATTACCTTTCCAGGGCACAAAACATCTGCCTTTGCAATAACTCCTGTCAAATCTGATTGAGTTTGTTTTACAATCCAAGGATTTGTAGTAGGAAGATAAGCTTCATCTACTCTACAGAAAGGAATATCAAATAAAGGTTCTTCAATGTAACAACTCATCTAAAAACAACAATAGTATTATATTATAATAGTCCCAAAATGGTATATTCACAAAAATAGCTCAAAATCAACACTATTTTGACTTCAGTAATAATAAAAATGTTTTAACTGTAAATACACCACAGCAATTCCAATAGTTACAGTTATTTAATGTTAAAATTGATACATTTCAAACAAAAAAATCTTAAATAATAATGGAAAAGTCAAAGGAATTACAAAATAAATAAGTGCTAAATAAATGGCTCTAATTATTCAAAACTCTAGAAACCACTTCAACCTCTCAAACTATCCTACGAATAGTCTTCACACTGCTATTAGTCTTTTTATATAAAGGTTTTGAGTTTAATTTATTTATTTCTAACTGTAGTATTAAAATTACTCTTGAAAGCCTACACTCTTCTTTATTTCAAGTAACTTTAAGGGTACCACAAGGTTCTATCTTTGCTCCTATATTGTTTCTTATCTAAATATCAAACTTCATGAAAATTTTACATCTAAAGTGGCTCTATTTTTCACAACTATTGTTAGACAACAAAACTCATCAATCTACTGAAAAAAATATAGCAATAATGTTGGTATTCCTATATTGAAAACCAACTCCTTTACTTTCAGACAAAATCTAAAAGCACATTGTAAATCTAATTAAATTTTTTTCTAGCCTCGACTATCAACCCCTTCTAAATCTTATAATTTTGCCAATTATAATTTGTCCTTTATAATTTTGAATGTCTAACAATGGGTTAACATGTTTAATTGAAATAGAAGGAAGAGAATAGCCATAAGATTCAAGAGTCGAATTAGAAGAAAAGTTCTTTTCAAATAGTTCTGCCTTATCCTTTAGGGAGATAACCGGTCCAATATATGAGAGGCGGAATGTCAGACCTACCCTTGTTAACGATACTGTTGAAGATTTTCCAAATTCTCTAGAGCCTAACTTCTGATGCTAAGTTACTAGCCATTATTCTAAGTTCACTGAATCTTTTTTATAAAATACAAGACTTAGTGAACTGAGATTAATGGAGCTTAACATTAAACAGCACCTTTTTATATTAATTTTTTGCATTAATGAATAGCTGTTTGTTCTCAAGAGAGTTGTTTTTCTGAAAAAAATGAAAAAAATGATTACAATTAAATATAGCAGCTGCACAAGCAGGTAAAAACCATGGAGTAGAATGAGGCTTGACTTGGAACAGACAAGAAGGAATAAAAGCATCTATTCCTGCCAGAATCAAGGAGGTTACCTAGAAGAGCTGAATTTATTGGCTGAGAGAATATGACATCAACCCAAGGACCATCACGAAGAAAATCATGAAAAGAATACCAATCAGCTTCAGGGTAATAGTAAATAGTGTGATGATAGTGTGAGTCTAAAAAAGATGAGATCAAAGATTTAAAGTGATCATTGCATGGTCAGAACCACCTAAGGGAGAAAAAAATAAAAATAAACACAAGCTAAAATCAGAGATAAGACATAAACAAATATGGCTCTAATATATATCAACCTTCATGAAATTATGTCTTTTCTGAAGTCATACCTTATATTATTATAATAAGTTAAATGTTTATCTAAACATATACAGTCAGAGAAATAAGTATCTGAACAAAACATTTTATTATGATAAATAAACATTGACAGATTATTTTAGAAGAAAATAATATAATAAAAAATGTATAAATATTCTAAAAGAAATTTAATCAAGAATTCAATGAGCAAAAAAAAAAGTTCTAGTAATTATATTTAATTGCTAAAAAATTAATGGTACATTCAAATTATGCTTTTTAGCATTAAATCTCAAAAATCATTAAAACTCAAACAAAATTTAAGTGTTAAGTTTTTTTCAGATAGTTATTTGCAATTGGGAAAGCATTTTATTTGCCAACAAAACAACGATTGAAAACATACATCAAAGAAAGCAAAAGAGTTTTTTATCTAAAAGCAGATTGATTTTCTTTGAATGGCTGGATCAAAAACGTGGTACATGTCTAAAAAAAAGAGAAAAGCTGAAGATCATCCTTTCAGGATCTTGGCCTCATATTGATCCAGATATGGCAAAGAAATTAGTTGAATGAATCCCATGTCAACTTGTAGAAATTATAAAAGCTAAAGGTCTGACTCGATACAAAAAAGTTAAAAATAATAATTACTTATATAAAATTTTATCTTGTTTAGATACTTATTTAAAGCTAAAAAAATTTGAATTTATTGTTATTTTTTAGCAATTAAATATAGTTACTGTAATTTTTTTTTGCTTATTGAATTCTTGATTAAATTTTTTTTCAGAACCACAAAAATTCTTATTATAATATTTTTTTTTTTTTGTAAACTAACGTATCAAAGTTTATTTTTCATAAATTTTTTTGGTCGGATACTTACTTATTTGGTAATAAAATTGCCATGAGCCCTGCATTTCAAGTTGTCTCAAAAATTGGTAATAGAAATACCTGTAAAAAAATTTTGTCACATAACTTTTTAATATAATGTAAGCTCATAACTTTATGTTGAACCATCCAATTTAAATAACACTTTTAGTTTTGTTAATTTAAAACTGATAATACATATCATGAAACAAATGTATCACATATTCACTTGTTCTTAGTTAATCGAATAATGGTTACTATTCCTGTATTTAACATACTTATTTTATTTAAAGCGTAATTTAAAATAGGAGTAATAAAAAATGTATGTTACTATTGCTAAATAAGCTCTTAAATTTTCAACAAAAATAAATACTTTAAAAAATCTGTGTCACTTACAGGATATTATTGACAAAACTTGCTCGAGAAATTTACTTCGGAATGAAAATTAATTTATTAACCACGCTATCAAGTCCTTCTCACGTGTGTCATTAAAATCCCGAGTGAATAACGTGGTACGCAAAATTGCACGAATGTTAGGTCAATTAGTTATGCGAAAGACTGTAATCGTGGTTTTTTTCTTTTACATGTTTAGTTTAACTTATTTCTATAACATAATATATAAAATTTCTATTATATAATATATAATATAATATATAAACTAATACATAAAACTATCAGTCACTCATAAAAAATAACCTCTTTTTCTTTCCTCTTCGAGACTCATCAGTCTGGGAGAGTTTAATTGTGGAAATTATTTTTATTGCACGGGTATGCTAGTAGGAATACCCAGTGACGGATCCAGGAACTTTTGTGGTAGAGATATGTTGAAATATTTTGTATCACATTTATGTTTTCTATATAAAAAAAAAAAAAAAAAAAAAAAAGGTCATTCATTTTGAAGATAATTTAGGACTTTCAGATTCTGGTGGGGAGAAGGGTGCATACCCCAATCCTACCCCCACCCTATATTGATTTGGGGTCATCCACAAATTACGTCACGCAATTTTGGACAATACTTGTCACGTTTTACTGTCCCTCCCCCTCCCTTTAAATTACGCAACAAATTTGTACCCTTCCCACACACAAAAAAAATATTGTTTAAATAAAAATATTATCGTATTTATATACGATAAAATTTTTAGCTGCTTTTGATTGTCTAAGGAATACTTTTTATTACATATAAATTTTAATTATTATTATTTAATATTACTTTGAATGTCTTTATTTCTCTTCCATGTTTAATAACTCCATGTTATTTCTACTTTAAATTCTACTCCATGGTTTTTACTTTCTTGTGCAGCTGCTATATCTAATAGTAATTATTTTTATCATCTTTTTTAAAGGAGTTACTCTCAAAAACAAATAGCTGTTTAATATTGCAAGAAATCGATGTAAAAAGGTACTGTCTGATGCTATGCTCCATTATTACCAATTCACTGATTCTCGTACTTTATCTCAAAAGTTAAGCTCTAGAGACTTTTAAAAAATCTTCAACAATTTTATTAACAAGGGTAAGTGTAACATGCCAATCACCGTAGAAGAACATTTATAAGGAAGTTTACACCTCGTTTTTTACCGATATTATAAATCTTGCCTAGAGGTGACGTTGAATCACGGATCTTTAGCTACTGAGACAACTCAAAAAATGTCCTAAAACTATTTGGCAACATATTGCTATTAAAGTTAATAATATTCAAAAAGTTCAATTCCAGATATTTTTTTAAAACCAGATTCAAAAAGACAATAAAAAATACTGTCTAAAAAATATAAATTTTTTTATAAATAAAGCAAATTAGCAATAGTTCAAGATAAATCTTTTGTCGTTGTAAAGCTTAAAAAAAACGCAATTTTTTTTTTTCGTAAACTTACTGATGCATTTTGGTACTTTTTATTTTCTATTTCTAAAATTAAATTTATTTTTACAATAATGAAGTGCAATAATATTAAATATTTTATCGAAAAAAAAATTTGAAAAAAATAGTTTTTAGCTGAGATATAAGGCTCATAGGCATAACTATCTCGTTATGCCTCACTGTCCCGATATGCCCCGCTTCACCTTAGGCCTAGTAGAGTTTTTAAAGTAAAACTATTTTTAAATGTTTTTATCGCGTATGTTTTCTTATTGTTATTTTGTATTTTCTGTTTTTGTTTATTAGAATCCAAATAGGAAACTTAGTAAACTTAACAAGACTGAAAGGCGTGCATTAAGACTGAAAAGGCATATAATTATACTTGCAATTCCTCCCAAGTATCACTAACATTCGGAAAAACTAGAAATATCACAACATTATCATTGTTATCTTCCTTGTCATCATTATTAGTACTTAGATGCGATCACATCTAAACGCTAATGGATCAAAGAGTTACAAGCTCTTTGAAAGTTTATTACAGATCTTTGGCATTGCAAAAACTGATTATGGCTATTGATAAAAGAAAAAATCTTCTTGTTTTTTTTATTTTAGTCACAATGAAAATGATCTAGTACGGCAAAAAGTAAACACTTCCTCCATTAGTAATTGTTTTGTGTAAGCATAAATTTCGAAAGTTCAGCATAAATCTGTCCAGTCGAATGAAGATAATAAATCATTTAAAGATTTTAAAAATCAAACGAAAAAATTCGATAATTTTTACCCTTCGGAATAGTAGCCGAAGATGTCATTTCTGCAAAAAAAAACATTTAATAAACACCGCATATTTACAAACAGATGTACAGTGAATAGAAAAAAGTAGGAATGCAGCAAGTAAGAATCATGCTTTGACGAGGAAGATAACGATGATAATGCTGTGATAGTTGTAGTTTGCCCAAAAGTTAGTGATATTTGGGAAGAATTCGGCAAGTATGATTATATGCCGTTCAGTCTTAATATTACGAAGTCGTGGCGCACTTGCCTTAGTAACGTATGATCCGTGGTTCTAACCCCACCTCTGAGCAAGTTTTGCGATATCGGTTGAAAAGGAGGCGTGAACTTCCTATTAAATGCTCTTCCGAGGTGCTCTGTGATAAGACCGTAAGGACTTCTTGGGGCACCTAAATCAACATCGGTCCCAAACTAGCAAAAGAAATTCCTTATACAAATGCTACATTTAAAGAATTTTTAGTACAAATGGATAATTGCACTAGTTTCAACGAATTATTTTCTGAACTATCTTTTCAAGAGTTTGAAAAAGCTTTCAAATCTCTTAAAAAAAATAAATCAACCGGAGCAGATGACATAAACGATAAAATAGTCATAGAATGTTTTGAATACTTAAAAGATATCCTATTTAAAGTCTATGGAGCATCTATACGCCAAGAAGTTTTTCCTGAACAACTAAAAATTGCTAAAGTTACTCCAATTTTAAAAGAAGGTGATCAAACAAATATTAGTAATTATCGCCCTATCTCTGTCCTCTCCACATTTTCAAAAATACTAGAACGTATAATGTGCAATAGATTATACAATTATCTTCATTCTAATAATTTTTTATACAACTATCAATTTGGCTTTAAAAGAAATAATTCAACAGAACATGCAGTTATCCAATTTGTACGTGAAATCTCTAATTCCTTTGAAAATTCTAAATACACATTAGGTTTTTTCATCTACCTTTCGAAAACATTCGATACTGTCGACCATGAAATTTTACTACAAAAGCTAAAATATTATAGAATGAATTGCAAAGTTATAAAATGGTTCAAAAGTTATCTATCCAATCGTAGACAATTTGTTTTCAGCAATAATGATCATCCAAATAAATTTCTAAACATTTCAAGTGGCGTTCCACAAGGTTCCAAGGTTTTGGGACCACTATTCCTCTTGATTATATAAACGATTTAAATAAAGCCTCAAATTTAATGAGTATCATGTTTGCTGATGATATTAACTTATTCTTTTCCGATAATGACATTTGCAAACTCTTCTATACTATGAATGATGAACTTATAAATATATCCAAATTGTTTAAATGCAACAAACTAACTCTTAACATTAAAAAAACAAATTGGGTTCTTTTCCACCCAGTCTCTAAAAAAGCTTATTTACCCCCGAAGTTTGCTTAAAATTTTTATTGATGATGTTGAAATAAAAAGACATAATGTAACAAAGTTTTTAGGTATTTTCCTTGATGAAAACATAACATGGAAAACCCATATTGACTATATTGGCACAAAAATTTCTTAAAATATTGGAATTCTATATTAAACCAGAACATATTTATGTAAAAAAAGTTATTTAAATTATGCTAATGTTGCATGGGGAAGCACTGAAAAAAGTAATTTAAAATGCCTTTATTGCCTTCAGAAACATGCAATCCGTTTAATAAATTTTGCGGATCGATACACTCATTCCAAACCACTTTTTATCGAAATGAAAGTTCTCAATATTTATGAGCTTAATATTTTTAATGTTTTGTGCTTTATGTATATGTGGAAAAATGACATATCTTTACCTGTTTTCAAAGATCTCTTTTGTTTGAAAGCACTAAATAAATATACACTTAGAAATAATAATTTTATATATGAGCCCTTTTGTCGAACCAAGTTTAATCTGCTTTGTATTGCACTTCGTGCACCCTATCTTTGGAATAAAATTGTTTTATCCGATATCGACATGCATTTTACTTTTCCCATTTTTAAATATAAATTGAAAAATTTAATTATCTTAATGGATGATATAGCCAGACTTTTTTAATCGTAATTATATATATATATATATTTTTAGAACTTTTATTGTTTATTACGTTTTATTTTGTTGATTATGCTTTGATGTAGTTTACATCCACACGCTTGTAAAAGGTTCTGATGATAAGATAAGTAAGATCTTATCATCAGAACCTTTTACAAGCGTGAAAATTTAGATATTAATATTGAACGTTTAAAAATAATAACTTTAACAAAGACTTTGTTTTTATTTATTTATTTTAAAGTTCGAGTTATTTGAAGAATATTAGCCACAGCTATGATTTAATGCTTTCCAACTTGCTTCTTTTTGTGTAACTTTTTTAGCTGGAATTATCGGATGTCTAATGAAGCCAGATTTATAAATAATAATATTTTTATAAAAAAACTCTAGAGTAAGTGGTTGGAACAGTTAGACAGAACCAGTATAAAGATGTTCTAAAAAATCAGTTGCTATCCCAAATGATAGATGGTCAAAAAATGTCACGAATCTTTATGCAAGATTATGCAACTTGCTACACAGTAAGTGTAGCTTTTACAATGTGTGTAATTATTTGCTGAGAATATTGTGTATTCTGTAGAAGACATTAGTTTTCACTAACTTTTGTTAAAGTAGTATTACATTTTTTCCCAATGGCTGAAAACTTATATTTAAAACTTCAAATAGAAAAAATAATTTTTATTCAAAATAGAAAAAGAAATTTATTGGCCAAGCATTTCAACCCAATGATCTTAACCCAATCAAAAACGTTTGGAAGCTATTAAAGCGAGAGATTGGAAAGAAATTATAACTAACAAGCAAGATCTTGTGGAAAATATAATTATTTAAATCAGTTACATAGATCAAGAAAAACAATGGACCAAGAATTGACCCTTGTGGAACTCCATATAAAATTTAAAGTTGTTCTGATTCCTTACTAACAACATATTGTTTTCTTTCAGTGAGTTAGCTTTTTAACCAATCATAGGTTTTATTTATCACTCCGTAGTGTTTTATTTTTTCTGAAAAAAATGAGGTGACAAACCGTATTAAATGCTTTTGATAGGTCAATAAATAATCCTAGAGTGAAGGTATTATTTTCAAATACTTTAGTAGTTTCAATTATTGCGTGTTCTGTTGAATGGTTTTTTTGAAAACTCTTTTGTGTAATAAATAAATAATTTTTATTAAAATGGTTATAGATTCTATTATAAATTACACGTTAAAATATTTTTGAAAATACAGAAAGTACTGATACAGGTCTAAAATTACAGATTTCAGACTTTTGCCAACTTTAGTACTTCAGAAAAAATCCCTTCTTTTATTGAAAGTTTTTTTTTATACGGAACAAAGGTCTGATGTAGTTTTTATTTGAAAGAACTATATTATCTATTTACAAGAAATGTCATCGAAGCCAGCCCGGTGGGAAATGAGCTAGCGACTAGCAAGCGACTAGCAAGCGACTAGCTAGCTTTATAGCGATTTTCAAGCGATTTTTTTTTCTTATTTTATTCTTTGCTAATGTCTCTAACATCTTTAAAAATTCGATTTTTAGTGTTGAATCTATTTTAATTATGAGAATAATTGAACTTTAAACATTGCGATTTTGTAGCAATGTGTCGCTAGCTACATATCGTAGCTTTTTAGCTAGCTACAAAATATCTACAAATCTAAAGCTGGTTGATAGCTACGTACCAAAATTTTTTTGATAGCAATTTTATTACGGTATGACGGTAGCTACAATAGCCTGTGAGTCTTTAGCTTATTAAGCTAGCTGTCCTCGTAGCCAAAACGCTGTCTTTGTCTTTACAAATATCGATAGCTTTTTGCTAACTTTAAAAAGCTAGCGATCCTCGTGGCCAAATCGCTGTCTTTATCGTAACGATTATAGCTAGCTATTCGCTAGCCGACTTCCCACCGGGAGGTGATTTATTCTTTTTTAAAAAAGAAAAAGCAGTTTCATACTCTTTATGAGAAAAGTCGCGATCTTGCAGTATCGCACTATTTAAAGATTTAAGATATTTTTGAAAAGAATCTGGTGTAGCGATGACTTTTTTAGCAAGGTTAGGGCTAATGTTTGTAAAGTATATAAATAACTCGTTCGAGATTTGTAATGAACAGAAATTATCTGTTTTATTAATATTTATTCTTTAAGGTAGTACAGCCGTATTAATTTTCTTTCTTGATGATTTTGTTTATTAATCGACCAGGAAGTAAAACTATTATACATACATTTTGTTAGTATAATGGAAATAATTTTTAACATCTAGATATAAGTACAAATGCAAAAGGCATGTTGCATGTTATGTCATGTGTCCTTGGTGTGTTATTTTAGAGCATTTATTCTATACACTAATTTTCATAAATGCACCATAAATTTTGGAAACTATTTTAATTCTATAAAAATTGTTGTTGTGCTTACTTTTTGTACTTGGCACCTGTCCTTGGTGTGATAAACTGCATGTTTTTGTAATTCACCAAGATGTTATAAATGTGAACTTTGTCCTCTAGAAAAATTTAATTAAAAGGTATTCATAATTCTATTAAATTAAGTTAAATGGAAGTTTTATTATGCTATATGTTCTTGGTGTTCTGCACAGGTATGATACTTATTCAATCGAACAATGTATCAATCATTCTGATGACTGTTTATAGTCAATAGAAAGTCAAATGAAATACGTGTCACATGTTTATTATTCGTTTTGCAATTTTTCCTTGGTTTTGTGTTATTGGCGAGTCCTTCAGAGATATATAAAGCAACATTACAAGAACAGTTATTTCTGGACCACTGTGCACTCGGCGGTCGATATACGTACCCAACTAAAATGTTTTTATCTTTGTCACTAATTATTTCAATAAATAGACTTTCATAATTAAGATTCATAATTATATGAATATTTATTTAAAATATAAGCACCGATTCCTCTTCCGTTTTTATTACTTCCTCGTAGTTGACTAATTAATTTATAATTAGGCAATTCGTAATTAGAATTAAAATCAAGTACATTTTCATGCAAGGCCTCTAAAAGAGATATAACTTCAAACGTGTAGTTTAAAATATCTAAAACTTGTCAAAGTTTTGGTTTATGCTCATAATATTTATTTGTAATATAGAAAATGAATTTATTACTTTTTTCCTTTAAGGTGGTACACCCTTATTGATTAAAAAAATTTTTTTTTTTAATTTATTTTTTAAATATTGATATTTTTAGTTCATAGAACATATTTATGATTTTTTTTATATAATAAAATATATAAGTATGTAAAAATGTGTGTACTTTGGCCATTATAGAGTTTTGAGGTCCATAGCAACGCATTTTTAAACAAGAAAATTTCAATTTGTTGAAGCTTCAAAACAACAATATCTTATTCAGTGGCGTAGCTAGGATTTTTGGGCCCTGAGGCAAAAACCAGTGCAAGGGCCCCCCAACTAAAATATTTCCAAAATAATTTTATAGGAATAATACAAAAATTTTGCTTCAAAAAATATATTTATAAAATACTAAATAAAATGTAAACTTCAGTAAATAAAGAGAGAAAAGGTATACCATATGCAATATTAAATATAAAACATTTTATAACCAACTCTTAAACGAAGAAATAATGAATCTCACATGTTTTAATTATTTAAAATTTGGTTTTATTTTTCTTCTATAATTCGAGCACGGCACAGGTTTCAATGTGATGTTGGGATAAACTGTGCATTTTTATCTTTTGTGATAAATTTTTCCAATCCTTTATCCCCGATTGCCATTGACTTTTGATGCTTGAAAAAAGCCAACAAGGTTGACAGTATACTGCGTCCAACATACTTGAATAACAAATCCATAATCGTGGAACTGGGCCATAGTTAAATGTAGAATAATAGTAAGTTTCACTGAAACTTCTGTTCTGTTGACTAGGATCTTTGGGAAATGGTCCTTTAGGTCTGTGACTATGAATGCTTATCAGTAATCTTTGGGTTTCATCAGAAATGTTCTGATTTAAATATTTTCCTAGGTCACTACATATAGTGGTATTTGTATAAATGATACTTTTTTCATTAATACCTATTAAAACTTAACAGGTATTAATGAATAAAAACTTCCTGAGCATTTTCAGTGTCAACTATTTCATCTGAAATTTTTTTAATTTCTTTCAGTCTGCTTTAGTTGATTTACAAGCAATCACTTCTGTATAAACTTTCTCTAAAATATTTAACTCATCATAACATTCACATTCGATCGATGCATCATCTGGAGTACTCTCTTGGTTATTATTATTATTTTTAATAATAAACTTGTCTAGCTTTGGTAATTTATTTAATGCTTCTTCTTTCTGTTTTTTAAGTTTTCTTTTTTGAAACCCACTTTTACTCTTTAATAGTTCCATGTTTTCTTATAACATGGAAATGATCAGGATAAATTGTACAATTTTAAACTCCCTAAACAGAAAGCACTATATGGTTATTGCAATGCTTCAGATAATCTAAAGAAGAAAAACGGAAAACGTAAATTTCTTAAGAGAAAGGGAGATATAAAAGAAAAGAAACAATGAATAGAAATTTTCTATTTTGTATTTTTCTATTAGAAAAATACAATGGATATTTAAACAATGTTAAAAGCCTCAGCAACAGTTACGAATACATATTTTTGACGCTACACGTGCATGTTAATGTTAGCATTTCTAAACTGTTACTAACGGTCCGGAAAAAACGCGTGTTAATTTTAAAATCAACCAATAAAAACACTGGTAATTTACATATTAGGAGAAATCTAAATAAAAAGAGGAGGGGAGGACTTATTAACTGAAAGAATTTTATAAAGTAAAAAATTAGAATCGCAATGAAAACTAGATAAAATATTCAAATTGTTTATATAAAATTAAAAATAAAAGCGGTTGTGTGCTGTGGCCAAAGCTAAAAGGGCCCCTTTCAACTCATGGGCCCTGAGGCATTGCTTTACCTTGCTATATGGTAGCTACGCCACTGATCTTTTTCATACTTAAGCTTCTTCTTTATTATGTACTTTATGTTTAGTGAATGTTATAAATGGGCTCATGCTTTTTTTTGTAATATAACGAATTTTTTCTTTGTTTTTTGTATTTTTCTCAAAACGTCATTTTTAGCAAATATATACTTTTTAAAACATGATATTTTCAGATTGCAACCTTATATTAACTTGAAATTTTCTTGCATCTTCAATGCATGATTCTGGTTCATAACATCTTTGCATATTTCAGGAACAAAATGTGAAAGTTTAAGAACTAAATGATTAATAGAAATAGAGATATCTTGTTTAAATTATACTTACTTCTGCTTAATTTTTATGAAATAAGTGAGACAAAAGTTTGGAAATCAAGATTTTATATAAAGAAAAATATTAACATACTTGTTTCAACTTGTGTGATAGTATTTTTAATTTTGTTTTGATTACTTTAAAGAAAATTTTTGAAACCTTAAGTTCATAAGGATCAAAATACGGTGTTTTCATTAAATTCCTTTGAGTTTCTTGAAAAATAATTGTGTTATTTATTAAATTGTCTTCAAAAGGGTCAAAAATTATATTTTCAAAATCTTGTTGAAAAATATTAATCGAATCCATTTTTGAATAAAAAAAGTATATGATAATTTAGCTAAAATTATATTAATAAATTATTTATCCTGAGGTATTACATTTTCTGTGCTTTCACATTTATTTTGACGGAACTCATTGACAATTAGTTATTATAAACAACTTTTGCATAAAAACCAATCCCTAAAAGGTAATCCCTACTAATTGAGTAATTTATTTTATTTGATTACAATTGTATTTTCCTTTTTAAATGTAAAAAAAAAGATTTAAACAAAAATTTTTACGTCAAAAATTTTAATTTTTTAAATGAGTAAATGTTTTTAATTCTTTTTATTTTGCATTTTATGATTTTTATGCCTATTATTTTGCTATAAATAATCAAAAATTTTTACACCAGACATTTTTCCTTCTAGATATCCAATAAGATATTCTAAACTAGTTCTCTATATATCAGTTATTTTTTTGTATACAGATTTACATGATAAATGATAACGATCTAATAAAAAATTAAATTTTTGACGCAAGGTTTTTGTGAAGAACTGCTTTTTTACATCAACCGGCAGATCTACATGTCTATTTCCAATAAACTTACAATCTCCATTTATGCTTTTCAGTTTTAGCGATGACATTTCTTTAAAGAATTCTCTTTCCTATAAATGTTTAAAGAACATTTGTCAGAATTTTTAAAAATGTTTCGTTACAATTTCTTGTTTACATTAGACACTGATTACATACATGTTGCTCGACATAATTATCGACATAATTATTATTATGATATACATGTTATATCGACACAATTATCGACTTCAGAAGCAAAGGAATCTATATCTGTATCTAAGTTAATGTTTTTGTTTAAAAATTCTCCTTTAACCATATCAAACAGGAAATGTATTTTTATGACTATTCAAGGATCATTTGGTAATTTGTGTTGTTTTATTTTTATGCAATCACTAGATGCAATACCACTTCTGCTCCATATGGACACTATAGGAAGAAGGTATTTTATTAAAAATCTACAACAATATATAATTAAAGTAAAACTAAAGTTCCACAACATTTTGACTGGGGTTAGGGTGGCCCCATCGCGTCATGTAACCTCAAAAACTCAAGCAACCCGGATCGACAATACTTTTAAAAGGCAGTTTATCAAAAAAAAAAAAAGAATTATCTTTTTCACGTTAAATAGATTACAATTGTACAATAGTTCAATGTAAAAGTGCGTTATAATACATTAAAACATAAAAGTTTTTGTTTAGATAACTGTAAAGCGAGTGTGTATCTAAGTGTTTAAAAAGTATTGTTTAGAAGAAATATTCAGTTTTCGAACGAAATATATTTTTTTGAAAACTAATTTATTTTTTTAACTTTTAGCTTTATTGTTGTAGCGTAGCAGTACAGAACATTATAAATATTGAGCATATTTTTACAGTAAAATTTAAAAAACAAATGAGTGGATTAACCTTTTCACACCATAAAGAATAAGTTTAAAAAATATTTAAAATACACAATAAATATACTAATATACAATTTAAAATTTTAAAAAAATCCGGTAAATTAAGGAGTTCATGGATTTTAGATAAAATCGACTTTAAACGACTTTAACTCACAAGGGTTAAATGTCAATAGCACCAACAACGTCAACAGTGAAAGGTAAATGAATTGTTAATGCATGTGAACCAATAACAATACAACTAAAACTACTGGTCCGCCAGCAAACCAAACGGAAATTCAAAAGCCATGTAAACTGGCTAAAAAAAAAAACAAATAAAAAGTATGCAATTAATATTTTTTTACACTAAAAGGAATAAGTTTAAAAAACAAATATAAACACAAATAAAACAAACTAAAACTCTTTTCCCTTGGTTGCGTTTCTATTAACATATACATATACACACATATACATAATACATAAATGTTTGACTTTCCCCCTTATTGCTTTTAATATATTTTAAAATCCTTAAAATAAACTACACACACACACACACACACACACACACACACACACACACACACACACACACACACACACACACACACACACACACACACACAGATATATATATATATATATATATATATATATATATATATATATATATATATATATATATATATATATATATATATATATATATATATATATACATATATATATATATATATATATATATATATATACACATACACACAAAAACCTTGTTGATTTATATTTTTAAGTCCCACTTTATTTTATTTAATTCTTGATTCACACACACGGTCCAGTTTAGATGATTTCTTTCGCAAACAAATTAAAGGAGCTTTAGCGGTTGACGTTTTTTAAAACACTTTAAACTTAACTATGACCTCAAAAAAATATATATATATATATATTTGCTTTCAACCTTACTTAAAAATATATATATATATATATTTTTAAGTAAGGTTGAAAATTTCCCGGAAATTTTCAACACGGGAAATTTTCCAAAAAATTTCTGCAAATTTTCAAAAAAAGTTTTTTTTAAAAAAGAAGTTATTTTATATTTAATGGGTAAAATTTTATATCTTATTTAGGCAGTTGTTAAGGAAAATTTTATGGTAAAATAATGTGAAGCAGATTATAAAAATTTTAGAAAGCTCCATTTGAAAAACACTTTTCTCGGTATTTTGTTAAGTCTTTTTATTATAATAACTCTAAGTAGAAACTATAATAAATTGTTTTCAAATTTTTACTTTTTTTTTTATTTTTTAAAATTTTTTCTTAACATTAAAAACGTTATTGTTTAATGAAAGACAAAAAGTAAAATTTCTTTTTGTGCTAAATTTGAACTGTTTAAAAATATAGTAAGCAATAAAAACTAAGAACTAATGATTTCAAGGTTATAAATTCTACCATGTTTAAATAAGTGCTTTTAAGACTTGAATCTCACTCACCACAACCTTGCTAGGGCAATTTTAACTTAATAAATCAATAAATTAAAAAATTATGCTATACTTTAAAATGATTTAAATATATACCGTATTTTTCAACAACTACTGTCAAGTGGGCGATTTGTGTGCATGTCTGTGTTTTATAAGTATCATACCTGAATATTCAGATCAAATGTATTTTCTAATTTCATTTTTAGATAAATTATTATAATCTAACACACCTGGTGCATTTATAACATGTACTTTTTATAAAAATGTTTTAAATGCGATCTTAATCCATAAAAATATTTCTATTTTTAAAAATTTTTTTATATGCAATCATAGGCGATTCTACAAATAAAATGAAAAGGGGAGGGTGAACCTTTAAAAAGTAGACTGATTCCTTAAAAAAAAAAGGTCCTCAAAACTAAAATTCACCCTACTAAATTGTGTAGAAATACCTGACTAGTCAAATAAATTCATCAAAAAACTGACTATAACTTGAAAATCACCTTCATTGAAGGGGGATGGAACACCCCTCCACACCCTCCCGCTATAATCGTCTTTGTATGCAATCTTTACACATTAAAAATCTTTGTTTCTATAAAACACTCTACAAAAATAACAATTAAAAATATAAAAAATTTTATTCTTTGTTTTTGTGAATATTTTACTACCTAGTTGAGAGAAGAAAAAGCTAGAAATATGTTATACACAAGCTCAAAAGACAAGCTAAGTCAGAAAACATTTTTTTTGTTTTACAAAAGTAATATAAGTAAAAGTAACATGTAACATAACATATAACAACTTGAGCGTTTTATGACTTTGAAAATAAAAGCCCGATTCTTAAATTGATTAATTCTTAAATGGATTAATTCTTAAATTGATTGATTAAAATTGAAACTTGATTATAAAAATTTGACTAAAAGATGTGAATTTTTTGTTTGTAGGTCTTATGAAATATTTAAAGAATACCCCAAATTTGTATCAGATTTTCAATTTTAATTAAGAAATGATACTATTGAAAGCATTAAATTCCAACAAGTGGAAGCGAGAACATAAAACCTTAAAAAAACTTAACTTTCAACTTTTTTAATGAACTTAATTTTCTACACTTTTGTATTGTCATCATGTATGAGCACACACATATAAACATAGTATGTATAATACATGCACATATTCATTTACCCAAGTCAATCAAACAAGAGTGTCTTCAATTGTTTAAGAAATTTCAAACAGCTCTAGAACTTTCTTTGAGTAAAACAGGTTTATTGATATCTACTCTTTGGAAAGAAATAAGAAACAACTCTGCAGTATAAAATAACATGATGGAGAATAAAAGTCTATATTACATTTTTATCAAGTAGAAAAGAAGCACTTAGATATCTTTTAGTATTGAAAATACTAAAAAAGGTAAAGCATTAACAGTTTTTTTTTAAAGATTACAACTATCTCCTGGTTCAAATTGATAGTATTGATAGAACTACAAAATACTTTGGTTCAAGATACATTCAAATTTATTATGGATTTTAAAAACCAGCTTTGTTCAAATTTCTAGATAAAAGAGGTGGTTTCATGTTTATGAGTTATTGTAGATTTTTTTGTATTTAATAAAAATACTACTTCAGTTAATTTGTATCAAACACCGCTGTCAGATTCTTTCAATAGTTGAAGACATGGAAGAAGTAAACTTCAATTCTAAGATGAAACATTTCATGAATGTGATTTTTCTGAAAATTTATAAACTTTAATTTCTTTTTTCAACAAATCACTTTAAATAATTCTACACTAATTTAATTTAATTAAGCAACTAATTAAGTTAAAGATACAAAAAAAAAAAAAAAAAATTGAACAAGTTAAAGGTCAAAAAAAAAAAAAAAAAAAAAAAAAAAAGCAGAAACAAAGAAGAAATATATTGCTATATATTAATATAACAATCACAAGAAAAAGCTTTTTTTGCTTTTAACAATTTAACCTCTAATAAGGCTACAACAACTAAATTAAGTTAAGAAAACAAAGAATTATATTGCAAGAAAGAAAAAGAAAACTTTTAAAACTGTAAACTGAATGTGTCAAAAAAATATAAAGATAGAGAGAATTCCAAAGCACCAGTGTCAAAGAAATAAAACATTTAAGGAGATGAAATCTGTAGAAAAATTTTACTAAAACTTTAATACTGGAAGTAAAACTTTAATACTGTAAGTAAAACTTTAATACTGGAAGTAAAAAGGAATGATTCAATAAATTAAAAAATACTGGAAGTAAAAAGGAATGATTCAATAAATTAAAAAATACTGGAAGTAAAAAGGAATGATTCAATAAATAAAAAATACTGGAAGTAAAAAGGAATAATTCAATAAATTTAAAAACTTTTCAAGACACACCATATAAAACTTATGGAGAAGACCAGAAAACCTGACTAAATCAAAAGCTAAATCAACTGGCTGTTGCTATATCAAAAGCAATAGCCTTTTGGAGCAATAACTAAGAAACATAAAACCATGGGGTAGAGTGAGGTCCTAACAAACCAATGAGGATGAACAAAAGCATCTATGCCTACTTGAATCCAGGAAATAATAAAAGTGGCAACAACTGTCAGCAGAAAGAGAAAAGATAATAACTCAAAAAACAATCACAAAGAAAATAAAGAAATGAATCAGCTTTAAGGTAGTATTAGGAAGTGCAATGGCTGAATTTGATGCAGAAGTAATAAAAGTTTTAGTGAGATCATAGCATGATCTAAACCACTTAAAGCTGAAACTTAGCTCAAGCTAGAGTCAGAGGCGAGACACAAAGCAAGTAGTGAAAATAAGTGATTAGGGCAAACCACTAAATAAACTATTTAAATAAGATATCAAGAAAGTTAAAAATTTGAGCATTAAACCAGTGGTATAAGAGCCATTCAGTGTGATGAGCATGAAAGTTACCAATAATAACAATATTGTCCGAAAATAAAAAGAAAGAACTTGTTCAATTTGATAAGAAACAATACTGAAAAGAGTGCAGTCTTGGGGAGCAGTATTATTTAAACATTTTTCAATTATTCACACAAAGAGCAAGAAGGTCTTGTAAGTTTTGCAAAAGATAAGATATAAAAGTAATAAATGAAAAAATACTTGAAAGACCGTAAATATTTGTAAAGGAAAGATAAAAACAATTAGGTAATGATGATGGATTTTCTTTATTACTTTTTATAGATACTTTATTTATGTTTTTAATAATTAAAAACATGAATCAATCATGGATAGTGCATGAAACCCTAAAAATCTGGACATCTTATTTCTGCTAATCAATCTTAAGTCCTAACAAAAGTCCTAACATTTGCGGTCTTAACAGTGCACATCAAAAGCACTAATAGGAATACTTGCCATAAACAACATCCAACATTTATACTATGTAATTTTACAGTTGTAGATGGAATTAACTACTCTGAGAGCTACCACAGAGTTTTGTAAACCTTACTACCAGTTGGTCTAAGAACCATTAAAATAAGCTTTAGGGCCATACCCTCATTAGGTGATAACAGAAAATTGCAAAGTTACTAGTTTATTGAGTAAAGTCAAGAAGATCCAGGTTATATATCATACAACAATGTGATACAGGTTTAGATCTACATTAACCTATTAGATAAAAAAGGAGCATAAAGCTGGTTAATAGAGATTTTCTGCCTCTAAAGTATTTGCTTAAGAAGACCTTTACAAAACACCAGCCGGATGCAAATAATATTTGCCCAGGAGGTATTTTAGATTAATTTTTCCTACCAGTAGGACATAAAGCAGGTTGTAATGAATTTTATGTTACCATGGTGACTATGATGATCTGAATCCTAACCTGACTTAAAAAACTAGAAAACTAAATTAAGTTCCATATGTTGGTAAAATTTTTATTTTGAATATTTTTAATGTTTATTATTGTTTAAAAACTTATTTATTTAAATTTGATACAAAAATAAAAAACAAAACAAAGGTTTTATAATTTTTAATGGATGCTGAAGGTCCTGAATATTGAAGGTTAATATTTTATAGTTAATAAGTTTAAAATTAAAAGTTTAAAGTTAAAATTTTTAAAATTTTTATAAATCCATATTTTAAAGATTTAAATAAGAGAAAAACAAACAAAAAAATAACAAAAAATTCTGACATGGGTTTGAAACACCTCAATTTTTTGCCACATTATGATCCCTCAAGTACATTGTTTAGATTTTATTTTAAATTTTTTTTTATTATTGTAAAACAAATACTCTTAAATAAAAAAGGTTTCGTTTAACTGACTCAACATAAAA
This sequence comes from Hydra vulgaris, assembly GCF_022113875.1. Classification (NCBI taxonomy): domain Eukaryota; kingdom Metazoa; phylum Cnidaria; class Hydrozoa; order Anthoathecata; family Hydridae; genus Hydra; species Hydra vulgaris. The sequence continues at coordinate 7,719,085 of NC_061158.1, read as the reverse complement.
CCTAGAGATCTCTTTGGTCCATTGTGTATATATATACTTTTAATTTTGTTTTATTTGTAATTCATTTATAACTCTAAACTCTGAAAAAGGAATAAAGCCGCAGTGAGCTGTTGAGCGCAGTATTTCTAAATGCATAGAGTGGATTTGAACCTCAACTGTCTATTTTAATGCGGTCTACTACCACATTAGAATGCAAATAGAAAATATTGTAACTTTGAAATAAAAATTTTATTTTAAACTACAAATTTTGTTAATACCTTAATGCCACCTAGAAAGAAAAAAAAAACAACCTCCCAACCCTTTGAAAAATATTTTAAATAAAACTTACCTTATGATCGCCCAATATCACATGTTCACCAAATATATTGTAGACACTTGAACACTAAAAAGTATATATATATATATATATATATATATATATATAATATATATATATATATATATATATATATATATATATATATATATATATATATATATATATATATATATATATATATATATATATATATATATATATATATATATATATAAATCTTCTCATTAACACCACAAAAAATATAAATTTTTATTTAATAAAATAATGAGTAAAAATTTCTTACACTAATATATTTTTCAAAAAAAGAATTATCAGCCAAAATTCTATCACACCAAGATGGACACCTATAAAAAATATCACTCCAAATATTAATACTTAACATATTAAGCTGACTGCAAGCAAGCAGACCTTTATCAATGAACATGCAAGTAACCAAAGCCTATGTTAAATGTAATTGTTTTTTAGAATTTTTATTTTCAAAACATCATACAATTGAAAACAAAAAACAATAACCTTCTCATGGCACATTTTTTATTAAATTTAGTTGGTTGATTAGAAATGTAATAGATAAAAATCAAAATTCATATATAACAATATCACTCACAAAAATCTCATACCTTACATTTCCAAAAGTATGTTTAAATGAGATTTCCTTTGAACCTTCTACATGATGATTTTCAATATAAGGATCTTTGACAAGATAATCTTCTATATAAGGATCTTCTACATGAGGATATCTATATTAATTTGTTGAAGAACTAGATTTTCATGTTTCAAATGATTACAAAAAAAATTTAAAACTTATTACTTACGTCGGAATAAAGTTCAATTGCATTTCTTTAAAAGAGTCATTTTTTAACCAATCAAGTTCTTTATCAAACTGAAGCAAACTTTCTATTTTGTCATGAGCAAAATCATCATAATCATGCAGAATGAACAAGCGATCTTCAATTATTAAAAGATCCTAAAGTTTTTTACATACAACATAACATTTTTATGCAACCTATTATTTTATTATTATCATCAAATATTACATTTTATTTAAATATATCAGCAATCAATAGACCATCTAACTTGACTATTCAAATACTTGATATTCGAATATATTTGCATGTTTTTTGACTATTTGATATTCGAATATTTTTTCCAAATATTCGAATAATTTCAAAAATGTAAATCACAGTAAGCTTTGAAAAAAGTACGGTTTATTTCTCTCTTTATACAAGAAAAAACAAATAAACCCTGAAATAAAAAACAAATCTAAGAATTTTTATATAAAATATAGCCTTGACGTGGGAAAATTGCATTTTTGTATGGTTTTAATTTTGTGCGACATTATTTTTGTTAGTAATTAGAAAGCAGTCGGTTATTTAAATTGCTTAGCAAATATTCGTAAATTTTATTGTAAAAATTCATTTTATTTAAAATAATAAAAACAATATAATCAATAATTTTTAATAATACAATTTGTGCTTGCATACTTCTATAATAATAATAATAATTATAATAAGAATAATAATAATACTTCAGGTAAATTAAAATGTGTTAGATTTTCTAACATACATATTTACATCTTTGGTTTTTTAGCCATGTCAAAAAAATCCGAGGTATGGAAGTTTTTTAAGAAAGATGAAAAAAAATTTGGTGAAGCCACATGTGGTACGTGCAACACGAACATTGGATGGAAAAGCTACGGCACAACATATTGATATCTAAATCGGTATCAAGTGAAATTGATGGAGAAAATAATATTCCTTAGAAAAAACAAAAAACTGAAACAAGTACTATTTGGCAATTTGTAAAAAAAGAATCTTTAAATGAAATTTTGTCAAAAGTCGCAGCTGTTGATGGAATGGCGATCACGGCAATTAGTAAATCTCAAGCTATAGCTGGTTACGTGCAACAAAAAGGTTATAAAATGTCAAAAAGTCCGACAACTATTTCAAAATGCATCAACAGCTTTTATAAAGAAAAATTTATTGAACTGCGGGACAAATTTCAAAAATTAAAAACAGCAAATTGTGAATTTTCTATTACAGTGGATGAATGGACAGATTGCACTATTTTACGTTATGTAAACCTAACAGCTCATGTATTTGGAATAAACTCAAATACAATTGAAAGCCATGTTTTGGGTTTGACGGAAATAATTAAGCAGGGAAATGCTGAAATAACTAAACATTTAGTTGAAGCTAAGTTGGCAGACTTTGGGATTCTCTTAAAAAATGATGTTATTGCATCAACTAACAACGCAACAGCCGTAATGAAAAAATATGGCAATATATTAGGTGTATTAAATCAACTTTGCCATAATCACGTGCTCCATTTAGCTGTCATGGATTGTTTTTATATAAAAAATGTTATTCCCAATGAAGTGTTTGACGATACCGAAGAGTTTGCTGATGAAGAAATGGAAGAAGATTCCATAGAAGATCAGTGCTCTGAATACAATTTGGAGTTTATTAACGAAAATGAAAATGTAATGACATTGGACATTGATTTTGACCAAATTTTTAACAGGTTAAGAGGTGTTATAAGAATGTTTAAAAAATTGGCTACAAAGCATTCTATTTTGCAACAAAATATAGCTCAAAAAATGGGAAAAAAACTTAAGTCAAAATTAGACATGAAAACTCGATGGAGTTCTTTGAGTGTAATGATTCGACGTTTTTTAATTCTATCAGAATTATTAACAAATCCTTAATCGAATTGAATTTTGATCCAATTGCTGAAAATGATATTTGTGCGCTACAAAACCTTGTTGATGTTCTCGCACCAGCTGAAACTGCTGTTACTGAATTGAGTAAAAATGATGCAAATCTCATAACAGCTGAAGGAGTAGACAAATTTTTGTTTGAAAACCAATGCAAAAAGATATAGCAAAAAAAACTTATATATGCTATCCAAAAAAGGATGGATGAAAGAAGAGATCCAGTTTTAATGACACTAATCATTTACCTACAGAGAGGAAATATACCAAGTTCCAACGATTATTTTAAATATTCGTCAAAAAATGCAGCAATTTCATTTGCTGTTAAAATTATGGAACAAATATATCCACAAATGTTCATAGAAGAGCATATTAATAGTGATTCTACCTCATCTTCATCTGATGGAGATGATTTAATAGAATTAACACCACAAGTTGGACTGCAAAAAGAACTCCAAAATGCAATAAGTTCTATTACAGCTCCAAAAAACTGTCATGTTCGCAATACCAGGCAAATTGATAAATATAATGAACTAAAGAAAGCATTTCATCAGTTTGATTCTTTCAAAAAACGATCGGATACGCTGGATGTTTTGTATAATGCTCTTATAATAATACGGCCTACTTCAACAGCTTCTGAAAGAGTATTCTCAACAGCAGGCGCAATCAAAACAAAAAGACGAACCAGTTTAAATCATGAAACATTTAATTCAATTTTATTTTTAAAATATTTTTAGAAAAAAAATGTTTTAAATAATAAAATAGTTCAAAACTAAACGCTTTTCTTTATTAAAATATAACAATTTTTCTTTTTGTTAATATGTCTTTATACTTTTGATAAATTATTCGAGTATTCGATAACTCGAATATTTTAAGATTTTTCTATTTGATATTTGAATAGTTGAAAAGCTCGAATATTTGGATGGTCTAGCAATCAACAAGTTAAAAATTATTACAAAAAGCAAAAATTATTCAAAAGCATAAATATTAACACCAAAGAAAACAACTTTATCTTTGGATTCAATATGTTATATTTTAGTTGGTTATGCCTAATGACTGTAGGAAACTAAATTAAGTAAAAACTTTGATGTTATGACCAAAGCAAAAAAAAAAGTGATTTTAAAACAACAAAAAAAACTTCATATTTTTGTTCATTTGCTTTACTAAGAAACAACAATTACATAATTATTTAAAAAAATCTCTCAAAAAGCCTCAGATTTTTGAGTTTACTATAAATCGTATTCCCAAAGTAGGCCTCAAAAGTAGTCACATGATGTTTTTGCAAAACTTTTCTTCAAAAAATATTTAAAGTCTATAATAGATACAACTTAGCTTCATGTTCTCCCTGAATTAATCCAGATGAGTTTAAAGATATAAACTTTGATTGACATTCTGCATCACAATCTTGGCATAATTCTTTATGAAAATCTGAATCAACTCTACATAGCTTGCAGCTTTGTGATTACCCAGGAAGCCATGAAAACTTGGTAATACCCAGATCTGTTGACATATTTCTGGTTAGGAAGTCATCTGGTATGACCTTCTCTACTCAAAATCCTCACAGTCTGATTTGCTGCTTTCTTCTGAAGATGGATGACCCCTCTTAAGAGAAATGGGAACAAATAGCTCCAGGTTGTGTAGTATGGTCATAAAAGATAAATTTATTTCTGGATTAAGGACTTAAGGAGCACTTGTGCCTAAGCAACAATGCAGAAGTTGCTTGAATAGCCCGTCGGTTATCGCTAAATTTTCAAAATAGCAAATATCATCGCTATCCTTTCTTCCCTGTACTATGCTGTAGCAAAAGTCATATTACTAATTATACAAAAAGACAAAAAATCACTCATTATAACATATTTTCTATACTTCACCAATATATATAGAAATTTTATTAATTGCAACTTCTAAAGATGAACTACATGTATTTGAATAATTGAAATCATGAGTTCTATTCCAAAATTTACATATGAAATGCAGTGTCCAGTACTTGTCCTGATCCCTGCCAGAGATGCAAAAAACTTTTTTGCCCTGTAATATTTTATTTCATTGCATGTAATAAGGAGATCAAAATCCATTTTGATTGTTAGAAGCTGTTAAACTCAAGATAATACATAAATTTTTAAATTTAAAATTAAAAAACTTTGCTTATAATATTAAGGGGTCTAAACGATCTTTAAAGTTTTTTTAAGACTTTGACAGAAACATCTGGACCACAAGCTGTAGAATGTTAGCAACAGAAGCAGGAGTGATTTGGATGTTTAACAGTGCACAGTGGGCCAGATGGTGGAAAAAAGTATAAAAAAATATTCTCAAAAATCTCATTGTTATATACATTTTATATAGCTTAAACATTTGGCTTTTATAAAATGTAGATATTTCTGTTTAATAATATTTTTTGTGTTACTAATAAGCATAAAGTTGTTATCAATTTTTAAAATTTTTTATTACATAACTAAATAAACCTTAAAGTATTATCTATCAAATGAGCTATTGCAAAATTATTTTGCACATAAGCTATATCAAATAAATTGATTTCTAATGATGGCGTATTTAAAGTACTTTTTTTAGTGAAAATTTCACTTAAATAATGAAACACTTTTGCGGTCCAAGGTGCTCTAGAAATTTGAGACTGGAAATATGTTGCCCAATATGTACATTATCAATATATATTTTACCTATTGTCGGCTGCGTCGGGGGCCAACATTCTAGCTTTTTTTTGTGTTCCCAGGCTCCAATCATTACAATATTTTAGCAAAACATCTTTTTTGTCACATTTAAATGAAAATACAAATAATTGGAGCTTGCTTCATGTCTAGTTGTCCAACTGTCTCATGAATAATATTTTTTTTGTATTTGTAGGCTGAAAATGATATATTTTAATATCTATGCATTCATTATGCATTTTTATTATTATCTGGTATTGTGGATAAACTTATTGATGCTATGAATTTAGATTGCAACAAGCAGCAATTAGAAACTATAATAACTCATCTATATGATAAGTGGCGCAAGTCATATAGCAGCATGGCTCCAAACCCAATTGAAAAAATCTCAAAAAAAGATTGTAGAATGTTTTAAGATAAAGCACTTTATCTTCTTTTAGATGCTAGATTGACAAAAGCTTCCTACCAAATTATTCGAAATCAAGCAGTTGAAGAGGGAGTTGATTTATATCCTTTATATAATGATGTTTGGGATGTAAAACTGTCATGCTGAAATAAAACTGCAAGCTTTGGTGGGTTGTAGAGCAAATAGAATATGCAAGACACAGTATGATGTCCTTAGCACTGAAGGCACTCCAGATAGACTTTCTCTGAGATAAAAAATAGGCTTCGATGGTGCCACAGGACAATCCATATATAAACAAATATCGCAAAGAACAGTAACAAGAAATTTAAACAATGAGCAGGCACTTTTTATTACTTGCCTAGTGCCATTGGACTTGGGTGGCTTTTCAAATGGAAAACGGTACCCAGCTTGGCGAAATCCACGACCATCATCAACAATGTACTGTAGACCTCTGTGTTTTAAATTTGAAAAAGAAATGGCAGCAGTTTCTAAATCAGAAGAGGATCTCATTAGGCTTGAGATTTCAACTTGCAAGATACTGAAGTTGATATAAATAATAAAAAAATCAAAATACACCATATAATACAAATTACTAGTCAATGCTGTACTATGTGGCGCAAGTCCCAAAGAAATAAATGATATCAAAAAAATGGTTTTGAAAATGGGTATGACAGGCAGTTATTCATTTGGTTTATCATCCTTATATGCTTGGATACATTTTTTTGAATGTTTATTACATATTGGATATAAAATAACTTTGAAAAAATGGCAGGCAAGAACAGTAGAAGATAAATCTAAAGTAAAAGCTCTAAAACAACAAATTCAAAATAGATTTAAAGATAAAATGGGCTTGATAGTTGATGTTATGAAATCTGGTGGTAGTGGAACATAAAAATGATGGAAATACTGCTTGAAGAGCATTTTGGAAAAGTTTGCAAAAATTTTAAATATTAATTTTGAACTGATTCTAAATTTGCATATTATATTGGCAACAATTTTATGTGGTTTAGACATTGACACTGATAAATTTGAGGCTTTCTGTTTGAAAACTTATGTTTATCATTATCCTTGGTACTATATGCCACAATCTCTCCACAAAACTTTAATCCATGGTTCTGAAATTATTAAAACTTTAGCATAACCCATTGGTATGCATTCTGAAGAAGCACGCAATAAAGACTTCAAAACTATAGTGAACATTTTGCAAGAAAATCATCTAGTGTGAAAACTAACCAAAATTTGTTAAATCGACTAGTGTGTACATCTGACCCATTTATTGCATCAGATGTACACACTGAATTTTTTGTTAAAGATTAAGTTGTTAAAGATTTTTTAAAAGTCTCAAGTATTTGTATTTCTGAAATACAAAATTTAGCAATATAAGAATAATTGACCTTAACACCAGACAGTGCATCAGACAGTGCATTAGACAGTACATCAGATAATACAGCAGACAGCACCATTTTACAGCAATTTCTTTCAATAATAAAAGGATATTTGTTCTATAGAGAGTTCTTCTTGTAAAAAAGATGAAAAAAATGATTACAATTAGAAACAACAACTGTACAAAAAGGATAAAACCACAGAGGAGAGTTCAGACAGCTTCATAACTTGCAGTTGTGTTGCTTCATAGCTTACAGTACTAAACAAATATTGAAACTGATTAAAAACAATTTAAAAAATCAACTAAGGCTTAAGTGCAAAAATTTGAAGGCCACTGCTTAAATGGTGCTTATGCTGAAAATGCAACATCTCCAAATGGATAGACAGAAGATAAAAAAATTCATGCAGTGGCTCATTGACGTAAATGTAGCTGGCATTAAAAAAATTTCAAGTTACAGTTTAAATTTCTAATTTAATCAGTTAATTATTTAATCAAAAAAATTTAATATTAATCTAGATATAGTATATAGGTATTCATGTTTTAGTCGCAGATAGACCATTGACACATGTTAAAAAATACTTGAGCCAACTACAAGCAAAACTATTTAGTTCAGGTGAAGTTTTTACATGCATACAATAACCACTTAATTTCAAAATACTAGTTTTTTTTTGCTTGACATTTATAAAATCAGTCAAAATTTCAAATTGCTAATATGTTTGAAACAGTTTTATCTTAACCTACAACTTTTTTCACTTTAACCACTAGAATCTATTCTACTGCCACCATTAGCTCCAGTAACAAATACATTATCTTGTTCACTGTCTTCTGAATCTACATCAACATTAGCATTTATTGTATAAGTAGCTTCAAAGTTTACTCACCTGCAAACAACCCTTAATGTTGCAGTTATTTAGGCTATTCAAAATGAAATTCAAAAAAAATTTAACAAACAAATCTAATTAATTGCTTGCTCATAGATGAGTATTTGACTTCATGAAAATCCCGCAATTTTTTTTTAATGAAAATTCTGGAAAATTATTTTATTAAAAATTGTTCCTATTGACTGAAAACAAAAACGGAATTAAGATTATTTAACTTTTTACAAAAAGGAATTTTTAATATTCGATAAAGTTAATTTGAATAAATTAAAAAGCAAAAAAAAAAAAAAAAAAAAAAAATTGTTATAAAAATTGATCTAGTAAAATTTTAAACTATAGAAAACATATTTGTTTAAATGCAAAAGTTTTTTTTTTTAATTTTATGTAAAAATATATAATTTTTTAAAAACAAATTAATAAAAAAAAACTGAAATTTCTGGAAAAATAAAGTGAATTTCCGGAAATCCGGGAATTCCCGGAAAAAACTCATCTATGCTTGATGCAACTTTGCAATAAATGTTTTGCATCAACACGTTGATATAAAAACAAAACAAAAAACATGTACACATTATAAGAAAATATCTTATTAAACTTGAAATACTCAAAAGACACTGACAGCAAAAAAGCATAAAAAGAAAGCTTGGAAGCAAGGTAAGCTTAACTTAATAAAAAGTGACTTTTTAGTTAAGCATTTAAGCTAACTTCTTTTTAATTAAGCATTTAACTTCTGATCAACTTTAAGCATTTATATAAATACTGATCAACTTGCATATTTCTTTCCAAATTTAAGAATAGAATGAAATTGTTTTCTCATTTGAACCCCCAAATGTAAAGTGAAAAAAAAAATTTGATTCGATATTTATATATTTAATACAGCTCAAAACTTTCTCCAACTTAAAAGAAAAAATTTAAATTTTTTAATAGAATAGTTTATTTAAACATTATTATTAATAAACTCATTTATTTAAATATTTTTATTAATAAACTAATTAGATTCAAATTAAAAACAAACTATTACCGAAATAGGTTATTGTTATTAAAGTTGGTTCAAAGAGTTGCAAAACCATATAAAATATTTCAAGCATTAAAACTTTGAAAACAGCAAACTTTAAAAAAACTCAACATAAGTCATATTTTATTTTAAAATAATTTTTTCAAGAAAACACATTTACTATTTAAATATTGCCTTTAGATTAGTTTTTTATAAATGAAATATATATTCCATTCAAAAAAATATATTTTTTAATTTTTGATTTATCATTTTAAAAAACATCAAGTTTAAAAAACTATAAATAAAGCTTTAACCATTTTATTAAAAAAAAATTTTTTTCTACTATAAAAAATAATTATTTTTTTTACCATACGACCTAAACTTAATTTTAAAATTGTCTTCTATAAATTACTTTAAAATGGAGTGTCCTACATTGTGGAATGTTATGAAATTCAGTTCATTTTGTTGAATGTCCTAGATTAAAACTTTTTTGCTCTAAGTAAATCTGTTCCCATGATATCCTATGATTCAAACACTACATATAACTTTTATTTATGGCTACAAAATCTCTTATTTGCTCAAGAAGTTTTTAAGATGAAAAATGAGGTAACCAATAGTTACCATAGCAATCACAAAAAAAAAATTTAAACTAATTTTATTATTTTTTATGTACGTATGATCCATTTTGCTTGCACATCTAGAAAAACAATACATAATCACACTTTTACCACTTCTAGTAAATAAATTTTTTTTACCCACTCTGCATTGTATAAAAATCAAAATTAAATTTTTATGATCTTAAATTTTATTTTCGGAATATATCAATTTTTAATGTTATCATCAAAAAGACACAGAAAAAAAAAAAAAAGAAAAAAAGAAAAAAAAGAAATGCAAATAGAGGAAGGAAAACAACCCATAGTACCTTAATAAAATACACTTTTGATAAACACTCAAATAAACTCATTTAAAAAAACATTTTTAAAGATTTTAAGATTTAAGTGAAATACCTTCTTTGATCCATTCAAAGATTGATAAACAACTTTGTATGGTTTACCATCTTTTTTATTGTTGTTATTATTGTTGGTGTGAATATGATTAATCACCTGATTTCCTTTGTTCTTCATTATGTGCTAGACAATAAAAAAAGAAAGAAATAGGTAAAATAAATAAAAAAAAACATTAATACAAGGTATTTAATAATTATCAAATTTAATAACTCAACAAGTCATTAGTTTTGATAACAAACATTCAAATTTACCTCAATAAGTTCTTTAGTTTCAGGACGAACATTGAAGTCTCCATACAACAAATGATGATACGAAGGTAATGTATGAAGTCTAAAAAGAAATACAAGTTTTATAAAAATAACAAGTAAAAACTGTTTACAGTGGACCGGTAAAATAACAAATAAAAAATGTTTTCTGTATTCATGTAAAAACTACATGTAAAAACTATTTGCAATGTCATGTAAGTTTTATAAAAAATTTCAATTAAAAAACTGTATTAAAATTATAAATAAAGAAAAACTATTTTATAAATAAAAAAATTTAACTGAACTGTTCTAATGTATAAACCAAGGCTCGTTTTCTGTACTTTGAATACTTTGACACAGACTAAAGTAACAATGTTAGAACTTTATACAATTAATAAAACAAAAATAATGTTTATGCATAAATTATAAATTGATAATATTAGGTGACTATGATAGTTAATAATATTTGATGATAATTAACTAGATACTTAATATGGTATTATGGATTTATTATGAAGAGATAAACCTTTTTTATGATAACAGTGTCAATTAAGACAATTGAGAAAATATACAAAATGTTTATTGCGAGAGATTTTATTAAAATTTACTAAATTATTATGCAACACAAATTTATGCTTAATTTAAGTTTTTATTAAATAAAAACCTCTAAATTCTTTGATAATAAATTAAGTTGATAATCTATTTTTAAGCATTTGTGAAGTCATACTTGTTCAACTTGAACTATTACAAAAATATGTTAGATTTGATAGTATAAAAAGAAAAAATGATAAGGTACCTAAGTCATATTATAAAAAAAGATTTTTAAAAATGAATGAAAAAGATTTTAAACTGTTAAAATGTTGTATATGCTGAAATGAAGAAACGGTTGACAATTGGTTATCTACATGATTGGTTGTCTACATATCGAAATGCTTGTAAAACTAGTGAACAAAGAAAACCAGTTTTAAAAACACCAACATAAATAATTAGATTAAAGCAAGTAATAAATAAAAATCACTATATTAACAATATATATTATATAGATATGAAGATAGAAGGTTGTCCAACTAAAATCAACATGAACAAATTTAAGTACTAAATCTGAAAACAAGTTAAAATAAACTTGAAGTTAACATAGGAAAGCTTTAAAATTTAAAGTTAACATAGGAAAACTTTAGGAACTTAAAAATAAAAAAAAGTACTAAAAGAATTTAAGAAACTGAAACTCCTGTATTTTTTTAATATCTTTTAAGATATAAAAAAAATACAGGAGTTTCAGTTTAGGTATATCACGAGTTTTAATACTCGTGAAGTATACCTAATATTTTTTATATCTATCTTAATGTTTTTTATATGTTTTTTATATCTATCCTAATATTTTTTATATCTTTTGTGCCTACTCTTGAAGCATACTAAAGATTTTTTATATCTTTCAAGCCTACTCTTGAAGCATACTAAAGATTTTTTATATCTTTTAAGCCTACTCTTGAAGCATACTAAAAATTTTTTATATCTTTTGTGCCTACTCTTGAAGCATACTAAAGATTTTTTATATCTTTTAAGCCTACTCTTGAAGCATACTAAAGATTTTTTATGTCTTTTAATCATACAAAAATAGTTTGAAAAAAAAATATCTGCAACATCAACTATTGATGCACATGATGTAACTACGTTAATGACATTATCAGAGGAAACAACTAAAAATAATTCTTGAATATTAACCCAATTTTTCTAAATTTTTTTTATTACAAAAATATGAACAAGCAAACCTTCATTGAAACAGAAACATTACAAGCATCGTGAGATAAATGAACATTCACCATGTCAATTATTCTAAAAAAAATAAGATAAATAAAACCATTAAGTTTTTTTATACACTAGTAATATAGATGTATACACTAGTTATATAGATATATACACTAGATATATAGATATATACACTAGATATATAGATATATACACTAGATATATAGATATATACACTAGATATATAGATATATACACTAGATATATAGATATATACACTAGATATTTAGATATATACACTAGTTATATAGATATATACACTAGTTATATAGATATATACACTAGTTATATAGATATATACACTAGATATATAGATATATACACTAGATATATAGATATATACACTAGATATATAGATATATACACTAGATATATAGATATATACACTAGATATATAGATATATACACTAGATATATAGATATATACACTAGATATATAGATATATACACTAGATATATAGATATATACACTAGATATATAGATATATACACTAGATATTTAGATATATACACTAGTTATATAGATATATACACTAGTTATATAGATATATACACTAGTTATATAGATATATACACTAGATATATAGATATATACACTAGATATATAGATATATACACTAGATATATAGATATATACACTAGATATATAGATATATACACTAGATATATAGATATATACACTAGATATATAGATATATACACTAGATATAAAGATGTAAACTACATACTTTCTGATTGTTTTATTTGCTGGTAAAGCTTTAGTTTTGCTATTACTAGCAAGTTATGATAGAAACAAATAATTCACAGAAATGATTTTTTAAAAATTATTATTTGGGTTGTTCATATGAAGCAGGCTCATATTGTTACTATTAGAAGCATTTCCTTTGCCAAGTACTTTCAAAATAACATCTTTAAAAGTATTACATAATATATAAAAATGTGTAAAAGTATTACATTACAAAATGTAGTATACAAAAAATCAAGTCTCTACTTGACTTAATTCTATGGAGCTCAAGTATCTTTGTACAATTTGTTTCAAATTATCTTTTTAATGAGTTTAACTTATGAGTAGCAAAAAAAAAAATTAGGCAGGAAAACATAGCTTCATAGTTTCAAGCATATTTTTAATGTTTCTTTGAAAAAATTTTTTTTTTTTTTTTTTTTTTTTTTATGTATTGTACTATTATTTTACATTTAATAAAAACTGATCCATTATAAAACTTCATATTCTTGGTACACAATAGTGGTTTATAATTTTTTTTTTCTCTCATTTTTTAAAACTCGGATTCACTCCCAACAAGGCTGCAAGCAACCACTATTAAGTTGAGAGTAACTAGAAAAAAAGAAAGAGGTAAAGAGCAAAGAAACAGTTGACAAAAGACTTAAAAAGTTGCAGCTTATATGAGTCAGGAAAACATGAAGATGGCAGAGAGTTGCAATGAGTTGAAGAATTGCGGGGAAAAAAAATAGACAAATAAAAGTTTTTAGAGCATGCAGGGACATATACAGTAAACGAAGGAGACTTTGCTAAATAATGAGTCAAGCAAGAATGAGTTTTGATTGACGAAACTAGAGATGATAGTTCCTTTGAGCAGCAACCATGATAGTATTTGTTCTCAAAATAGTTGTTCTTTTGAAAAAGATAAAAATATGATTAGGGTTAGATTTAGCAACTGCACAAGGTGAAAACCTTGAAGTTGAAGAAAAAGTAGAATGAGGCTTGACTTGAAACTGACAAGAAGGATTAAAAGTTTCCATTCGTGGCTGATTCTAGGAGGTTATGTAGGAGGCGCATCTATCAGCTGAGAGAAAAGATATCAGCCCAAGAACCATCACGAAGAAAATCACTAAAATAATCCCAGTCAGCTTTAGGGTAATAAGTAGTAGTAAGTAGTAGGGTTGTCAAGAAAACAAGTAACAAAGTAAACTATCTAAGTAAGAGAATGAGAAATGCAGAAGTTATAGGTTTAGTACCAGCAGGGTCAGAAGTTATAGGTTTAGTACCAGTGGAATTAGATCCAAGCTATTCAGTGCAATGAGCATTTAAGTCACTAACAACAACAATATTGGCAGAGGGGTAAAGGGAAAGGGCATGGTCAATTTGATTAGAAATTACATCTAAAAGACTGCAGTCTTAGAAAAAAGGAGATTTTAGATAGAGATTGATAGTGGAATTTAAATTAGTCTCACTATAAGTAAGCAAGTCTGGTGAACTTTGCAAGAGGTAAGATTCAACTGGTGGAAGGTTGCTTCGTAAACCATGAATATTTGTAAAAGATATATTAAAACAGTTAGGTGATGGGAATAGTTTTTCATGTTTAATAGTTTGGGTTACATTATGGCATGATTTAAGCATAAAGAGAACTTGACTCATTCTTAGATAGAGCATGGCATCTTAAAGGGATCCCAAACTCCCAACACATGTTGTGTTCATATTAAAGATAATGTTAAATAAAAAGGTTTGAACCAAATTTTTTTGATTAAAAATAAATAATGAATGCATACCGTGAAAAACAAATGTTGTTGTTTTTGCCGAAGCTCGTCTTCTCCATTTTTTTCAACTAATCGGAGTCTTCAAATTATGCGTCGCAATCTACAGACTGACAATTCCTTTGAAGCGCGTTTAATTCATAAAAGTTTTAGTATTTGACGTCACGGTAGACTTTTAACAAAAGAAAAGTGTAATTAAACTAAGCTGCGTTTTTCTACTGTAGTATTTTTTTAACATACAGCAAAACAAATTTATTTGTATTATTTTTCCAAACATCGCAAAAAAAATTTTGTAAAAAGTAAAAACAATAAATTCTTTTTATTTTATAGGAGCAACTTATTTTTTACAGATATCTTAATAATTTTTAGATTTATATATCTTACTTATATTTCTTTAATTATTTTAATTAAAACAAATATTAAAGCTTTACTATCTCATGATTTTCATACGAGTATTTTACTTTATATAGAACGTTTTATATACGGTCTCTTGTTTTTGCGCAAGAGAGCGCAGTATTATATATTCTGATACTTAATTATTTTTATTTAAACAAAGGGAACTATTTTCTAACTTCTCTGGTTATTTTTACGCTATGACAATTTTTTGTTTTCCTGTTGAAAAAAAGTATTTATTAACAATTACTTTCATAAACTGACAGTATTAATAGATATTAGAGATATTTAATGAATTGTTAAATTCATTAAATATCAAATTATTAGAGATATTTAATGAATTGTTAACTTTTTTTATTATAAAATTTTTTTGATCACGCTGATTTAATTTAAATTGCTAAATTTGCTGAATTGGATACGGATAAAAAGGAAATACCATTTTATTTTACATTTGATTTTTGATAATGAAATTTTTAAAGTGTCAGCAACTCTATACCAATTAGAACCTGTTAAGATTATGAAAAAAAAGTGCAAGAATACACTAAACAATACAGTTGACAGTAGTATCAGATATGAAAATTCGTGAAAGGATTTGTGAGATCCTGATTTTGCATTTAATTGCAATTACAATTAATTGCAACACAAGTCGGCATTAGAAATTTTGATTATAAGTTTACTGTTCAATATTTTATAACCACCAAATAAAAAACATAAAGTTTGTATATTTTCGCCCGTTTTATACAACTAATATTTAACAAAAAAACGGACAAATTATTATTAAATAACGCAATAATTAACACATTAATTAAAGGCAATAATTCAAGATAGATGGTAATTTAAATTGTTAAAATGTCATAACGCAAATTAAAAAACATATTATATTTGGTATTTCCAAATTTGTGTCGTAATTGGCATTTGTCTCTTAACAACTTAAAAACACAATTAACAAATACAAATTTTCAAGCAATTTTCTCTTCCAATTCTCACTTATTCAAAGAAAATTTACTATTAAACTTTTATTTCTCTCATCTAAAAAAAGAATGAGTGAAGCAAAAAAATATATATATTCTTTACAACTCTTACTCATTCAAAGTTTAATTGCGCAAAACTTTTCTTTCTCATTTGTTCTACTCTTTTAAAGAAAGAGCGCCCGATGAAAGAAAAACTTTTCTTTTTTAACATATAATTATAGTTTGAGATAAAATTAAATTAGAAATAAATCAACAATGAGCAAAGCAACAAACAGGTTAATCTGGAACTATTTTGATATTTATGAAAATAATCACATAAACAACATTGCCAACAACAATTATCAAATAAACAACACAATCTCGCATAATTTTAGGGGCATTTTATTTTTATTGCTTAGTCGTTCTAAATAATAAGTAAATTTAGTTCAAGTTAATAATTCAATATTTACAGTTGCAATAGAATAAAGAAATAGTGTTTAATACTGAACTTTTTATTTAGTTATTTATTTTTTTACCTACATTTGTTATAAAAAACTTTAGAACCCCCGTCATTAAAATAATTTGTTTTAAATATATATTGATTTACGTGATTATACAAACTAATTTTTTTCGTTTGACTTTCCGAACTTCATGCAAAGCAAATTGAAACGAAATATCGTCTAACCAAATAGAAAAGCTGTTACTAATTTTATACGGGTAATTAATGTAAAACAATTTTTGAGATAATAAATATTCATAATTTATAAACATTAAATATATGGCGCAACAACAATTTATAGCAACGAACCAGCATAAAATATTTAAGGTTTTTAATATCTTTTTAAATATTAAAAGTAGAAAAAAAACAAAAACTAAACAAATAATCAAAAAAACTTCGACTAAAAATAAATAAAAATATTTCTAGAGTTTAATTTATTAAAAGTCTACTGTGACGTCAAATACTAAAACTTTTATGAATTAAACGCGCTTCAAAGGAATTGCCAAAGTCTGTAGATTGCGACGCATAATTTGAAGACTCCGATTAGTTGAAAAAAATGGAGAAGACGAGCTTCGGCAAAAACAACAACATTTGTTTTTCACGGTATGCATTCATTATTTATTTTTAACCAAAAAAATTTGGTTCAAACCTTTTTTTTTAACATTATCTTTAATATGAACACAACATGTGTTGGGAGTTTGGGATCCCTTTAAGCAATGAGCTATGCAGTTGTCTCAGCCCTGTTAACTAGCCCTAAGTCATAACACAGGACTCCTTATGTGGCCTAGACAACGTACACCAAAAGCATTAACAGGGACACCACTCATGCACAACATGGCACTGCTAATACAATTATTAACAACATATTTTGCAGCTGTTGATGGAATCAGCCTCTCTGAGAGCTACCACTGAGTTCAAGAAACCTTACTACAAGTTAGCCTTAGAACCATTAAACTAAGTTTTAAAAACATACTAGTAGAGTCAACCAGATCCAGCATTCATCATCCTAGGCAGGAAACAATGTAATACACGTTTACATCTAAGTCAGCTTAGTAGATAAAGAAAGAGTTTAAAGCTAGTTAGCAGAATTGTTCTGCTTACCCCTAAAGTTTTTCCCTAGGAGGCTTTCTACAAGACAGTAGCTGGATGCAGTTAGCATCTACCCAAGATGAGTATTTTTATCAAGACAATATCTCTAGTCTTACTTAACCAAAAAACCCAAGACAGGATTTTGAAGTTGGAGTTTGTTTCTCCTAGCCTTTGTCTAAAAAAAGCACACCCTACAAAGCAGGGCATGGGGTATGTATAACTGGGTTACATGATACCAGTAGCAGGGTGGTCATGATGATGAACATGGCGCCAGAGGCTCATATAGAATACAAACATACATATATAAAGTAACTTACAGGTAAACCAACACCGCACCAGAGGTTCAGACAGAACAAAAACATACATAAAGTAGCTTACAGGCAAGTAAACACCATGATGTCATAAACGTCATGAAGACCATACACAATTGTATGGTCTTCATGATCACCCTGCTACTGGTAACATACTCGTAACCCAGTGGAACCTGTTCCATGTCCTGCTACGTTGTGGGATTTGCTTTCTAAGAAAAGGCTGGATGGAGTGTGCATCCAGTCATCAATACTTTTTAATTTTAACAGTGAAATTTACATAACAGGAATCATTCAAGAAATACATAGACCTGACAATTGTACTTATAACTAAATACTAATAACTTTTAAGTAAAATGCATAAACTTTTTTAACATTAATTAAAAAAATAATTAGTAAATGTTTATATTATTTATTAATCAAGTTATCTAATCATGATAGGATCGAAATTTACATAAACTGTTACATCTTTATTACCACCTCCCCTTTAACTACATCTTTATAACCAACTCTACCATCAACCAAACTTAAAACCACTACTAACTATGACCTCAACTATATATAATAGAAATATAAGGAATATTTACTCATTTTTAAAACTCCATCTTGTCCATGTAAATCCTTTTCTTGGCCATCTTCTAGTTTTCTAAAACAACAAATTTATTTCAATAAAAAAATTTCCCAGCTACTAAATTAAAAAAACTAAATATTAAAAAAAAATTAAATCTATTAAAAAAAAAACTATTAAAATCTTTTAATACATTAATGACATTTCAAAGTCACATAAATTAATTTTTAAGTCATAAAAAAGTGTTTAAAACAAACTTTTAAAAATTCATTAATGCCTACAGGGTGCAAATAAATAAGTTAAAATGTCTCAGTGTACACTGGTGTCTCAGTGTACACTAGTGTCTTTTTCCCACTAGGTGTAGTTAAGGCAATTTTTAATAGTTATAGCATCGTTTTAATAGTTATGTTGCTGACTGCAACATATTTCTATTAAATGATTCCGTTTATTAATATGATCTGTTCTGATTGTTTAATGGCAATTTTTCTTAATTATAAGCTCTTTCTTGGTCGGAATTCTAATATTTTTTGTGAAAATTGAGAGAAATGTGTTTTGACGATTACTTTAAATTAATATGCACTATAACAGATTAGAGGATCTTTAGTGGATTAACGCACTTTTTCAAAAATCCAAAACTAAAATTAAGTTAACGCTGTTGAGCGGAGATTGATCTAAAGACTCAAAAATGGTGTTCTTTAGGTTCACTATTAGGGGTAATAAAAAAGTTATGAAAATTATATAAAAAAGAGAAAAGTTTCTTTAGATATAAAAACTTGATGCAAAAAAATTTATAGCATCTAAAGCTCTTGTTTAGACATAATACGCTGACAAAATCATGCTAATTCCAAATAAAAGAATTTGAATAATTTATAAATAGTAATTTTTAAGTTTTTGCATACTTGTTATCGGCGTAATTTTTTAAAATTACTTTATTAATATTATAAGTTATAACTATTAATTTGAGATAATTGTAAATTTTGTAACTCTTTTAGAAACTATATTTGTAAATGAAACTTTTTTGCTGCGAAAAACTCTAATTAGTGAACTTCTTTAATGGTTTGAAAAAAGTTTTATAACGTTTAGGTTCCCAATAAAAAATTTAGGTTTCCAGTATTTACCTAAGTACTTCTAATAATACTTAAAATGTAAACTAAAATCTTGATTTTAAGTGTGTGAATAAACACGCATTGAATATTATAATAATGTTAACAGTAGGGTAGAGCGGGGCTAGTTGAGCATAGGCGCAAGTTGGACAACTATAAAATCAAAAACTACTCATCCCATGGTTAAACATCTAATGGATAAAAGATAGGTATTTAGAATGGTAATAAAATGCGCATCAAATAGTTGTTGGACCGCGGTTCAGTAACATGCACAGACACTTTTTCGATTTTGGACCAAAAAAGTAAAAAAAATTATTTTTGCTATTTTTCTCTTAAATGCTTAAAAAAACATTTATCTGGAATCCATTAAATGTTTATATTTTACCCATTTATTTGGCTATTGATTATACTTATCCTTTTTTCCCCAAGCCTTATAGTTCTTTTTATAACCTAACTGATGTGTCGACTTGTCTAGTAAGGGTAAGTTGAGCAGATTTGACAACGATTAATAAAATGGCTTTATCAGACGCGAAGATAAAATTTCGTTTGGTGAACATTTTAAGGTCTATTCACACTTTTAAATTAATAATTATAAAATACTCATAACAATTATAAGGTAATATCTTAAACCTTTTTTTTTTAAATATGCATTTATAATTAAAAATTATTTGATTTTTTAATATTTTTAAAATATTTTCACTTCAATATTACGTGGTCAATAAAATCTTCAAGTTGAAAAGTTCTTGAATAATTTTTTTAAATTAATATTGTTTGCTATGTTTATTATGACAATATTATGATAGTGTGCATATTTAAAAAACATATAACTTATAATTTATATTATATAAACATATTGATTATTTGTCTTGTATGTTGGGAAACTTATTCTAAAGTCTATAAAGAAAGTAACCAGAAGAAAATTGGATCCAGTGTCAAGGTTGCAATCAATTATGTCATTCAAAATGTGATTCACATTCTGATCAAAATTATATTTGTATTAACTGCAAAATGAAAATTGAAGACTAACATAAAGTGTTTAGTTATTATTTTATCATAATGTTAACAAGTTTTAAAATTTTTAAAAAAAGTTGTGTTTAGTTTTAAGATTAAAAAGTTTTGTTTTTGTTTTTATTTTATTATCAAAATTATTAGTTTTGACATTCATATCTTAAATAATTTGTTCAAATTGAAAGTATTTATTTAATTTATAAGGAAGTTTTGTTTTGGTTTTATAACATTTTATAACGTTTTATGCATTTATTTTTTTATTGTTCAACTTACCCCACGCAATTGCTCAACTTACCCCGCTGGGGTAAGTTGAGCAGCCTAATAAACTTTAGACAATATTTTCTAAAAAAAATCGAAAAAAGTTTTATTGTCTCAACCATTTTTTAGCAGATCAAATTATCTTTCTAATAGTAAAAAAATTATATTAATCGGATGTACCGTTCAAAAGATCTGTTAGATTTAGTAAAAATTGCCCAACTAGCCCCGCCCTACCCTAATATAAATCTTTAAAATAATAACATTCAAAATTAAAAATATCATATATTTAAAAAAATATTTAAAATTTTTGAAAATCACATAATTTGGAATATTTTTTTTATAGCAAAACAGAAGATAGTGCAAAGTAAAAGTTTGGTAGTTTTGAAAGCATTTAAAACAAAACTCTTATCTACCACTTACAAGCAAAGCATAAAATTTGAGCTAAATTTTGCCAAGAGATCCGTTACTAGAAAACCAAACAACATTAAAAGTTTCTTGTATTGATGCTTTCTTTAAGAAAGGCTTGCAACATCTTAATGAAGTGATAAGCAAATAGGTTGCAGTTGATAAAAAAAATTGCAAGTAATGTTCTGCCTAGAAGATCATTTAAATCAGATGGTTATATTTTATCAAAAATCTACAAAATGTCAGGGGACAATAATCACCATTATTAAGCAAGGAATTTAAAAGATTCAAGAAGAAGGAAGACGTTTTTTATAAGTTTTGATGAACTTCTGTCAAAAATTGTTGTTACATGAATCTGAACTGAATCTGGTTAAATTGGTTTCCAATTACTTGAAATAACATGTGTCCATGAAGAATGAAAACCAAAAAAACTATTTAGCTTGCTAAGTCAAGATAGTCTAAACTCAAGTTGGATTTGGACAATCGCATTTTAGGAACAATCACTAATGGTGCAAGAGTAATGATGAACTTTAGAACAAAACTAAATAATGTTCTTGCATAAAACATTAAAAGACATCAATGAGCTTTGCTCTCAGAAAAATTTAAAACTTGAATTCAAGAGCAAAGAAACCACAACCTTGTATATTTTTTAAAAATTCCAGACTTTTTGGCAAAGCAAAAGGGTCAGCTGGGAAAAAAAATTAAATAAATAAAAAAAAAAACATTTTCAGGTCATCCAGGTTATATTTTAAAAAACCGGAAACTTTAAGTGGTAAAATCTGTAAAATCTCCGGAAAAAATCTGGAATATATCTTCCCTTAATTTCCTCGTAATTTCGCTTTTAGCTGAGTTATTTCCAGGCTTTTTTCAAACTGAACCTAATTTTGTGTGAGCAATGAGTGAGAAAGTTTAAAAAACAAACTCATTACAAAAATATATACCTAAACTTGTATGTGTGGAAAATGTTTGGATATCCAGAAAAATTAGGAGTTAAGAAAAATATCCAGAATTCCAGAAATATTCAGAAAAAGGTAATCCCTGAACATTCTATCTCTGGCTACTTTACTTTTAAACAGGCAGTATTCACAAAAAGTGAAAGAGCTATTAGTTAATATTAAAGTTGAGGTTGCGCTTGCAGCAGATCATTACATACATTGAAAATTAAAAAAAATGAAATTTCATTAAGAAGAATTTATTGAAAAGACAGATCAAGAAACTAACACCAAAGATGAGAATCGATTTAGAATTTTGAAGAAAAAGATGAGTTTATTTGAAGCTACCCATATAAGGTTTAAAAACCTTGATAATTTTTTTTAAGCTTTATGTTAATAATTGTTAAATTAAACTACTAAACAATTAAACCAACATCGATGTAGCCAGAACAACAATGTAGCCAGGACAAGCTTTTTCAGTCATGGGATTATTTGCCAGGAAAATAAGAAATAGAATAGATGCTTTGATTATAATGCAAAACAAAAAATCAACAAAAAACTTAATAGAATAGTTTGAATTATTAAAATTTTTTATTTTATTCTTTTAAAAATTTGATGTTATTATTTTTTTATATAAAATGACTA
The DNA here is from genome assembly GCF_022113875.1 of Hydra vulgaris. NCBI lineage: Eukaryota > Metazoa > Cnidaria > Hydrozoa > Anthoathecata > Hydridae > Hydra > Hydra vulgaris. Next base: position 7,696,028 of record NC_061158.1, on the reverse strand, counting down.
AATTCACAAAAACAAAGAGGAAACGCTACAATGAATATTTTTAACATAGAAACCAAAAATGATTAAATTTCTAACTTTTTATATTAACTTAGTTATGCAAATAATACAGCCGTAAAAAAAAAATTGATTGGCAATAGTAGAAGTACTTAGCCTTATATATTTAATATGTATCTACTTCTATTTTTTATTATTTTTTTAAATTTTTATTCAAATTTAATAATTAAATTGTTTGGTAAACTTAAAATTATTATATTATGTAAAAACATTAAACAATCTAATAATATATATAAAAATATACACTCTTAGATAAATAATACCTTCTATTTTGTTACCTGCATTCTTCCTCATGTGAAAAATCCCAGTCTCAAATAAACACAGATCCCCCTTCCCCTCCACACACACGTGTGTGTACATATATATATATATATATATATATATATATATATATATATATATATATATATATATATATATATATATATATATATATATATATATATATATACAACTACTAAAATATGACTAACAAGAGAAAAAATGAATCAAATAATCAAATAAATTAAAACAATTATTAGCAGTAAACAACTAAGTGTTGTTTGTTTTAAAACTCACCAGACACTGACAGTCCTAAGTTGTCACAGAAGAGATAACAAATAAGATAAAGTGCTCGTTCAAAGCAATCATAAAATGAAAAACTATTAATATAGATGAGAAACAAGGATGGAACCTTGAGGTACCCCAGTAATTATTAAACATGAGTGTTGGTTATAATAATATAGGCCACTTTAATACTGCAGTTAGAATGAAATGATTCAATAATTTTCAAAACCTTTCCAGATTAACTATATAATGAAAGCTGATAGACTAGCCAGACTTTAAATAATATCAGAAAAGACCAACATGCCAGCTTTAAAGCACTCTCTGTTTTGCAAAACAGAGAAAATGCAGTTTAAAAATTAAGATGCCTTACATTAATCGATTTGTTTTACTCATTACCCCTATATTGTAATATTGTTTTTTATTTGTGACTAGGATTGTTAATAAACTATTTTATCATTGTTTATATATATTATATATATATATATATATATATATTTATATATATATATATATATATATATATATATATATATATATATATATATATATATATATATATATATATATATATATATTATATATATATATATATATATATATATATATATATATATATATATATATATATATATATATATATATATATATATATATATATATATATATATTCTGTTCGGTCTTTAGGATAAATGAACTTAACAATATTCCCCTCCATCACCAACCTATACAAGATATTGTACATAGGTCATTAAAAATAAATTAGAATTTAATACATTATTTCAATTTTAATTGTATTATTTTTGCAAAAAGTCAAAGGGAAAGGAAAATTTTTGCAGCCTGTTATAAAAAATTCAAATAAAATTATGAAGTCATTTATTCTACCTTGGAAAAACAGCTTAATGGATATTTATATTTTTGCACTGTTTCATAATTCTCCAATAAAACTTCTCCTTCAATAAGAGGCTGAAATTCCTTTTCTAAATTAATTAAAATTTAAACATATTTATTGTCTTTGAACACAAACATAATAGAAAACCTATTTATATAAATACATAAAAAATAAATAAAATATTCCATCAGATCTTCCTCAGCATCTTCCTGAAAAGTTCATTTTATTTTACATTCATTGTAATCAAGATTCAAAAATGGAAGTTAAATTCTATTAATAAAAAAAATGTCCTTAAAAATTTATGAACCAAACAAAGGATGTATAGAAATATAGACCTTTGAAATTCCACACTTTTATGGAACTCAAAAGTGACTGATGAATGAAATAACAGCAGCCCAAAGCCTAAACAATAATCAACAACATGATGTTGAATAATATTTAAAAAAATTAACTCACAGTTAAACAAGACACTTTAAATTGATAATCTATTTACAAATATTTATTTTTGAACAGAAGCTTTAAGAAAACAAATTGACAAAAAAAAGCTTGTTTGAAATAAACCATAAAAAAAATGGATTAGAAAGAATTTTAGTAATGCATGTTTTTCAACAAACAAACAAAACATTGAAGATTAAAACAAAATCTAAACAAAAAGAAACAATAAAAATATAAACACTAAACAAAAAACTATAAACAATAAAAAGTTTATTATACCTGACATAACAAATTATTTTAGAAAAATTTATATAAAAAAGAAAAACATGACAAAAAAAAAAAAAAAATTTCTTTAAACTTTAAATTTTTTTTTTTTTTTTGACTCAAGTTAATCAGATACATAATCAAACAATTAAAGCGTCAAAGATAAAATATCTAATATAAAGATATAAATCAAAGTGTAAGAAAGATGTTAAGAAATTTACTGTATATTTCTGTTCATCATACTCTTTGTCAATGTATGAATAAAAACATGACAATCCGTGGTGAACTGGTAATCTTTTTAACTCACTGTAATTAAAATAAACAACAGTTTATTCTACACATGTTCTTTAAATAATAAAAAAATTTTAAAAAGTTATTGATTTGATTAACTCACTAGAAGAAGGTAGCAATTTTTTCGCTGTCAACTACCTGTGATTTTCCGCCGATCTCTTGAAAATGCAAACCAATAAACAATGGTCTTTCAGATTCAACAAGCTAAAAGTAAAAGAAAGAATTTTTAGAACTTAAAGCATCTACTTGCATAAAAA
>NC_061158.1:7598292-7688292 GCF_022113875.1 Hydra vulgaris | reverse complement strand
AAACTAGACAAATCTGAATTTTGCAGAAACTTTTTGTTAAAACAAAAACAAGAGTTGCATTTTGAATTTGTGTTGTTGTAAATACGGAAATACTTCATTTGATGTGTTTTGGTAAATGTTTGAACCCAATTTATTTTATCATAGCCATATTGAATTTTAAAATGTTAAATAAGATCTCCACGTATTCTACGTTCTTCTAGAGTTGTTAAAACAAACTGAGCTGTTACAGTGCAATATCTACCATTATTGCACTTCACAACTGTTAACACCAGTTGTTACAGCTATACCTTTTAATTATTATTATTGTTATTGTTATTATTATTATTATTATTATTGTTATTATATATATATATATATATATATATATATATATATATATATATGCTAAATGATCTTAAGGAATAGAGCAGTAATAAATCATGCATATATATATATATATATATATATATATATATATATATATATATATATATATATATATATATATATATATATATATATATATATATATAGGGCTCAATTTAATGGTCGGACATCACCGCCCCCCGGACTGTTTTTAAGATCTAATTTATAATGTTCATTTTTAATATAAAAATTAAAAACGATTTGTTGCCCTCCTCTAGCAGGTCTCAAGAATGGTCCGAGTGGGGCGATGTGCGATCATTAAATTGAGTCCTGATATATATACTTGAATATATATATATATATATATATATATATATATATATATATATATATATATATATATATATATTTATATATATATATGTATATGTATATATATATATATTTATATATATATATATATATATATTTATATATATATATATATATACATATATATATATATATATATATATATATATATATATATATATATATATGTGTATATCTATATATATGTATGTATATCATATATATATATATATATATATATATATATATATATATATATATATATATATATATATATATATATATATATATATATATATACATACATATATATATATATATATATATATATATATATATATATATATATACATATATATATATATATATATATATATATATATATATATATATATATATATATATATATATATATATATATATATATATATATATATATATATATATATATATATATATATATATATATATATATGATATATAATAAAAATTTCATATCCTGAAAGGATAGTCTATGTTAATAGTCAGAAAGGCTGGAGTGTTAATTATTTTTGTGACTCTCATGTATTATAATTTGTAAGCTAAATATAATTTGTAAGTTTTTTGCATTTTGCATGATGGTTTTAAAACATTATTTTTAGTTAAAAAAAAAAAAGAAACTTTATATAGTAGGCAATCATCGGCCATAAAATACATTTCATTTTCATTTAAAATCATTTTAAAAAAATGCAAATATAATGGAATAAGTTCTGACATCTCTATAGCAAGGTTAGATCTAATAAAATAAAAGATAATAATGATTGTCAATATTAATAAATAGTATTATATATTGAATATATACCACTATTTAATAATATTGACAGGGTTGTAATGTACTCCGTTTTTTTAAATGTTCAATTTAATTTACAAAATTTAAAATAAACAAAAGAAGAATAGCTGTTGTTGATAAATACTTCGTGCCATTTTCTCATTTTATTAACTAAAGCTCTACTTTATTTGCTTATAATAAAATAAAAATATTCCATTTTAAAAGTTTAAACTTGTAATCTTTGTTTTAGACTTAATTTTTTTCTAACCCTTTCTAACGTTGCCTTGACATCAGTTACTTTTTAAATAAGTATTTTATATATCATTCATATTTTGTACCTATAGCTAAAGGTTTATTAGCTTTAGAAAATCCTATTTTGAGGTGGCTTATAACTTGACATCATAGAATACTGTTTTTAATCTTTATATTGATTTTTTTTTTCAAACAGTTGTAAACCAAAATCTTTCGAACCAAAATACAACATAATGTTAAATTATAAATAATTGAAAAATAAATTTACATTTGAATAAAATTATCAAACTTGATCTATTTTTGTTTAAATATAATTATATATTTGTTGTTTACTTAGCAACATGGATAAATCAAATATGTTAACAAAAAAAATTTAATTAAAAAAAGTGAACTGTATTTTAATTAAATTTTATAAAAAGTTATTATTTTTAAATTTGAAATTAATAAAATATTTTTAAGTGTTTATCTTGATTTAAAAGAGTTATTTTTATTAACAATTAAATAAATATATTATTTATTTACGTAATAAATTATTTTGTTATAATCATATATCATTTTAATTATTTAACAAATGTCAAACAATCGAAAAACTTTTTCTTTGTAAATGCATTAACTGTAAAGCTAAGCTTATCAAAATTTTGGAATGCAGTTATCAGCTTTAATATTCTTTTTGAATTAATAGTTTGTTTTTTATAAAAAAAAAAAAAATTCTTTAAAAAAAAAAAAAAAATTCACAATAAATATAAACAAAATAAATATATACATACAAATATATAATGTATTATATATATATATATATATATATATATATATATATATATATATATATATATATATATATATATATATATATATATATATATATATATGTTGTTATCCCAGTATTTTGTTGTTATTTATTTGTAACAATTTTTTTTACTTTTTGAAACAATTGTTTTTTTGTAACAATTATTTTTTGTAACAATAATTTTTTTTTTTATTATTTTAAAATTACTTTTTGTAACAATTATTTTTACTTTTGAAATGTTTTACAATTTTATTTCATTATTTTATTATGTTGTTTTATTAACAGTTTGTTTTGTATATAATTCATAGTAAAGGTTTTTCCTATATTTTTTTCTTATTTAAATTTAAAGAAAATTTTAGCTTAAAAAACCATTTTCGACCATTTTCCTTTGAAAGTAAAAAAAGAAAGAATTTTTCATGGATAACATTTTTTTTAGTTTAAAAATTTTGTGTAGATCTCTGGTAATGATTGGTCTCTTAGATAGATTTTAGTCACAAAGTTTGGTTTATATTGGACCTCTTACTCATGCAAACCTTGTTACTGATATATGAAATGAAAAAGTTCAAAGATAAATAGAAATTAAAAATATTTAATTTGATAACCTTGCTTAACTACTTATTTACTATTTTTATATTATTAAAACTAATGCTTTTGTTTTTAAATCATTTGCAATAGTTTTTTATATTTATGTAAATATAATGTTTAACTTTTATAAACAGAAAATGCCAAAAAATGAAGCTGATTTAAAATGGATATGCCGTGAATGTACTTACAGTAATTGGCCTTCAGCTAAAAAATGTGTAATGTGTAACATTTTATGTTTACAGAATAATCGATGGAATCTTGTTTTAGATGAAACCAATAATGATGAAATTATAAATGAAGAAATTATATTACTTAGTGAAAAAAACTCTGCAAATAATGACAAAAACTTAAAATGGAATTGTCCAGCTTGTTCTTATTTAAACTGGATAAAGTCTGAACTGTGTATTATGTGCAAAACTGATAAACCTGATGAGTTCAAGTTAGTTGAATCTCTTAAAAATATTGAAAACAATGCTGAATGTAGAAGTGATCTTAAAGAAAGAAAAACAATTATAAAAGTTCATAAATGGATTTGCATTAAATGTACTTATGAAAACTGGCCAAAAGCGGTGAGATGTATTATATGTCAACATCCTCGTAACAAGAACTGTAAGCCTGATGATTTTATAAGACAAGGTGATAAAATACAGAACAAAAGTACAATAAAGAAAACTAATAGAAATAAAACCAATTCTCCTCGTTGGTCACCACCTCGATCACCAACCTCTTTGCAGTCTGGTAATATATTTGATATGCCAACTCTAGATGAATCAAAAATACTAAATATTACAGAATCTTTTGAAAAAATGACATGTCAAAGTGAAGTTAACCAAAGAATTAATCAGATTTGCAATCGCTTATCTACTAAAGACCTAATGTGGTTAGCAGCATGTAGAGGGGTTGTGGAACATGACATTAAGGCTGTATCAGCTTATTTAGCTAATGGTGGTGACCGAGCAAGACAATTAACCTCTGATGATGTTTTGGTTCTAAATGAGCCACAGCATTATGAGACTGGACATACACTTGTACACTTATCTATACGATATCACCGTGAAGATATTTTAAGAATGTTGCTTATATCAGAGATACCCCATCGTTCTGTTAAAAAACTTCCATGTCATGTTTGTCCAGAGTTATCCATGGCAATACGTAAACAACTGTTGCATTCTATTCGAACAAGGAAAGGAGAATTTAATTGTCCTTTTTTTACTGAGCTTGTTACCTTTTCTCTTCCTGGTGGTATAATTTTATTTTTTATTTTTTTTGTTTTAAATACATATAATTGTTAATAAGTATTATTAATAATATTGTTATTATATATTAAGTATTATTAAATAACAGCTTTTGATTGAGATGTAAAAAATTTTAAATCATAGAGATTTTAACATTTGATACTGTACTTCAGCACCAACTATTTAAAGAAATATTAGATACAGATGTAAGAAAAGGTTAGAATTATTTACTGTTTACATTTTTTTAAGAGTATGTTTTAGTTTTTTGTGGTTTGATCTTGGAATTATTCTTAATGTAATTGTAATTCTAGCTGCTAGTAATATATAAAGAAGTTTTTCTAATTTTTTTTTAATGTCTATTTTTTCAGTTGCTTTTGTACAAGTCGCTTTTTATTGCTTCCAATATTCATTAAAATCTTAAAATTGTCTCAGATTCTTCTTTAGTATTTAAACCTCTCAGATTCTCTTGATATTTAAACCTCTTAGGTTCTCTTGGTATTTAAACCTCTTAGATTTTCTTGGTATTTAATTTTTTTGGTAATTGATTCTTTCTCTAGTTTTCAGCCAATTCAATTTGTTAAATGCCTGGACATTTACTCGATTTCTATTCTAGCTTTAAAAATTAGTCTTTTGCATAATTTTGAACTTGCTACAGTTTTTTTTTAGATATTTTGCTCATTATATTGTAGCAGTTTTTAACAATCTTATTTATTTGTGTTTTTAAAGATAATTCATTGTCAAGTATCTCACCTAAACTTTTTGTGGATTCAACAAATCTAATTCATTCCTTAATAGCAAAAGTAGCTTTGATAATAATATCTTTTTGATTGCTAGGTGGTGACAGAATTAGTATTTTTGTTTTCGATCTGTTAATACATGAGAATGATTCACTCATCCATTTAGATATGTATTCAAGACATTTTGGTATATCCAGGACAAGTGGCATTATATTGAGATGAAAACAAGAATGCTTTTAGGGTTTGATGATTATCTGAGTATCCATAAGTTTTAACATTGATTATGTTTAGATATTTGTATAGTGGTCTAAAGATATCAAATAGTTTTGCACCCATAACTGTACCTTGTGGTGCTCAATATTTTACTTTTTTTTTTAATGGAATATGAGTTACCAGTTTAAACTTTTTGGGTACAGTTAACTAAAAATGGTTTGAACCACTTTGGGTACAGTTAACTAAAAATGGTTTGAACACATTGTGAGCTGAGTCAATTATACCTATTTCACTAGTTATTAACCCAAGTAGTTTTTGCTGATCAATAGTGTCAAAGACAACACTTAGATCAAGTAACTGAAGGTGTATGTTTATCAAACAGTTCAAATATATTATTGGTAAGCTTAAGTAAAAGTGTTTCAGTCAAGTAATGTTTTTTGTATCCATATTAATATTCTATATGAAGATTTTTGTTGTCATGTGGCAATCAAAACAATTGGAAACTACTCTTGCTAATGAATACTAAATTAGAATCTGGTCTTTATTTTTCAAATTTTCAGTATCTGTGGCAAAGTCGAACTTCTTTGTTAGTAGAAGTAATGTGGCACTTTTTAGACAACCCATGTGCTATTAAAAAGTTTTTAGAAAAGTGTATTGGTTAGCGCCTAATAATCTAAGATTAATTTATTTTATATTTCAAATTAGAGTGTAAATTACTTTTCAAAAATCTTCATGGGTGTTATTAATAATGGAAATATTCCTTAGCTCATTCATGAGTCAGTTTTTAAAATAAAGATAAATTGTTTGCAAAAAACTTTTTTTATTAATTTTTCTCTTGATTCTAATGACCACAATTTTATTAACACCCTTGACTGTTTTATACTTTGTCAGGCATTCTAATGACTCTGGTTTTTATGGCTATTTTGATGTTTTCACAGTCTTCTAAAATAGTTAGAACTTTTGTTTCTACTCTGAAAACTACTATAATACTTATTTGAATGTTTAAATTTGTTTTCATTGTTCTTTTTTTTAAATGTAAAAGAAGTTCTTTTTTTTAAATGTAAAAGGAAAGCAATATTTGTCATTAATGTCAAACAGTCAATTCTAACATTCAAACTTAAACCTATACATTGCTGTAAGTTTTTGTAGGAACAAAATATGAGCTATCATTTTTTGTTCAACCAATCAAAATTCATTTTTATGCTCCTTTAGACATTTAGTTAAGTCTTGTCTTTTTACTAGTTTCTAGTTGCTTTAAATCTTGAGCTATCATTTTTTGTTCAACTAATCAACATTCATTTTTATGCTTCTTTAGACATTTAGTTAAGTCTTGTCTTTTTACTAGTTTCTAGTTGCTTTAAATCTTGAGCTATCATTTTTTGTTCAACTAATCAACATTCATTTTTATGCTTCTTTAGACATTTAGTTAAGTCTTGTCTTTTTACTAGTTTCTAGTTGCTTTAAATCTTGAGCTATCATTTTTTGTTCAACTAATCAAAATTTATTTTTATGCTCCTTTAGACATTTAGTTAAGTTTTGTCTTTTTACTAGTTTCTAGTTGCTTTAAATCTTGAGCTATCATTTTTTGTTCAACTAATCAAAATTTATTTTTATGCTCCTTTAGACATTTAGTTAAGTTTTGTCTTTTTACTAGTTTCTAGTTGCTTTAAATCTTGAGCTATCATTTTTTGTTAAACTAATCAACATTCGTTTTTATGCTTCTTTAGACATTTAGTTAAGTCTTGTCTTTTTACTAGTTTCTAGTTGCTTTAAATCTTGAGCTATCATTTTTTGTTCAACTAATCAAAATTCATTTTTATGCTCCTTTAGACATTTAGTTAAGTTTTGTCTTTTTACTAGTTTCTAGTTGCTTTGAATCTTTTGATCTAGTTTTTTTTTGTACACAATTTTGTATTTAGAAGATTTTTGTTTTGTTTAATTTTTATTGATAAACTTTTTGTTTTGCTTCTAACTTAACAAAACATTAATTTTAATAGCAACATTTTCTTAAAAACAGTTGCATTGCTATAATGTTGTAAAGGTGTCATCAATATATAACTATTCAGCTGAGTTTTGACTAAAATTGAATTGAAAATTGTATAAGAATTTGTTTAATTTTCTTATTTTAAGTTCTTGAAGAAGAATCCTTGATTAACTGGAGTTCAGAGCTTACTAATCAGTATGGTAGTCGTTTATGTCCATTATGGAATCGTGCTGCTGGTGACTGCTTATTAGACAGTGTGCTTCAAGCTACATGGGGTGTTTTTGATCGAGATAATGCACTACGTAAAAAACTTTTTGAAGCTCTTTCAGAGGGTCAGCATCGGTAACATGTTTTTTTATTTTTGTTGACTTGATTGTTTATATGATTTTGCAATGAAGCTTCCTTTTTCATTTATCTAATTCATTTTCTCATTTAAAAAAATATTAAATGTTAACATAATTGGTTTAAAATAATTCATGTTGCTTTTTACAAGGTTTTTCCCTCGTTGGCAAGAAGCAGAAGAAATGCAGGCAAGTGAGATGAATTATAGTCTGGAAGAACAACAATGGAAACATGACTGGGCTAACCTAGTTGGACTTTCTGCAATGGCTGGAAGTAGTTTAGAACAAACTCATGTTTTTGCCTTAGCACATATTTTGCGTAGACCGATTATTATATATGGTGTAAAGTATGTGAAAAGTATGAGAGGAGAATCTATCGATTTAGCCAGGTTTGAAGGTAAGTTTTTTTTTTTTAATTTGTAAATTTATTTTTAATAAAGTTGCAAATACTCTTTAAGTTGAGACCAAGGTGAGAGTTAAACCAATCCTAACTTTAGATCAAGTTGAAAGTTTAACCACTTTTAAGTTGAGAGCAAGGTTAGAGTTAAACCACTCCTAACTTTAGACCATGTTGAGAATTAAACCACTCTTAAGTTGAGAGCAAGTTTAGAGTTAAAGAGTGATATAATTACTTAATAAGAAATTTAAACCTGTTGTACATTGTTTCCTTTCTTCTTGCTAACCAAAATTGGTTTTCATGACTCATACAATCTCTCATACTCATACTCATACATCTACTCATACATGACTCATACAATCTACTCATACAATCTCTCATACTCATACTCATACATCTACTCATACATGACTCATACAATCTACAGTTATTCAATGACTTGAATAACTGTAGATTGTATGAGTCATGAGAACATGAAGATAGTAGAGAACTCTAGAAGCATAGATATAAAAGCTAGATGAGTTAGTTTAACTATATTTACAATGTATTTTTGGACTTTGTCTATGACAGAAAGAGCATTATTAGAAGATCCAGACCTAATATGTCAATAGGATTTCATAATTGAATGGATAAAACATTTATGAAGGTTGAAAGGTATCCAAACTTGGATTGACTATCACAGGTAGTCAATCCAACTTCTCACCACCCAATCTAAGGCATCCTTATCCTATTTGATGGTGGTTAGGTATAATATATTTAAAGGAAGCACATAAAAATACAAAATTTTAACAAAACATTAACATTTTCTTTTAAAACTTTAAATAAAATTACATCACAAAATAAAGACCACCTCTCCCTATTTATTAGATAGAACCACGCCAGGATCAAACTATTGATAATAGTTAGCAGTAAACAATTGTTTTCTTTGGATTAAAACTCAACAGCCCCTGTTAGCCTTAAGCTTTCACAGAAAGAAAATCTGATTTAAGATCAATGGCCTGTTCTAAGCTTAAAAGGAGATTATCTTTAAGAGTATCTCCTTAAGATTAAAAATGATCTCTTTAAGATTAAAAAGTTTTTTTATCAAGACTCAAGTATGCAGTTGTGTCATCATTCAAAAGAACCTCGAAAGATTATAAAAAATAATTTTATTATTGTTATTATTATTATTATTATTATTATTATTATTATTATTATTATTATTATTAGTATTATTATTATTACTATTATTATTATTATAGTAAAAAAGGACCAAGAATGTAACCTTGTAGTTACCCAGAAGTTACTGGAAATGAAGGAGATTTAGCCTAGGATTCAAATCTTGTTTCACAAATATTAGATGAGTTCATATGTAAAATGTCCATTATACCATAGTCATAGTATTTAACTAGTCTGGAAACGCGGGCCGTTTTCTATCGATTTCGTATAATAACTTGAGTTTTAAGGGGTGACCGGACTGAGAGTGCATCAAATGTTTTAAAATGACTTTTTGTAGCGCAGACTTTGAAAATTTGAATGAATTCGATGCTGTTTTAGCTGTTATTGAGTTGCTATTTGTTGGAGGCAGATCTCAATTTTAGTTCTAACATTAGACTACCTATTTTAATTTATCCTAACCAAAGCGAAGAAAGAATATTTATGTGTTTGTTTTGCAAGAAACTGATAAACATTTAGTAAAGAATAAAAAAAAGCAAAGATTATTCTTCAACCTATTAGATTTTACAATTATTTAATCAAGATTGCTTCAGATAAATAGTACTTTGCTACAAGCTGGCATTAAAAGTTTAAAATCAAGTATAAATATTTCAATTATTTCAAGAGTTCATTACAGCTTAGTTCCTAGTAAAAATGATGACAACTTCAAAACATGAAAGAACATGAAGTAGCATTCAAAACATGAATTCTTTCAAAACATGAAAGAAATTTTTTTTTTCAGGAAATATTTTGTAGAATTGATTCTACAAAACTTTTTCTGAAAAAACAATTTCTTTCATGTTTTGAAGTAGCAAATCTTGTCTTTGTTTATCTAACTGGTGCCTCTTTTATCAATAATATTATAACATTTAAGCATGTATCCCTCTACATCACTAAACAAAACATTCTATTATGACTTAGTGGAAATGTTTTTGGTACCTCTAATTTTACAATTGGTTTTCTAACATGTCTAAGTTGTATAATGAGCAGTGTTTATCGTATTTGCTTGCAGCTAAGTATGCATAATCATCTAACATTTTACATACAAGTTCGTAGATTGTACATTGCAAAATATAACCTGAAAGAGTCAAACTAAATTGATATATAAAGAACATCAATTAAAAAACACTTTCTATTCTGGAACAAGAACATTAAAGAAAAAGTGATATGACTTGAACCTACTAAAACGGCTATTTTCATAGCCACATATTTTTTAAAAATATTATTGGTATATAATTAGCTCCTAGAGTAAGTTCAATGCTTTATGTATATTTAATAGTTTTATGGTGTAATAACTTTATAATAAAACAACAATAAAAGATTGAATAATAAAATTAATACAATTGTCTTTTAATTTAAAATAATAATGACAACACGGCTATTTTACATATATAAAAAATATTTATTTTTAAACTAATCTAATAACATCTATTTTTTTTTTGGCATGACTTAATACTATATTACTACCACTTTATAATACCTGTGTAGCTAAATACATTTTCAGCTACTAAAAGTATTTTTTATTTTGTTATTATTGAAAGTCGTTAAATGATGGGTTACCCTTGCAAGCATTAAGTGATCGTTAGTGTTGGAAAGAATTTTCAAATAAGCTATTTCATAATGTAATAAAGTTTTTAATACAGCAAAAACTTATTACTTAGGCAGCAAGGTTAACACTTTTTAATAAATATTTTGCCAACTTTATATGCTCAAAAGTAAGTTTAGGTAAAATACAAAGGTCTTCATAGAACATATAAGCAATGTGGTTCCACTGTATAAACTTACCATCCTTACATTTATCTTTTTTTCCATATGTTTTAAGTTGGATAAGTCATATTTAAATAAGACAGTAACGAGTTGTTATACTTTAATGTGGTGGATTAGGCATAAACGAATCATTTAAAATGCTTTTTCAACAACTTGCGATTTGCATAAACATCGCAAGTTACAAGCAACAACTTTTAAGAAATTTTGATTGCTTTCTAAAGCAAAAGAAACATTAGTCATACAGTGGCACCAGTTGTAAAAGTCAAGTATATCGTCTAGATTAGTCAAGTATATCATCATACACTGCAGCTGAATTTGAAACTAAAAAATTAACACAAATATCTTATTTTAGTTAAAGATAACCTTAGATTTTGAGATATTATTTTTCTGCATTCAACAAAATAGATATTAAATTATAGCTTAAAATCAAGATTTAAAATAATTCTGCAATTTTCTTATAATACATTGTACTTTTTTTATAATTGAATTAAATTTGATTTAAGTATGATAGTGATGCAATATTTGGTAGCAGACTTTGGCATCATCTTTATTGCATCAAGTATATATTTTTTATTTGCTATTATACAAATTGCAATACAGCATAATAAAAATAAAATTTTATATACGAGCTTTTGAATTTTAGTTTAAGAAGCTTTGATATACTAGCTATTTTTAAAGTATTTATTAAAATCCTATTTTTTTTTACTGATTAAGTTTTTTACTTATTAATAAAAATAGAAAAATATTTTTGCACAACATTTATTGTTAGTATAGCACTTGTAAAAAAGGTAGAAGTTCTACTGTAGCGTAGAATATGTGATATGCACATAGTAAGGTAAAATCTTCTACCTTCAAAAAAATTGTATCTTTAAAAGTAAATTTTTTTTTCCTTGTAAGGTAGAAAATTAAACAACAAATCACTATTTTTAATATAATTTAGGTAATAATTAAGATATAATTTTCTCTCTAAGGTAGATAAATATGCTATATTAAGGGTATAACACATATCTTTAAAGATACCAACATCTAATTTAGCTTTGAAACCATTCAAAATGAAAAAATTGTACCTTATTTTTTCTTGTTTCCAGAAAAGATACCAGCAAAGTGTAAAGAATGATATATAAATTATCAACTAATCTAGCTAAGTAAACTATATATAGAATATAGATTATTAAGCTATATTAGCTAACACTTTAAATAAATATACTCTGAATATAATACAAAGTATTTATACCCATATACATCCATCAAGTTATACAGTTGATAAAATATTTGCATCTATAACATATTTTCATATAGTGCATATAACTTAAATGCTTATATGATATAAGCTATATGGTTGAATAAGCATATTTATACCAATACAAACTCTGTCACATAACTACATTTACCAACAGTTGATGTCTTTATTTTATGCTATATTCATCATTTTTATTCGGAATACGAAATATAAATGCAATCCAAAATATTAACTTGAAACTGAATAACCAAAAAAATCACAATTTGTTCATGCCATTTCAATATTTATCCCAGAATATATGTAACTTATCTATAGCGAAATACAATGTTTACAATTTGATGGACTCTAAAGTAGGCTGAGCACTAGTATCGAGAGGAACTTAAGTGTTTTAAGAAAACGGCCCGCGTTTCCAGACTAGTTAAATACTATGACTATGATTATACTATCCATAAATATATTACTAACTTTTATAAAAGATAGACCTAAGTAATTTGGTGATATTGTATTCACAATAGAAAGAGTTGCAAAATTCACTGGAAAATAACAGCAGGATACCATTCAAAATCCAAATAATTGGTTACTATCTGTTCCCGGGAGAATCTATTAAAGAGAGAAAAAAATGCATAAAGTAAATTGGGTAAGAAGTAACAAGTCTATGGTAAAAGAAATTAATTTTCCACATTTATCAATTCAAATTGTACAGGCAAAATTGGATCAAGTGCTGAAGTACCATAAATGTGTAAAACAATGAAAATATGATCCATTGAATGAAGTTTTTGACATCACAAAAAAAGATGGTAAATGGCTCTGCAGTGATAACAAAAAGTTGTAACATCTTCATATAGAAAAGAAAAGGCAAAAGAAAGCAAAGGACATGTCGAGTATACAACTGGGAAGGCTGCTATTCAAACACTATCCATCTATCCTAAAGAAGAAAAATATCCTTCAAGCCTACTTCAACAACAATAACGACAAATGGTGACAACATCAACTTCTGAATCTGAGTCTGAGGCAGAGTATCAATAGCCTGAAGATTTTGAAGAACAGTCCTCAAGTAGCAAGAACTACAGCAAAGTTAAAGCTACAACTAAATTAATAACTTCTTCAAAGTATTCAACCAGCAGACACAACATTCAGACATCTTCACACTCTGGTATATATTGATAAACTATTAAAGAAGTTGTTAAGCTAAAAGAAAAAATAAAGAAAACACTACATTTAGTAAGCTGGTCACTGCACTTTGATGGTAAACTCATTAGTCATTAAGAATACCAAGTGTTAGTGTTGAAGAATAAACAAAGAGAAGTTATGTTACAAGCACTAGATCTATCAGAGAGAAAAGCAAATACTGTTGTTAGAGGTATAACAGCTATTCTTGATGAATGCAATTTATGGAAAAGTATAATTGTAGTTAACACTGTGAATGTAAACGGTGGAAGAAGAAATAGGGTTCTCAGTCAGTTACAAAGATGTTTTACTCCTTGTAACTGAATGAGAATCTTTTTTGAGATGTTTTACTCCTTGTAACTGAATGAGAATCTTTTTTCAAGAGTAGAACCATTGAATTGTGGTTCTACTCTAGAACCATAATTCAATGGTTGTCAACATCATGTTCTTGACCAAGTGCTTTGTGTAGTAATTGATGAAGAATTTGAAGGAAACAACATTTCACTCGATATCGAATATCCATTTATCCCAAAACTTGTAAAGAATTTTGAACAGCTCAGAAACAATGGTAAAGAAGTGGTTACTAAAACAGTAGGATGGCACGATGATATGATATTCTATTTCATTTAACTCTGGTATTTTGCTTTTTTAAGAATCTGGAGTATTTCCTAAAGTTTCAGAAAGTATTCAAATTATATAATGTAATATTTAATTCCCAAGCAATATTAGCTCATTTGGCATTTATATTATTAACAGAGAGAAGAGTCTTGCTACTTGACATTTGTAGATTCATCTCTTACAGACAGGCAAACTATTTGTTTACTGACCAAATGTACAATCCAGATGATTATTAGAAGCTATGTTGCAGCTTGCACAGTCACAAAAAAGCATTAAACTTAGCGAAAAAGTTTTGGAATCTCCAGCCATAGAGACTAGAAATTCCCAGAACAAATCAGTATGCAGAACGAGCAATCAAGTATCTTTAAGATCTTTATCTTTATTTAAGATTGCGCCATCGTGCCAAAAAACCTTTCATCACAGCTGCCGCGAGGAAAAAATGAATTGATTTTGCTAAACGTTACATGTATTGGAATGTTGCAGATTATAAAGAAGTAATGATTAGTGATGAGTCAAAGTTTGCAACTTTTTCAAGTTATTAAATGAGCGTGTTGGCCCATAGGCAGCAATCTTTGTGACCCAGCCTATACACAAAAGAATATGAACAACACTCCCTTTATGTCATGGTTTGAGAATGTTTTTCTGTAGTTGGATGTAGGGAACTTTATTTCTTGCCTCCAAATGTAACAATGAATGAAGAATGTTATATTAAAGCCTTGATGACCATCTTCTGCAATTTATGCGGTTCGATGGAACAACATTTTCATTTGTTCCATGGAACAAAATTATAGTTCCATGGAACAACAGTTTTCCAACATGACTCAGCTTCTTGCCACACATCCAAAAAGTCAAGGATTGGAAAATAGCCCTGATCTCAACCCAATTGACAACCTTTGGAAAATAATGAAGGTACAACGCCACAATACAGGATTGGTGAAAAAATTAACTGAATCTCTTGAATTGACCTGGTGCAGGAAATTAGTGAAGAATTATGCAATAGGATTGCTTCATCTATGCAAAATTGTTTGAAAGAATTAAGAAAAGCTCATGGGAACATGACTAAATACTGAAACCTATAAACTTTAAATAGGTTATTTAAATTGGCATAAGAAGGTTTTTAAATGTTTGAGATAACCAACTTTTAAACAAAAAGAATATTCTAAATTTTTTTACGTTCATATGTATGACGAAAAGATTCTTCACACAAAAAATTTTCTGTGATAAAAAAATGGGAACAAGAAACCCTAAAATCTTAGTCCCCCCTACCCTAAACGTAAGGGCAATAAGTTGCATTATTTATTTTTCATAAATATAAACTAGCTATGTATTCATCTGCAGGTTTCAATTTTTATGTTTAAATTGTTTAGTGTTCAATTTTTATGACCATGTAGAGAATAACCACTCCTCAATTTAACTGGGCCACAAACTTTTTGTTGATGGACAAAAAACAAACAATTTGATACTTTGTGGCAGCACCTTTATGTTGAAGCACGAGTTTTAATTTCTTTGGCATGGAATCTACTAGTTTTTTACACAATTCAACAGTTATTTCACTGCATTAAACTTATTTCAGCAGATGAGATCCTGCATATTCGATGGAGCATGGATTGCCACTTTTCTCTTCATGATACACCAAAGATTCTCATTTGGATTTAAGTCAGGAGAGTTTCCAGGCCAGTCTAGAAGCTTTATTTTGTTTTCCTTAAGCCAGGTGGTTATAACTTTGGCGGTATGACACAGAACCAAGTTCTGCTAGAACATATTACACTTCTGTATGGCCATGATGGGTTTCAGCTAGTTTTCCAAGATTGCCTTGTACTTGACTGCAATACGACCCACTGTAAAAACCTATAAATTTTACACGCATATATATGTGAGTATCGAATTTCGAATGGGAATATCGATTTTCTCTGCAATATTCTGATATGATATGTCATCATTTGCATAGGCAACAACAACAGTTGCTTCTCTTGGAGTAATGTCTTTTATTTTACCCATTAAATGTAAATAAAATAATAAACAATAATACTGACTAGAATAGATTTCAATAGAATATACATTAAGTTGCTAAAACAAAAAATGATGAAAAATAAAAATATGAGCGAAAATAAATGTAAATTCTCCTTAGAAACAATGACTTACACATAATAATTATTAATTCACCGAGGTCTAAAATGGTTAAATAAAAACCAAGTTGTTATTGTCATCTCTACTTTTTTGACCATGACTTTACATGTTATGTATATATATATATATATATATATATATATATATATATATATATATATATATATATATATATATATATATATATATATATATATATATAAACTAAGTTGTTCAAGCTGTCTGCCCACAGTTTATTTTATTATATAGAAAATATTTTGGGGGTTTCAGCAGACATTTTCAAAAAAAGTTGTTTTTAGAACCACTCTAATGTATATATATATATATATATATATATATATATATATATATATATATATATATATATATATATATATATATATATATATATATATATATATATATATATACATATACATATACATATATAAACTAAATTGTTTAAGCTGTTTGCCTATAGTTGGTCTTGTCCTATGCAGCCTCTTTTATGACTTAAAAATAAACAAAGTGGAACTTTCACAATGCTGTTTCAATACTATTGATGAGATTTACAAATTTGATTTATTGCAATGTTTCAAAAACACAAAAAATGAAATGATATTGCCAAACTAAAATTATTGCATAACTTTTATGTTAAATTGGGAAAAACAAGTCTTGCAGAACTGAAAAACAGTTAAAATTTGAAACTGATTTAGTAAACAAGTTTTATTAGCTATTTGATGTAGTTCATGTTGTGACAAAGCTTAGCCAAATATAGTATTCCTACAAGACTATAGAGAAAAAACAAAAATAATGGGTAAAAAAGGTTTAAAATTTAAAGAATATGAACAAAAACAAGTGTATCAACATTTCCAACTGAAGTGAAAAAATATACTAAGATTTGATCTGTTAAACAAATTTCATGTTCATAATATGAAGAAACTGGTGATGAGGAGCTGCTAACTAGCAAGTAAAAGAGTAGAAAGACTTTTATATTAGAAAACCACCCTATTTAAACTCTAGCCAAACAAAACAAAAGGTTAGAACCAAAGCCACATAGTGTTATTGATAATCCTATAATAATTAATATCAAATTAAATGCTGCTGCTTTTTGACATTTGTCAAATGATACACCTTAGTGGCCAAAGTCGTTAGGTCCCAGCATTCTGAAGTGGATTGCCGTGGTTCAAATACTTGTTCTTTTTTTTTTTCAATCTTTTTTGATTTTTAAAAATACAATAAAACATTTTTGAAGCTCTATAGATATTTTTACTTTTATAAAGTTTTACATTTATTTAAAAGTTGCATTTTGGCAAAATCTTATTAATTTTGATTTATAGCATGTTTGTTGTATTATAAAATTATTCCATCTTTGGTTTCTTAAAATATTTTTCAAAATTGGCAGATTAGTGCGTTAGTGGCCAAAGTAGTTAGCTCGCTGTGCTTCGGAAGTACAACGCAAGGGTTTAAATCCTGCACATTACCTTTTTTTTTTCAAGTCTTTTCCAATTTTATACCTAAAATACAAAATAAAACATTTTAAAAATTCTATTGGTGTTATATAACATGTTTGTTATAGTATATAGTATTTTTATATATGTTATCTATATATTATATACATAACATGTATAAAGATTTTATACTATTAAGCATAAAATATTGTTATATATGTTATATATGTAATTATATACATAACATATATAAAGATATTATATATTATAACAAATAATCCTGATGGTATGAAAAAAAATTTCAGAAAGGAAAGTATGCCAAAATTCCTTAGGAATCATTTCTCCGAAAAAAATAAACCATGAAAAGATTACTTAGATATCATCTAACTGATACCAATCACACTCAGTGAAAATGATAATGTAATTAATTTCAGCTCTCTAGGTGCCTATTATTGTGCCAATAGGAATATACTGTTTTTAAAATCTATTTTTATGTAGACAGTTCAATTTTTTAGCATACAAACAATAGGGTCTTCATCGTATTTGTCTTTTATTATTACCAGTTGTGTGAAAGTCTGGCTTAAAGCTCCAAACAGTTTTGGTACAATAAAACTCTTGAGTCTTATTGTGTTGTTGACAAACAAGCAGCAGAGATTGCAATTAAGAAAATGTGGTATTTAAGTAAAGATTTGATTGGTCTTGCATTGTTTTCTAACTTTGTCCCAAATAATGAGGAGGCTATGGTTGCTGCTCTAAAGATACCACCAATGAAAACTGATTTCAGAAGATTTAGTTCAAAATTAGTTGTACTCTTTCAAAAAAACGCTTTGTCAGAATTTGCTACTCAAATATCAAAGAATCTATTCACTGTCCTTAGAATTGAACCAATTTTTCTTACCTAAAATTCAGTTGCATGGGTTTTTTGTCCTGTCTATCTCACTGCCACGCAAAATATATATCGAGCATGAGAGTCACCAATGACTGTGCTGAGCATGCTAAGTTAGAAACAGACTTCAATAATAACTTTACACTTCAGCTAACACTTCATCAAGTGTTAGAACAGAAGGTTTCAGATTGTTTAATATCACAGAAAGCTCTGTATTAAAAATTAGTGGCTGGATAGCTCAATTGATTAAAGCGTCAAATAAAAAGTTAAGACCCGGACTGTTGTACGATGCTAAACCAACAATATCGTCAGATATAACATTGTATAGAAAAATATAGCATGAAAATTCAAATAAATAAATTTAAAAAAAAAAATGATTACTCTGTAGAAAAACTAAGTATTCTGTTAAAGAAAAAGGTATAGAAAAGCTGTATAGAAAGTAATCATTCATTACTCTGATAAATACTTTAACTACGCATTGTATAACACACTTATATACATATTGTATTATTGTAATAATATATTGCAACATTTCTATTCAATCAAACTCATGTGATAAGAAAGTTTACTATTTTATCACCTTTTTTTTTAAAAAAACTTTGAAACTCTTGAGCATTCACTAAAACACATTATTTAAGCAATTTTGAACTTATTTTTTGACCACAAACCACATCAAATTAGAGGAAGGCCAATTAATATATATATATATATATATATATATATATATATATATATATATATATATATATATATATATATATATATATATATATATATATATATATATATATATATATATATATATATATATATATATATATATATATATATATATATATATATATATATATATATATATATATATATATATATATATATATATATATATATATATATTAGGGTGGGTCATAAAATTTTTTTTTAGAGTTGCTAACCTGGCTATGGTCTAGAAAGTTGTTATTTTATAGCAGGCCCTATTATTATTCAAAAAAAAAATTTTTCAAAATTATTTGATATAGGTACTCAAATAAAGCGAAATTTTATAAAAATTTCAAAAATAATAATTTTTTCATTTAAAAATTATTATTTTAGATTTTATTGAATAATAACTATAGTTTTTTAACTAAAAATAAAAAAGGTGCATTTTTACATGTTTTTTAATAACAATTTTTTCGGCAATATAATTTTTATAAAGCGATTATTATTTTCGAATTTTTTATAAAATTTCACTTCTTTTGAGTACCACGTTGACCTACTTTTAAAAAACTTTTTTTCTCCAAAATATTAGGGTACCGGTAATTATCCCAATAAAGTTGCGCCCTTTAAATCTATCACAATCATTCTCATATTTGATAGTATCAGTATTAATAACTATTAGCAATGTTTAAAGCCTGTTACAAGAAAAAAAATTTTTTTTGACCCACCCTAATATATATATATGTTAATATATGTATGTATATCTTATATATATATATATATATATATATATATATATATATATATATATATATATATATATATATATATATATATATATATATATATATGTATGTATGTATGTATGTATGTATGTATGTATGTATGTTAATATATGTATGTATATCTTATATTTATATATATATGTATATATATATATATATATACATATATACAATTGTGAATATATGTATATGTATATATATATATATATATATATATATATATATATATATATATATATATATATATATATATATATATATATATATATATATATATATGCACACATGTATCACAATTACTAGGAGTTTATCTGCCTTTATTATGGGATGTCGATTTTTGTTGGAAAAATCCTATTGCTTTGGGTTACACCCGTGGACACTTCTCTGCACTTGTGCCTATGGAACGCCCTAGTTACTCAAGTTATGCTGGCGCAGGCGCTCATATGGAATGGAATGAAGATGATACACATGTAACATACCTTCCATTAATTGATCATGAAGGGCATCTTCTTCCAGTTCACTTTCTCACTATGGATGAGGTTTGTTTCATTTTAATTTTTATTATGAATGGTTTTTATATTTGTGTTAAGTAATTTGTATGAAAAAATAATTTCCACCAAATATTTTAGATTGGACTTGAAGAGCAACTTTTACAGAAGCGACTCGACTGCTGCTTAACTGACACTGGCATTTTAGCAGCTAAACAAGTAATTACACCTAGGCCGGCTTTAGTTAGCCAAATGATTGACGAATGGATGAATCGTTATAGAAAAATACAAGCTGAATTAAGTGAATCAAAAGGCGCTTCTAAATAAAGGGTGCTTCTAAAACGAGTTAAAACTCGTCCTATTAGTTATTTAATATTCTAACTTTCTTTGATTGTCTTTTGTCAATCTACTTTGTATATAAGATATTATTAGTGTATATTTTTCCTACACATATCCTTTTGATAAAAAGTTATATTTAAAAAGTAGAAAAGTTTTTTTTGAAGAATAATTTTTATAGCTACCTTTGTTGACAAAAAAGCATAATTGGCTTGCAGTACATTTGCAATGAATTCAACATTTACTAGAATTAAGTTGGTTTACATTAGGTGTTTATTTTTGTGTTTTTTTTTTTAACTGTCGTGTAAATAACTAGAAGACATTTATATTCGAATTAAAAAGGTTTTTTTTAAAAAAATTAAAAATCTTTCATTGAAAAAGATGTTGTCATATATTTGTAAAAAAAAAAAGTTTTTCACGTTGTTTTTGTTTCCAACCCTAAAAAAACCCTGGTTTTTAATGAGTTTTGGTTTCTTATTGAGGTGCACATAATACCCGACTTAAAATACCGGGTGTTTGACTGTCTGGTAGCTGGCCGAAAACATGATATATACTGAATATATGACATCCCTGATATTGCTTTATATTGCTTTTTTTATAAAGTTCTGGGGTAAAAACAAGCGCTTGCACAATTTTTCATCTACAAACAGGATTCAAAACATTTTTAAGTAATCAATGGAAAGTGATATAATTGCACTGACCCGTTTCGATGGACACTGTTTTTTGATTTGATGTTATGTTTTTTAAATACATAAAGTCTAAATATTATGTATTTAAAATACATTCAACTTTTGTTTAAAAATATTATTTTTTAAATATCTTAAATGATAATTACAATAATGTTTTTCTCTTCTTCAAACAAAAATTAATATTAAATATATTTATATTTAAATTGGTAAAAACATCTATTTTTTTTCTTTAACAACTTATTTCTCCATCAGGTTTACCAGGAAGATTTTTTAACATGTATTAACACGTTAAAAAATCTTGTACTTACTGTGCATTGCCCCTTCGTTTTTTATACAGATATCTAATATATATATATATATATATATATATATATATATATATATATATATATATATATATATATATATATGTATACATATAAGATCTCTGCTGGAGGGTGGAAGGAAGAGCAATGCACACTAATCACAAAACATGTTAATACACGTTAAAGAACGTGTTAATACAAATTAATACGCTTTTAGTCATTAAACATGTTTATGTGCTTATCGGATGGTTTCATGCTTTCCGATAGTTTTTCAAATTTAGGGTAGCTGAAGTGTTTTTGTCGTTCCACAAGCATTTGGAATTAAAATAAATAATTTACTTCGGCTCCCTTAAAAACCAATCATGGGTTTTGAAAAAGCAGGAGAGGCTGTAAATCAAGGATTACCTTTTTCCGGATAATTTTCTTAACTTTTTGTTTTTTTATGGATATCCGAAATGTTTTCTGTACATACAAGTTTAGGTATTTGTTTTTGTAATATATATTTTTTTTTAACCTTTCTCACTCATTCATACAAAATTAGGTTAAGTTTAAAAAAAACTTGGAAGCAACTCAGCTGAAAGCAAAATTAAAAGAAAAATATGTATCCGATATTTTTCCAGAGACTTTACCCGTTATAGTTTTCCGGATTTTTAAAATATAACCTGGATGATCTAAAGAAATATAAGTTAATCTGTTCTTTGCCACCATAATTAAAGTTTATAATCGATATGATTTTTTGTTGAAAAAAAATATTCGCGTGTAGTTATATATACGGCCGAATATAGATATAGAAATCAGGTTATGTAAATTTATATTTACATAACCTGACTAAGCCATAAATTTAATGAAGATTATGTTTGCAGATGACAGAAACTTATTTTTATCTCATAATGATATTACATTGTTATTTCAGAATATCAATAATGAACTAGTAATAGTTTTTGATTGGTTTAAGACAAATAAACTCTCTTAATATTGATAAAACGAAATGGATTTTTTTCCATCCAAATCACAAAAAAAATCTTATACCAAATACATGCCACCGCTTTTAAAAAAAGTAACAGTATCCAACTTTCTTGGTATTTATATTGATGAAAATTTGTCATGGAAAAGTCACATAAAAAATTTGAATAGTAAAATATCAAAAAGCATAGGAATTTTATAAAAGCAAGAAGTTTTTTTAATAAACATACATTACTTAAACTATATAATTCGCTCATTAATTGTCACATAAACTATGAGAGCATTGCGTGGGGTAATACTAATAAAAGTAAACTGGAATCTCTTTATCGTCAACAGAAACATGTTGCACGCCTCTATTAATTGAATATATATGAGCTTAATATTTTTAACGTTATATGCTTCATGTTTAAATGTAAAAACAATATTTCTCCTGTTGCTTTTTTATAATTTGTATAGAAAAAAAAAAAGAAAAAAACTAAATACATTTTACGAAATGATATTGACATTCGTCAATCAGCTTATCAAATTAATTCTGGAAAATACCATATTTCATTTCGAGGAGCATTAAGGTGAGTTTCCACTCATCCGTTTTTCTACGGGACAGGAAAGGGAAAAAATAATCACGTGAGCATGCGTAGTTTTACTTCGGATAAATTAAAACTTATAACACACAAGCCTAAGTGATTATTTTTCTCTTCCCTTTCCCGTTCCCGTGAAAAAAAGGATGAGCGTTACTTTGGAATAAAATAGTTTTAAAGAATTTTGACTTTTCTAAAGAGGTTAGTTATCACTCTTTCAAATGAAAACTTAAAAAAGTCATTTTTTTATTAGATGATATATCTATATTCTTTTAATTTTTTGTTTCTTTTTTAAATTTAAATTAAACACTGCATTAATAATATTTATAATTTAACAATTTTAAATAGTTGTTTAACACTTTTGTTAAAGGTATCTTAAAACTGTATAACAAAATCTTTAACACAAGTTTAACACTTTTGTTAAAGCGATCTTAAAACTGTATAACCCATCTACGTATTTATAACGGAACCTTTTTTCTTTTTTCTTTAAATTTGTTTTTGTTTTCAATTCTTAATTCTTAATTATTTGTTATCTTCAGGTATATTAAGTATATTTCTTAAAATTATATGAGTTTCATAAGATACGGGGTATCTTAGTTGCTTCCCTGGTGAGGCGAGATAAATTTTAACCACATAACATACTTGCAAACATATAAAGCCTGTTTATTTGCAAGTAATATTTTTTCAGCTGCTTGTCGTAAAACTTAATAAACATTTTGTTTACTTTTTTTGTGTGAATATTGCAGATCTTTACAAGCTCCCAATGGTTTTCTAGGGGTTGAGACCAGGTGAATTACCTAGCCATGACAGTACATCAATTTTTTTCCGTTTTAAATAAGCCATGACAGATTTTACTGCGTGACAAATTGCACTATCTTGCATAAGATTTTTGATACTTCTAGATCAATTTGCGATTTGGGAAATCAATTGATTCTACAGAACTTCTATACACTGGTACTATCTTATCGTCCCAACTACTTTGTAGAGATTTCCTGCTCCTTGCCCACAAATATTAAACTAGATCGTTATCGTTGTGGCTGCTTCACTTTTTCCACTATGCAGTTAAGATGAAACTTTTGGTTTGATCTTCAAAAGCAAAAAAACCTTTTTGTCATTACTTGAAAAGTATGGTGGACAAAACTTTGTACAAAACAAAGTACAAAAACTAATTACAAAATCTATTCCTTGCATTATAAATAAACGTCAAGGTGCTTACACACGCGAAGAAAAACATTCTTTAACAGCTCTAAGCTCAGTGTCATAATAAATATTTTTTTAGTCAAAAATGAATTCTTACAATAGAAAAAAATAACAACGAGGTATAGAATATTGTAAGTAACAAAAATAAATATATGCATTTATAGAGTTTATATTTTTGGATTTCTATTTTAGAAATTGTAATTTATTAAGTTGACTCATCTGAGAAGCAAACCTAATATAATGCTTATTTTAAATTATTTTATTTATAAAATATTGTAAATAATTTATGAACAAGAATGGGTATAAAAATACCTTTACGCAATTCTCAACAGACCAGTGAAAATAATTTCGAGCCTACTCTAGTCTTTTTTCCTTCATGTAAGAAGTTAATTTTTCTTAACTGGACAATGACACATCAATCCTTTTCTTTTAGCCTTCTGCCAATGGTTCGATCTCATACAACAATATTAGCTTCGTGAATATGCTTAGTTGATACTTTTTGATATTTCCCGTACTCCTGGCAGATGTTTTGTTTGATTAAGTCTGCTCTTTGGTGTTGTTTTGCCTTTAGAAAGTGGTCTCCTTACACCAAACTCTTATCCGGTATCAATTTTTTTTCTTACTTGCATGATGGTTTGGTGACAAACCAATACAATTAGCGGAACTTTTCGCTGAGAATACTGTATATTCTGTAAAAGACATCTATTTTGACAAATTTTTGTTGGTGCATTACCACCTTTCTTTCCCATAGCTAAAATTTAAATTTAGAATTTTAAAAAATTAAAGTACTGGTTTCTTAAATTAAACATTAAAAAAACACTATTGAATCTTTTATTTAAAGATAATCAGTTGCTAAATATCTTTAAAATTTAATAAAAAATTAATTAAATAAGCACTCAAGCTTTGAATCAAACTAAATCACATTGAAAGTTCAATCATATTAACATATAAATCACATTGAAAATTCAATCGTATAAACATATAAATCACATTGAAAGTTCAATCATATTTACATATCGCGACGTTAGAATTATCTTGTTCTATCTCCACATTTTTTAGTTTTGAGATAAAACGATTAAAAAAACAAAAACTTTAGGAGACGGCGTATAAATTTTTTTTTATGACATGTTTTTTCCGCAACCTTTTTACTTATAACTTTTAATTCAGCAGAAAGACATTATTTTGAGGAACACAACACTATCATTAACTCAATTTTTTCAGAAAGTGGAGATAGAACAAGATAATTCTAACGTCGCGATATAGAAATAACCTGAAATTGACAAAATGTCAAAAATTGGCTATGACAGGTTATTGCTGACAGCCAGAATTGCCGATTGATAAAATTTTTATTAAATTTTACTAAGAATAGAAATAACTTGAAATGTAACAAAAAATAACATCATATTAATTTTATTTTATAGGAGTTTAAGCCATCTATTTGAAATAAATTGTAAAAAAATGGCTAACCACTGTATAATTGCATTTACAGACACTTCTAATATATTGAAAAATGTTAAAATACTTTTAAGATATATTTGAAATTTAAAGAAAAAAATATTATTACTAATTATGCTGTGAAAAAACAAAAAACAAAAATTATATGTAGGTTATCCTTGAGGAATTAAAACAAAAAGCTTTTTTTGAGTTTGAAAAATAAAAGTAAAAATGAATAATTTTACAACAAAACATAAAACAATGACAAAAAAATTATAATTTTTCTATCGAATTTTGTGTTATACTTACACTTTAACAAAACTACACAACTCAAAACAACAGTGATTTTCAGTGTAAAAAACATCTTAAAAATAAAGATTTTAAAAACAGTTTTAAAATATTTATTTTAAAATTGTTTTTAAAATCTATATTTTTACTTTTTTTGTCTCTAAGACATAAAAAAGGCAACAACTGTAACAAACTATTAGACTGATAGTGAAACTAGACTATGCCGTGATTCATATACGATAGATTTACCAATACAGTTTTATATTTTATCTAGTAATACCAATAAAATATTACTAGCCTTTGTATGATTTTTTTCAGTTAATTTCTATTATTTAGTTTTCAAAAAATTAATAAAACATTGCCTAAAAATTTTTTCACCTTTTCAAAACTTTACCCTTATTACATATATATTACAAACTTTATTAAAACCTTTTAAGTTTGAGAATATTGCTAATTGATTGTTATAGCTAGTCTTGGTAATTTGAAACATTCTCAAAATAAAAACAGATGTTAGTAAAAGCTGATTTTATTGCACTAGGTATTGTATATATTTCCTTAAAAATGTTATAAATAACATTAAAACCACAAATCAGATTCTTTTTTTTTCTTTTTTTGTTTAAAATAGTATTCATGCTTTGAAATCACTTTGTTATATATTTCTTTACGTGATAACTTGAAATTTTGATCACAAACAAAACTTTAGTTTGTCTCAAAAACAATTTCTTTGTTAAGGAAACTATATTTTTATCTATTCAAAGAGCGCAATTATTTTTAATAATTAAATAATAATAATAGATAATGGTTTTTCTTTTTCTAATTGTCAGTAAAACTTTTTAGAAAACTAATTTTTTTTTTTTATCATTTTTATCATTTTTATCAAAAAGGTTGTACTTGAGATCGTTTCAACTCCATAGTTACATAGCAATTAAATAACTTGGTGGTTGGCGAAACAAGCAATAACTGAATAAAAAACTAAATAGTAGACTTTAGATAATCGATATCGTGAAAGTCAACACCGAAAAGGATCGTCTTGTATTGTGTGATATTGGTTATATACTGATGCCGATACCATCAGTATTGGTTTGATACTATACAATAAAAATAATAAAAAGGATCGTATAGTATTAGTCGCATAGTCATGAAAATGTGACCTTTGAATTTATTGTTAATAAAATACTAAAAAAGTAAAAAGTAAAAGTAAGAAAAAGTAATATAAGATGGACCAAGTACAGAGCCCTGGAGTACCCCGCTTGTTGCATATTTCCATTAAGATTTATGCTTGCCAATTACAACTCTTTGATAACGATTCGTTAGCCAGTTTGCTAATCAGTCCAAGACCAAACTGTTTATACCATAGACTTTAAGGTTATGTAAAAGTCTGACGTGTGGAGCTTTATCAAAGGCTTTCACAAAGTCAGTAAAGATGATATCAGTGGCGTAAACTTGAGGCATTGCTTCTGTCAGTATATCCCAAGTTTCAAGTGAATTCTATGTGCATTCTTTACTATGAAGAAATCTGTGCTGTTCTTTGGATATTATGTTAGTGCTAAGACAGTGATTTAGGATTTTTTTGTGTATAAAATCTTCTATAATTTTGCAGGCCACCGATGTTAGTGAGGCTGGTCTATAATTGGCTCGGTTCTGCTTAGTGCCTTGCTTTTTTTAAGATAATAATTTTTTATTTTTTGTTGTTGTTGTTATTCCGTTGTTATAATGTGATAATTATGGGAAAAATCACTGATAAAGTTATTACTTTTTTTCAGTTTATTTAGTATAGTTAATAAAATATGTGGTTGCTAAGCAATTCAGATATCCATAGCAACACAAAATTAAAAATAATGTCACTATTGAAAGCGCAATTCTCAAATTAGTAAATGGTGCAAAAATAGTCCTTAAATCTTTTTATATGACGAGTTATTAGTTTTGTCCAGTAAATGTGAATTCTGGCCCAGTATGCAATCGTTAAAAACGATTTAAGCGACGTAATAATAAATATTTTTTGCAATTATTTTTGATGCCGATGTTCGCCAATATAAGTGCTTTCACGCTAAAAAATGAAAATTACGAAGTTTCCACTTAATTTAACCTAATTTTGAAGTTTATCATACAAAATTTTCTGAAAATCTCAAAAAATATCTTGCAAAAAATGAAATGAAAATCTTACACTTTGTCTTAAGTCGTTCGTTTTTCGCCTGAAATTGTATAAAAAAAAACTTACTTTTTTTTTGAAAACGCAGCAAAAAAGTTTAATGTCAAAATAAAATATGCATATAAAATATAAAATAACACCGGTATTTCCGGGATAAGAATTCAAACATAAAGCAATCTCTTACAATTACGTAAACATAAATTAGGAGTATTCCTCACCAAAGCATTTGATTTGACTTTCAAAACACTTTTTAAATGGTTCCCGGGCAATTCAATGTAGTGAGCAATGGAACTTTTTTTTTTATTTAACCAATGTTTTACTTGCAATAGACTTAAAATTGTTATCTGTCAACTGATTTCTCTTAAATGATTTAAATAAATAAAGACTAAAAAATAGATAAAGACTGATTTTCGGTCTTTATCTATTTTTAGATAAGTTTTAATTGACTTAACTTTCTTTCAGTTGTATTATTACTTACAGGCACAAAAAATAGAAGGCTAACGCAACTCATTAATTTGGGAAATCTTGTAACATTAAAAACTATCTTGATAGACATGAATTTATTTCAAAAAGTTAATCCGTTATTGCCTTTAGAGCAGACTCGGTTTCAACGTCAAGCTGTTCTGTTTCTAACAAACTTAGATCCCTCCACTCAGCTAGACCAAAGTGCTTTACATTTTTAAATTTGGTAAATCTTTTGAAGAGCAGAAAGTTTTGACAAAGCTGCGTTTTGATGATTCCACAAATGGGATCAAGTATTTTTCAAATGTTGAAAAAATGATCCTTAAAAGAGAATCTTTTCACAATAATTATGAAGTACTTACTTAACCAAAGCTATTTCACAATAATTATGAAGTACTTACTTAACCAAAGCTATTTCACAATAATTATGAAGTACTTACTTAACCAAAGCTATTTCATTTGAATGGGTTCCATGATCGCTAGTTTTATTTGATTCAAAATTACCATTCAATTGTGGTGGAGAGACAATATGATTTCTGGGTTGATGCTCTTTTTCCAATGGCTTCTTTATCGAGTACTGCAGGTCTTCGTCAATAGTGTTAAATGTATTGATCTTGATATAAATAAAGTAAGATATGAATTTTTATCTCAAATGTAAAAAAATTATAAGATAAAATAAAAACAGAAAACCAATTTACCCGCATACATAGACGCCTGCAGGATTTTTGGTGTTTCAGATATGAAACTCCAAAACTTAAGTATGCCGAATGAGAGGTTTTGCAAAAAATAGCATCGATGGAGGCTGGGAATAAAAATACCTCAAAATACTTTAACATACTTTAGTTTAGAGTTAGCACAATACGTGAAAATGTCTAAAATATTAAAAAATTTTGTGGGCATCCATACCTACATATGCGCTTTTCAAAGGTAAATATCGACTGCTCTGTCATAATCTTAGTTTCGGAGATAATCATTAACAATGAAGCTGCTTGTCAAACTTTCAACAAGTTGGTTCTTAACAAATTTTTTAACAAGTTGAAGCTCGTGAGATAACAAAATTTCTGATTGAAATATTATGTTGAAGTCCGTCAACATACTTAGAATTTGCTTCATCAATTCTAAGTACGACTCAGTCAGTGGATTGGACAAAAGAAGAAAATTCGAGTTGTTCGTTGCTTTTGGATTTGTTTTACATGCTTTTTTAAAGTATAATATAAGAGCATTTAATTGCTCCCGAATTCCGCGGACTGCATATTGAGTTGTAAGCCACCTTGTGTGACCTGTGCTTTAGAATGAAATGTTTTGGACATTCTGCGTACTTTTGTAAGTCCCTGGATTCAGCCCTCCTACTAGTGCTCTGGGCAAATTAATTCTAGATCATATGTACTTGACACTACTTGAAACTCTTTTGAAAGCTTCAAGCAGGCTTTGGAAGAACTCACTCAAAAAAACCTCACAGTTAAAAAGTTAGGAACAACTGCTTACCAATGGAAGAAGGCTGAGTTGTGTGCGCTAATCATTATGTTGCAGGTGACTGCACAAAGTTCAACAATTGTATTCAAGCTGAATCATGGCAGCCAGTTTCTTTTTAACAGTGATGTCTGTTGTATTGTCAATGATATTGAAAAAATAAGTATTTTTCAACGTTGCTAGTGCTTTTAGTTGGTAGATTTTTAATCCGGCAAGGAAATTAAATAGCTAATCAATATTGCAGAATGCTTTTAAAATACGTTGAAGAAACATTTCTTATAAATTCAACAATACCTTGTCTTAAAGGCTACCGGTTGTCATGCGAATCACATCCTGAAGACATTTAGATGGTCTATTGATAACACTTTCACCAGGGATACCAGTTTATTAGCTAAGGATAAAGCTAAATTGTTCCCTGCAATGAAAATAGCCATTCTAGATTCTGTGATATGGCTGTGGTAATCTAGAAATAAATGATCTAGATCACCACAGCCATATTTACTGTATCCATGCAATAGTTAGCCATTGATTTTCATAACTGTTTTTTTTTTCCAGTAATTTCATCATGTTACTTTTATGAATTAAGATTAGCTACATGCTTTTCAATAGGTTACATCCAATTTCACTATCTTTTTAAATTTTTCTTTGTTAGCCATTTTTAAATTTTTTTTTTATTTAGCGAGTTGATTGAGTTCACTAGTTAAATTATGAGTATAAGTTTATTATATATATAAAATTTAAAGCAATCTAATTCTTGCTAATCGAGTTATTTAATAATCCCAAAAGTCCAAGACTTAGTCTTCCTTGTGAGTCTATAAATTGTAACTACTATATCTTGACAGTCAAAACATTGATAATTTCATGTTTGCGTTATTTTGTTTTTTAATTATTGCATATAGCAGTATCTGATTCAGAATTAGACAGTTTCATTGCTACGTTGTCATCTAGATGTTGCGTTATTGTGTTAATAATGTTTTAATGTTTAAGATTTTGTGTTTATTTATTTGACAAACTATATACAAAGTTAACAATAATTATAATCATCATTGAAACGTTTACGAAATTTAATATATATAAAAAATTTAACTCTTAAAAAATCATGGAAAGCGGAAACACTGGCTAATGTTTGCATTTTATTATGCAAAATACTAAAATACTAGCGCTCAAAGTTTAACAATGATCATTTCTAAAAAAAAATTTTCTATTTTTTTCATAAAAATAAAACTGGCAATCTATAATTTACTCTTATTTAATTCTAATCAATATTAAAATTTTGTAAACAAAAAATGGTATACATTAGTAATGTTATCAAAGAATAAATTAAGATTGAAGCGGAATCACGCACAGAGCAGAAAAACGCAAATTTTAATGATAAATTAAATTTTATTCCAAGGGAAACAGAGGTTTTAGCAGTATATATATTTTTGAATAATGTTTTTAACATTAGTAACATTAGATTTTCAGAAAGTTAAAGGACTGGACTAAGTATCGTAGAGTCATAACAATCGTTTAAATGCAAATCACGAATGATCACACACGGAAATCGCAAACTCGTTAATTTCAAGTAGTTATTTTTATGAAAATGCTTGAGAGTATTTCAAGTGAAATATTATACTGCTACAACTCATATTTGATATGTTTTCGATGAGAAAAGGCAGTCAATAAATATTTTCAGCTTGAGTGTAGCGTTTTGAAAATTATTGTATATTTTCAAACTATCGCAAGGTTATCTTGTTTTATCTCCACTTTATGAAAAAGTTATTTTATTGATTGTTTCATGTACCTTAAAAAAATTTCTTCTATATTAAAATCTAAGTTAAAACCAAAAATTTTGCGGAGAAAAAAGTAAGAAAAATCTTTCTATATGGCGTCTTCTAAAGTTTTTATTTTTAATAACATTTTATCTCAAAAACTCAAAATTTTTTTTTGTTGGCCATTAAGGTATATAGATTATTGAATATAGTAAAATAAATTTGTTTTCTAAAAGGTTCTTCTAAGATAAAAAGCTCAAGGCTCATGAGAGGTTCCCACATATTCTCTGGGGCCACCACACCACTGACATTATTTCAATGCTGATATGTAACTTAACAAAAGAACTGTTCAGTAGAACATCCTATTTAAATATAAATTAAGATTTTTCCAAACTTTTTCTAAATCTTCAAAAAGTGTTTAAAGATTTAAAGATAATGTCCAACGGGTACAGAACGTTCGCTCAACGTCTTTATGACCTCACATAGAAGTCCCACCGACGTCTTTACTCGCTGGGTGTTTTATTAGAGTAATTAGAGTGTAAGAATAATAATCTAAAAAAATTAACTAAAAAAGTTTTAAACATAAAAATTCGCCTTTCCCCTACTTTATTTGAGTCTGGATCCACCGAATCAAAGAATCTGTAAGTTGCCCCCCTTACTAAATCAGCCCTTGCATTTAATTCAAAAACCTGATTTTAAATCCAATTTCACTTGGCTTTCTTTAAAAAATAGCCAATCAGATTGCGAATATCTGTATACAATGTATATTATACATTAACCCATCCTATTTTGACCCTAATAAACAAGTGTTAATACGCAGAGTGTCATAAAATATTCCTCAAGTATTGTTTTCTTAATGAAATTTTTTCATTTTTTATTTTAGATGACTATTACACAGGTCAGAATTTAACTGGTTTGATTTTGGAACATCCCAAAAGGTTTAATTTTGGAACATCCCAAATATTTTTATAGATTCTATTTAAGAAACCTTTAGGTTACACAAAACTGTAAAAATTAAAATCTTGCAGGTGGCACATTTTTAAAAAAGGCATTTAAAGGGTACGGGCCATATGAAATTATCATGTTCAAATGAAGAAACTTCCAGAAATGCTGCAAACCTTAAATTTTTACATACTAATACCAATATCAAACAATGATGTTCTGCCGAAAAAAAAAATTATTTCGGGAACATAGTACAACGATTTCGGGGTACCGACCCCAAATATGGCAAATAAAAAAATTTGAAACTTTTTTTTGTACAATCTTATAGTGAATGAAATTTTATTCAAAGATTTCAAAATTTAAAAAGATATACATTACAGTTCAAAAGTTATGACCAAAAAACGTTATATTCCCCCTCCCCCTTTCACAAAAATGACGAGGTTTTGTATTTTAAATGACCATAACTTCTAAAGTACATAAGATTTTTTTAAGAAACTTATAATTTCATAATGAATTTCGATGTGGTTTAAAAAATTATAAAAATATTTTTCAAATGTACATATTCCCTCTCAATCAGAGCAGGTAACTTCAAATTTTAGGGTTTTTTTGTTCTCAAACTTTAATCACAGTTATTTTTTGGACATATTTATCTTTTTATAACCATATGATACCATATGACTGTATGACTTTGTATACAAAAGATTTTAGTCTTCAAATTGCCTGAATATCAAAAGCCCCTTTATTGTTAATAAACATTTTTCGTTTAGCTTCACTAAAGAGAATTTATTAAAATATAGCTTAATAACTACATGTTCATGCTGGAAAAAGTTTTAGCAATTCGTTTACTTCTTTCATTGTGCTTCAGGCTAAGAACAGACACATTAAATCTATTTACAACAGGCTTCATTTTTTGGAGTTAGGCTTCTGTTGATTGTTAATTATATCTTGACAGAGAGCAGCTGTACATATCTATGAAGGCTCCTGGGTGAGAATTTATTGCATGTACTTTCCATGTCACACTGAGGCTTTTATTCAAGAACTAAAATTTATAATTGTATATAAAGGAAATATTTAAAGAAAAAGAAGTTATTAAACATTTTAAGTTTATATCATACTTACTTCTGAACAGTATGTTTGAGAATGTTCAAAACTATCTGTAAAGTCTTGGATAAGCTTGTGATACTGTTGATCTAGTGATGCACTAAATGTACCAGTCACAACTCTGTCAAACTTCCTTTATGTATCAATTAAAGGAACAGCTCTATCGAAATTACTAATGCAATAATACAATTTTCAATATTGCTCTTGAAACATTACCATCATATGTACCTCCATGATAACCTTTTCGTTTAACACCAAGACTATTAACCCATTTTTTAAAACCTGCCCAGAGGGGTATAATATAATTACAAATGTGATTTACCAAAACCATGAGAAGATGAAGTTCTGGTAAAGGTATTACGCTTATGACTAGCTACTCAGAATAGCTAGTCATAAGCGTAATACCTTAATCATTCCCAGTCATAAGCGTAATACCTAATATCATTCCCATCATTGTGTTGAACAATTTTGCAATAACTTTCATTGAAATGTTTTTATTTACTCATTACTCTTAGTTACAGTTTTCATTATTCATCTATTATATTAAAAATCGAATGCTCAAACCTGAATCTATGCCAAAGATATTGAGGAGATCCTGCTTTCTGTACTCAATTACAAACTCAAGATATTCTGTAATACCTTTTACATAAACTAAATCTCTTTTTTACATGATTTAGTATCCCTTTCTTTTTATCCTCCAGATAGAAGTTCTTAAGTATCTTTGTTTCATCATTCAATTTCTTTTCCATATTACTTTCAAACTTAACTCCGTTTTGCCTGAAGGTCTTCAAGAGAACATTTGATTTGAGTCAAATGCAAACAAACAACTAAATTATTAAGCTCTGAAAACGGTATTTCTGTCTAAATAATCTTTAATTAAATAAAAATTTAATTAGCAATTGCAAACTTTGTTCAATTCTTATTAATCATCATTACCTTTAAATAACTATAAACAATTAAAAAATGGTATTTAATAAAATTAAGCTAACTTTGTACCATATTCTATACTCTATTATATAAAAGTACTAAAAAGTCAAATGTCAAAAAGAAAAATGTGATCAATCAAAAATGTCAAAAAAAAAAAAAAAAAAAAAAGATTTTGAACTTATTTTTTGACCACAAACCACATCAAATTAGAGGAAGGCCAATTAAAATATATATATATATATATATATATATATTAGGGTGGGTCATAAATTTTTTTTTTCTTGTTACAGGCTCTAAACATTAATAGAAAGTTGTTTTTTTATGTACTAATTTAGGAAAGTATTTACTTTTATGGATTGAACATGTCTTCCACCCGCAACTATAATTACAAAAATTAGCAGGCCCTATTATTATTCAAAAAAAAAGTTTTTCAAAATTATGTGATGTAGGTACTCAAATAAAGCGAAATTTTATAAAAGTTTTAAAAATAATAATTTTTTCATATAAAAATTATTATTTTAGATTTTATTGCATAACAACTATAGTTTTTTAACTAAAAGTGAAAAAGGTGCATTTTTAAATGTTTTTTAATAACAGTTTTTTTGAATAATATGATTTTTATAAAACGATTATTATTTTCGAATTTTTAGTTAAATTTCGCTTCTTTTAAGTACCAGGTTGATCTACTTTTGAAAAGCTTTTTTTCTTCAAAACATTAGGGTATTGGTAATTTTCCCAATTAAGTTGCGCCCTTTAAATCTATCACAATCATTTTCATATTTGATAGTAACAACTATTGGCAATGTTTAGAGCCTGTAACAAGAAAAAAAATTTTTTTGACCCACCCTAATATATATATATATATATATATATATATATATATATATATATATATATATATATATATATATATATATATATATATATATATATATATATATATATATATATATATATATATATATATATATATATATATATATATATATATATATATATATATATATAATACACTATTGTATACATATATATACACTATTAATGGTTTAGTCTATAACGTGGTGCAAGTGTATTGGCTATAGCCAACGATTCTATGCGATTGCTTAGGCCAATT
Source organism: Hydra vulgaris (assembly GCF_022113875.1). NCBI lineage: Eukaryota > Metazoa > Cnidaria > Hydrozoa > Anthoathecata > Hydridae > Hydra > Hydra vulgaris. The sequence continues at coordinate 7,652,150 of NC_061158.1, read as the reverse complement.
AGTTCCTGATCACAACCAATAGCATATGCAATATGTCAGAGTCTCACCAGTTCTGCGCAAGGTTTATATAGAAACATACCTGCCAATATTTAGTTTACTTAACTATTAAATTTGTTATATTTTATTTTTCAAATAAGATAGCTAAAAGTTAATTTGAAATTTTTTTATTTTTGAGTTAACTCTTATTTACTTATAAACTATCTACTCCAGCTTGAAGCAACTTAATACCGAAAATTGCTGGTACCTAATGACTATTTATACTCGCGCCACTCTTTTAAAGTTTAAAATATTTACATTTTTTGAGTTTTTAAGGGCATTTTCAAACAATCGCTTATTGATTCAGAAATACTTAAAATTTGGCTAAAATTTTAAGTGTTTATTTTAGTTTTTATATTATACAAAGATAATAGATAATTCTATTTTAATTTATAAAAATTTTTTTATATGTATTTATACAAGTTGTCAAGAATGCATTTAAAAATGCTTTTTTAACGATTTAAACTGTTTTTATGGAGCTAGGACTTTTTACCTTAGACTTCCTTCCCAAAGCCAATTCTTTTTTTAAAGAGAGTTTGTATCATTCTATAAGAAACCAAAAAAGTTAAGAGTTTTTAAGAGTTTTTCCTGACACTCTGAACAAAACGTTTTAATTTGAATTTTATTTAATATATATATATATATATATATATATATATATATATATATATATATATATATATATATATATATATATATATATATATATATGTAGTTATTAAAGACAAGGTTTTAATCGATAAGAATGAATCTCTTCAAAGTTTACTTTTTGATTACATTTTAGAAGTTAATCAAACAGACTTGCGTTCTTCTAAACAATATAAAAGTATACTAAAAATAAAGAAAAATTTTATTCAAAATTTAAAAAAGAAACTTTATAATCATAATCGACAACGTGATCGCTTTGAAATAAAGAAACAAGTTGGCTTGAATCCGATCTAGTTATTCTAGAAAAATTAGAAGAACATTCAACTTTTAATGACATAACTTATCAAAATGAAAAGAAAACACCTGGGAGAAAATGCCTTGAATGGGAACAATCAAGCAGCAGAACAAAAAGAAGAAAGAGTGAAAAAATGGGAACAAATCATACTTATGATGAGTTGATCTTATCTGCTATAGTAAGTTCAAGGAAAAGTCAATGCTATAGTCTGTGTTTTACTTTAAACCAATTAGTTTCTTCTCTTAGTTAACCCAATAAAGTAGCTAATATGATTAAAAATGAAAAGTCTATTATAAAATTATTTCCAAAAGAAGTTTTGGGTTTGATGGTCTCAGCTGATTTTTTCCGAAGAGCTTATCAGAAAATAAGGATTACAGCTAAGGAAAGAAATGCAAATATATATCTTTTGTAGAGCAATATTTTATTAGCTACAAAAGAATGCTATTCTGACGGCATTATATTTAGTGAGAAAAGTGTTGAACTTAAACCACAAAGTCTTCTTGATTACACAATAATCCGTTTTTTTAATCATAAATCAAATTATGCAACTAGAGAATAACGATAAAACAAAAGGAATGTCAAATTGTAAATAGGAGTTTGATGGCGCACCTGGTGAAAGCGAATATAAACAAAAATTTGACAATGATAGTTCGAAAGACTCTAATTTATTTAGTACTACTATAGTTCCGTTGGATCTTTCATTTGGAAACATTCCTAAACCATCGTCAATTAGATTTTGTCGACCAATACGAGTTCAATATCTAAAGGAATCACAAGCTAGTTTGAAATTTGAAAAAGAATATATTCAAAATCAAATAAATTTACAAGAGAATTCAGGGTTTGAGTTAATAACTGGTTCAGAAGTAACTGTAACTAAAGTTAAATTTAGTTTAAAATTAACAATGATTGACAGTAAGGCTGCCAATGCAATATCCTCAATTTCTTTACAACAAGTTTGTAATATATGTTCAGTTTTTCCAAAACAAATGAATTCTATTACATGTGGCTCAATACCAACTCCAACTGCATGCTCGGATAAGGTGTTTTGATTGTTTGTAACACATTTCTTACAGACTTGAAATAAAAAAATGGCAAATTCGTGGTAATGACAAAGAAGTTTGTGAAAAAAAACAACAAATTATATAAAGTAAATTCATTGAAGAATTAGGTTTAAGAGTAGATTTTTTTAGGCAAGGTGGTTCGGGAACTTCAAATGATGGTAATACTGTCAGACGAGCATTTAAACATTTTAATTTATTTTTTTCTATTACAGGCATAGATAAAGAATCAATAGAACATTTAGCAAACATTTTGAACATAATAAATTCAAGTTATGAGATTGATACAATAAAATTCAGTGAATATTGCAATAAAACAGCAAGGCTTTATTGTGAGAAATATAATTGGTTTTATATGCCTGTATCTATGCATAAGTTATTGCTTCACAGCTCTGAAATAATTTCAAAGTTCTTGTTGCCAAATGGATATTATTCAGAAGAAGCTAGAATTTCAAAAATCTAGAAATAAAGATAATAAACAATTCAGACTTTACCATACAAGAAAAGATACAAGACTCCATACAATTGAGGACCAACTTCACTATCTTCTCATTACAAGTGATTCAATAATATCAACTATAATAATTTCTCAAGATAGAAGTTAAAAATTCAATTATCAAAAAGTGCTCTAGAACTTGTTAAAAAATCAAATATAAATACCATTGATGAAATCCAAAGTGATAATGAAACTGATAATGAGTACAATGAGTATGACAATGAAGACGAAGATGAAGAAAATTATGAATTAGTTACTGATAAAATAGATTACGAAGATGTATATGAACATAATGAATAGAACGATGATGCTGATATATTTATTTTTATGATTATTTTTCAATTTATGTGAAATATAAAACGTTTAGATCATTTTAACTAATTATTTTCGAAATTTTTTATTTGATTTTTAAAATAATAATTAGTTTAAAACATAGTTAGTTAGAATTACTCAGGGACAAGGTGGTGGGAAGGGGGGCCATAGTAAAATTAGCTTCCTCCTGCCGGTATTTAACCCTTTTAAAAAAATTTTGAATTTTTTTTTGTCTACTTTTTTTATATCTTAGAGTTAATTTTCTGCAATTTTGAATAAATATTTTTGACAAAATTAATTTTGGCCTTACTTTAAGTTATTCCTGATCTCTGTGCAACGTTTGCAAAATGTTTTGGCGCACTTAACCCGATTCGCACATATGCTAGTTCGCACTTATGCCAGTTTTTGCAACGCTTCGCACTTATGCCAGTTCGCACATATGCCAATTCGCGCTTATGCCAGTTCGCGCTTACGCCATTCGCACCTATGCCAGTTCGCACTTATGAAATTCACGCTTATTCAGTTATCCCTTTTAATCCAGTGTTTTTTAATAAATTACCAAGTTTTAATAAAAGTATTTTTAAAAAATTATTATTTTTGTAACAGTTTTTAATTTATTTTTGTAAGTTAATAACTCAACTTACATAATTTAAAGTATAAAGCTGAGAAATATTATTTTAAAATATATAGTTATTTTGCTTTATTTAAAAGGTTTACCTTTTCAAATACTCTGCCGCTATTGGTTGCAAAATTTTTTTTTTTGAATGTGCCTTCAAATCAACGCCTTTTAAGTTTTTTAAGTTAAACTTTCTCAAGCACGATCTTGAAATTTTCAAGTTTAGTTCACTCTTTTGCTCAAGTTTTTTTTTTGAAGTCTGACAAAGTTATACTTAAAAGATTTAGGGTGGAATGCAAGAAGCAAACTTGAGTCAAGCTCGACTTGAACTTTACATTGCAACCAATAGCAACAGAGTATGGGTTTTTCCCTCAAAAAATACTCTGCCGCTATTGGTTACAAAGTAAAGTTTATGTCGAACTTGACTCAAGTTTGCTTCTTGCATTCCACCCTTAGTCGAACTTCACTTACAGTGTTGGCGAAAAGTATTGCAACTTTTCTAAATTTAACTTTTTTATAAAATTCGAAATGAATTTAATGTTTATATATCATATATTCATACTAAAATGATAAAACCAAACAGCAGCACACTATGTAAACATAAAATTATGACGTCATTATAGTTAAACGTGCTGCGTTATAGATTTTTCTTACGAAACCATACTTGGGAATAGCATAGAAAACTTTCATTTTTTTCGCTTTTTGAGAAGTATAGTTTAATCATAATGGGTCAGGCAAAGGAGATTTCACCAAGAAAATGTTCGATTATTATTCAATATTCGAAGGAAATGAGCAGCCGTGGCGCAGTGATTAGAGTTCTGGCTCAGAACCCAGAGGTCCGAGGTTCGACGCCAACTCCAGCCCAACAAGCGACATTGGTACAGAAGGAGGCGTGAACTTCCTGTTAAATGCTCTCCCGTGGTGCTCTATGATAAGACTGTAAGGACTTCTAGGAGCACCTAAATACATACAAAAAAAAAAAAAAAGGATGGTATGAAGCAGCGAGATATTTATAAGAAATTGTGTTTAACTAAGTCTTTAGTTAGTCGAATAATTAAGAAATACAAAGCTTCCGGTTCAGCATCACTACTGAAACGTTCTGGACAACCCAGAGTAACAACAACACGTGATGACTCTCTAATCCGACGCTCTGCAGTCAGAAATCCGACTTATTCAAGTCTTAAAATAAAACTAGACAGTGGTTGCGGTGCGAGCACACGAACAATACGTGAACAACTGTGTTCGTTTGGTTTAAGAACTCGACGTCCATCCCACAAACCTCTGCTATCTAAGCAGCAGCGACAGAAAAGAGTTCAGTTTTGTATCAAATATAAGGACTGGAATGCAGAAAGATGGTCCAAGGTGTTGTTTTCCAACGAGTCTTCATTTCTGAAGTTTGGATCTCTCACGCAGTATGTACGTAGACCAGTTGGATCTCGAGATGTTATTGGTTACACCTTGCCGACAGTTAAACATTTACTCCAAATTATGGTTTGGGGATGTTTTTCAGCAATGGAGCGAGGGTCTCTATTCTTTATACCAGCAAAACAGATGGTAAACTCCGTTGAATACCTAAAGATTTTAAATTCATAACTACCCCTAGCCATGCGCTTGCATTGTTGTGAACTGTTTCAACAAGACCCGGCACCATGTCATACCAGTCGAGTTGTAAAAAAATGGCTAACTGACAATGGGATTCAAGTTCTGGACTGGCCAGGCAACAGTCCAGATTTGAATACCATTAAAAATCTGTGACAGTGATGAAAAGAAAAGTAATAAAATATTACAGCAAAAGCATTAAAGAACTCATTTACAACATTAAGAAGGTGTGGTGCACCGAAATCACCCCGGATCTTTGTCAAAAACTGGTTCAGTGGATGCTAAACCGTATCAAATGTGGGTTGAAAAACATGGACAGCTTTCTAAGTACTAGATATTTATATATGAACACTTCTTTTAATAATACTCTTGTGTATTTGTTTAATGTATGTTTTTTTAAAAAAGTTGCAATACTTTTCGCCAACACCGTAAGTGCATTCTTGCATTCAACCCATAGGTTGCTTTCTTGATCACGTTACGTCATTTCATCGTTACTAAATTTACGGTGAGGATGTTTAAATTACTTTCTCCACGTTTCATAATTGATTATTTTATATTGGGAACAATTGTAATTTTTTAGCTTCATTTTTACTAATGGTAACGTGTATACGTATGTTTTATAAATATACCAATTTTAATAAATCATGATGAAATATAAAATATTAATGAAAAGTACAATAATAATAGCAAAAGAAAGAAAAAACTATTTAAAACAATGTTAATAAATTATAATAATAAAGTTTATTAATAATAATAATAAATTTTCTTATTAAAACTTTCTAATGGTAATAAGGAAACTTTATAAGTTTAATTTATAAATGATTTTAAACTTTAAATGTTATTGTAGAAATGTTAGGAAGTTTTAATTTTGCATTTTTGTGCTTATTTAGGTTTATTAGTGCAATAAAATAAAAAGGTTCTCCTTATACTTTGTTTTTTATTTTGTGCATAACATTCATTAAACTGACAGCATAATGAAGCTGTAACATTTTTTTTTTCCAAACAATCCTAGTCACTTAAATTTGTGTCTTGTTTCTTGCCCTAGCTTGAGGTTAGTTTCTCATTGTTCTTTGGGTATTTTAAATTATGGTATGGTTTTATTTAAGTGTTCACACTTCTTTCTACTACTATAATTAAAACTTATTTTGTGATTTACTTTTTGAGGGTTCTTGGGCTAATGTTTTTAGTCTCTTTACTGATAGTTGCACCTCCTATCCTATCTCCTGGATTCAGGAAGGCATTAAAGCTTTTATTCCCTTTGTAGATTTTAGGTCAAGTTTTACTCTACCTAAAGGTTTTCTTCCTTTTGTGCAACTGCTAATTTTAATCGTAATCATTTTTTTCATATTTCCCACATAAATAAATCTCTGTTATTTCAGTTTTTTAAAAGATCATTTAACATCTCTAAATACCAAAATGATACTAAGCCCTCAAAGCATTTATGGAAGTTAAAAGAAGCTAATTTAGTTCCTATAGTTAAGTGGAAAATTCTCATGCAATGTAAAGCATATAATCCAACATCGAAATCTTGTAAACTATGTCTCACCAAAAAATATGAAATTCTAAATTATAAAAATACTATTCTATTGAATAAAAGGAGTGAGATAAGTGCAGAGACAGAAACAGATTCCTTCTTTTCCAATTTGACACTGGTGATTAAAAAAGATGTTTTTCCATATTATTATTATTGTTATTATTATTATTATTATTTGACGTCAGAACTCATTCCATTGTTTTTTTTTGAATTTTTTAAATAGTTTTTAATTGTATTTTCGAACGGTTTTTTCTTGATTTAAATATATGGCTGATGAGTGCCGCAAATGGCATGAAACCTTAAGTACCATAAAAAAAGTTTTTTTTTCATCTAACCTTTTACATATATATATATATATATATATATATATATATATATATATATATATATATATATATATATATATATATATATATATATATATATATATATATATATATATATATATATATATATATATATATATATATATAAAAGTGTATGTTTATATATATATATATATATATATATATATATATATATATATATATATATATATATATATATATATATATATATATATAAAAGTGTATGTTTATATATATATATATATATATATATATATATATATATATATATATATATATATATATATATATATATATATATATATATATATATATATATATATATATATATATAAAAGTGTATGTTTATATATATATATATATATATATATATATATATATATATATATATATATATATATATATATAAGTGTATGTTTATATATATATATATATATATATATATATATATATATATATATATATATATATATATATATATATATATATATATATATATTTAAAAAAATAATGTGCTGGATCAGATATGGGTGATTGTTGCGTTCACAAAACTTTAAATTAATTATTCACAAAACTTTAAATTATTATACAAAAAATATTTGGGGTTTCCTTTATTATAATAGATCGTTTAATTGCAATGATATATATGTATATATATATATATATATATATATATATATATATATATATATATATATATATATATATATATATATATATAAATTACAAATTAGTAGAAAATCACTTAGCAAAACTTTTTCTCATTTAACACTGTGTTTCATCAATAAAGACTCATCAGAAATGAATGATCAAATTAATAAAACTTCAATTTATATTAATTTGATCATTCATTTCTGATGAGTCTTTATTGATGAAACACAGTGTTAAATTAGAAAAAATTTTGCCAAGTGATTTTTTACTAATTTGTAATTGCTCTGTTCTTATAAGAACATTGAGCACTCTTTTTGTAGAATACATTTTAAATTGTTTAAATATATATATATATATATATATATATATATATATATATATATATATATATATATATATATATATATATATATACACACATTTTATATGTGTATATATATATATATATACACACACATTTTATATGTGTATATATATATATATATATATATACACCAGGGATGCGGAGTCCCAAAAGGACTCCGGCTTTATAACTTTATTTTTTTATGGTCTCCGGTGTCCAGAAGCTCTAAACATGTTAGTTGATTAATGATCTGGTATAAGAAATAAAGTAATGATATGTAATGACTTGGAACTTAATGTTTTTAAGCTTGGAGTCCTGGTGTCCCTGAGTCCTTGCGACCATAATACTTAAGGACTCTGGTTTCAAAAATTGATTGTACTTTTGACATATAAGTCTTGATTTTTTCCCCATTTATAGCCCATAAGCTTTTTTAAAAAAAATATAAACTACTCAAATGAATTATAAATTTAAAAAAAAAAAGATAAACCAGAGTATATATATATATATGTATGTATGTATGTATATATATATATATATATATATATATATATATATATATATATATATATAATAATATATATATATATATATATAATAATATATATATATATATAATATATATATATATATATATATATATATATATATATATATATATATATATATATATATATATATATATATATATATATATATATATATATATATATGATAAAATTTATATATAAAATTGAAAATACATCATGTACGGTGACATACTATTTATTTAACTATTAAAATTTTTTAATTTTAAAAGTGATATTTCGGCTCATATAGTTGGAGCCATTTTCAAACTAAAATACGTATTTTAGTTTGAAAAGGTAAGAAATAAAATAAAGAAAAAAAAATCAAAATTCAATTTTAAAAATATCAAATTATAAAACAAAATGAACTAAAAACAAGATCAAAAGATATAAAAAAATAAAAATAAAAAGAAAGTCAAAATAACGTACCAAATAGTAAAAAAAGATTTGTTAAAAGAAAAAATAGTTCGAAAATGTAAAGTAAAAAAAAATATACGTAATGAATTACGTTAGTTTACCAGAAACAATAATGTCAAAGAAATGAACAAGAAAAAACTTTTAAATTTTGTTTATTGAAAACATTTATGTGTATTTTTATTGTTATATTTATATGTCGTTTATGCATTTAATGCATTTTTTTACTTTTATTAACCTTAATTTTATGTATAATAAGTGTTTTTTGTTAATATTTTCTTTATTTGTTTATTATACACACAATATATTTTTGTTATTATATTATACAAACTAAAATTATTATATTTATTGAGTCTTTGTAGTCTTTTATCAATAGTCGTTTTTATGTCATCGTTATTAGTTACGTTTTGTCAGTTTATTACTGTTTGTAACTCTATGTATATATAATTGATTATTGTATGGAAGATTGTATTGATTGAATTCTTTTAGTTACTGGTTTTTATAATTTTTGTTGACGTAATTAATGAACAGCTTTCTATGAAATATTTATTTAACAATTCCGTTATATATCTATTGTATTTATTATTATCATGTTTTTATTTTAATCATTATTATTGGGTGTTAATTATACTTACTGGTAATATTATTATTGTTATTCTTATTATTATACAATTAATTATTTTTATTTTTGTTGTTTTGTTAATTTATTGCTATTTTTATTATCACTATAACTATATGTGTCTATAATATGTTTTATATCATCAAAGAGGTTTTTACTTTATATTAGTTTTTATAACTATTTGTAACGACCGTCGAAGTTAGATCTTTTTTTCCAGAATGTAATTGATTGATTGATTGATATATATTTCAAATAACTACATCTTGTATGAGAGTTGAATAAATTTAATATATGAACATCAATGAATGTCTCAATGCTCATTTTTTTATTTAATCTAAGAAATTTTCACTAGAATATTGATACTAGCATCTTCAGCTTTAATTACAAATTAATTATTAAATTCAATTACAAACAAACGGTAACGTCACTTTTTAATAGCTTCTTTAAAGTTCGCTTTAATTGGGCTTCTTTAATATTACGTAGTTATAAAAAATATGGCGTCCAGAATTGCGTTTTTGCATATTGACCACCATCTGATAATATTAATACGCTAATTTAATATTATTAGTCGAATTACGTTATTTTCTAGGCTTTTCTATTTTAAAGTAGTCTCTAGGCTTTTCTATACGCGGTTTTTTTTTTTAATTTTATTTACTAACAACGCGTATTACGGGTTGCTTACTGCTAGTCTAAATAGTTAGATAAGACTATTTCATTATTTGAGTGTCGTTTTTTTTTTTTAAAGAAGCCATTAAAAAGTGACGTTACCGTTTGTTTGTAATTGAATTTAATTAATTTGTAATTAAAGCTGAAGATGCTAGTATCAATAATCTAGCGAAAATTTCTTAGATAAAATAAAAAAATTAGTATTGAGAGAATTCGTGTTCATTAATGTTCTTTTTTTTTTGTTGACAATTTGGCTATATATACGGTTTTTTCTATATATTGATGGTTTTAATTAATGCGCTGAAAAAATCAAACTAATTTAAATAGAAAATTAAAAAAAAAAAACATAACTGAAAAAAGAAATAAATCTAACGAATGATAAATTAAATAAAGGATAGACCAGATAAAATATAAGCATAAAACTAATTAATTTTTAAATTTAGTAGCGTCTCAATTAATAGTTTAAACTTTAATAGTTACTTTAAAAGCGTTTCAATTAATAATCGCCACATTGATGTAGCGCCTTAGATTGATTAATTGTATCTATTATGAGGAGCAACTGTTATATCGGCATTAGATGAAGATTCAAATTCAACTAATAGATATTTTTTGTATGTGTGTTTGCTTTGTAGATAGAAAATATAAGTTTCAAATTTTTTAAATAAGTTTCGACGTAATTAAGCTTGTATTAAATAGCTTTGAAACTTCGCTTTTTTCTGAAATCTTTGTGAAACAATTTTAAATTAAAATAAACTTATATTAATTTTATGCTTTTATTTTTTCAGGTATTTATTTTTTATTATTAATTTTATCATCGTTAAGATTGTTATTTTTTTAGTTTTGTTTTGTTTTAGTTTTTCTGGGTTTTCACTCTACCCATCCAAATGGATGGGTAGAGTGAAAACCCAGAAAAATGAACAAAGTTGTTAGCGAATAAATATTCGTTAACAACTTTGTTCATTCAATGGAATATTTATTTATACGATTTATACGTGTTAACACGATTACAATTTTTTTAGCAGAACATTTAATGGTGCATTACGTTTTTTTATTTTGCTCAAATTGTGACGAATTTATATAAATTTATATAATTTAATTAATAATTATAATTAATATATAAAATATATAATTCATTACAAAATATAAAAATTATTATTATTACACATTTCTAATCATTTTTATATTTTGTTTTTATATTGTGTAATACACAATAACCTAGTACGTAATATTTTCATAATATATATATGAGTTAATAATAAAAAGTAGTTTCCAGTGTAGTTTGCACAAGAATTTTTAATTTTATTAATAGAGAAAAAAGCAAAAATAGTGGTATGTGTATGAAATAAAATTTATTTTGCGAGAGCCGTAAATTGCTCCCCTATTGCTAAAGCTCTTGCTTCTCGCCGAGGCCTATATATAATATATGTTTAATTTTTTTATAATTTAATATACCTTAAATTTTTGTTTACTTGTGTGTGTATATATAAACACACACACACACGCACACTTATAGATAGTGTCATATACAATTTTTTTAGTTATTAAATACTGTTTTTTTTTTTTTAAAGTTTATTTTGTAAATCGTCAGTTATGTCTTCTGGTAGTCGTACAATTCTTTTGGCTGTGGATGACAGTGAAACAAGTTTGAATGCGTTTAACTGGTATGTGAAAAACTTTCACAGAAATGATGATACGCTTTTATTAGTGCATGTTCATAGAATGCCTGAACTTCCCACAATGGGATTGATGATTGGGGTTGTTCCAATGACCCAGACTTATGAAGCTATTATCAGAACAAGTATTGAAACAAGTAACCAATTGCTTGCAAGCTATGAGCAACGTTGCAATGATTGCCAAGTTGCTTCAAAAACAATTCTTGCTGATAATCATGATTCACCAGGACATGTAATTTGTAATTTGGCTAAAAGTAACAATGCCGATATTATAATAACTGGACAGAGAGGACTTGGTGCGCTTAGTCGTGTGTTCCTTGGTAGCACAAGTGATTATATTCTGCATCATGCTCACATCCCAATAATTGTTGTGCCTCCAAAAATAAATGATCATTAAATACTTTGTTATTATTATAATGGTATCAAATATTTAGTTTGAATAAAACGTTCAAAAGTCAAACAACATAATTATTTTAGTTGTAGATTATTTATAATTTATCTTTGTTTCTTATGTGATTTAGTTTGTTACAAATAAAGTTATATATATATATATATATATATATATATATATATATATATATATATATATATATATATATATATATATATATATATATATATATATATATATATATATATATATATATATATATAAATATATATATTGCAGCAACATTTCTTTAAGGTGCTACACCCCCATTCGAAAAATTTTCTTTAAAATAATCAAAACAAAATTAAAAATACTATCACACAAGTTGAAACAAGTATGCTAATATTTTTCTAAATACAAAATCTTGATTTCCAAAATTTTGTCTCGCTTATCCCATAAAAATTACGCAAAAGTGGGTATAATTTAAAACAAGATATCTCTATTTCTATTAATCATTTAGTTCTAAAATTTTCACAATATGTTCCTGAAATATGCGAAGAGGTTATGAACCAAAATCATGCGTTGAAGATGCATAGAACATTTTAAAATTAATTTTTAATAAATTTATAAAAAATTTTAACAAAAAAGGCAATAAAAAAAGGTATTAAATATACTTCGACACCATATTTATTTGTAATACTGGTTCATTACCTAAGTCAAACAATAACAAAAGCACCCTGAAAATTTCAAGTTAATATAAGGTCGCAATCTGAAAATATCATGTTTTAAAAATTACATATTTGCTAAAAATAAAGTTTTGAGAAAAATACAAAAAACAAAGAAAAAATTCGTTACATTACAAAAAAAAAGCATGAGCCCATTTATAACATTCACTAAACATAAAGTACATAATAAAGAAGAAGCTGAAATATAAATAAGATATTGTTGTTTTAAAGTTTCAACAAGTTGAAATTTTCTTGTCTAAAAGCTAAAACTATTGCTTTTAAATAACAAAAGCTAAAACTATTGCTTTTAAATAACAATCAAACAGAATTATTTTTAAATCTATGTTTAAAAATATTATATTTGAAAATTATCTATTAGTGCATACTTTATTTGTCTGGAAGGGACTTTAGTCTTTAATTCTATATACGTTACTGTCAATTATATTATGAAAAAGTAATTATGGATTTACAGCATTTATGTACGAATGTGTATATGTGTACATATATACATAAATGTGCATGTGTATATATATCTTTTGATTGTAAATTAACTTTTATGTTTTCATTTTTTCATGTTTTCTTTTTTGTTGTTGTTGTTGCTGTTTATTTTTATTTTCTTGAATGAATTATTAAATTTTCTTTCAATCAATAACTTTGAAATTTGAAAGTAAATAGCATTGCATTACCGTAGTTAAACCTTCATGTTAATGAGAACTTTTTAACTAATTAAAAATATTTTTTAAACATTAAAAATAACTTCCAAAGACTTTATTAAACTGCATTTTGTACAAACTTCTTTGAAACATTTCCCTTTTTTCTCTCATTTTTAATTTTAGCTACAACGTATTTATATAAATATCTTAAAAAAACAAGGGACTTGGTGATAAATAAATGAGAAAAAAAAAAATAAAAGTGCGTTGCTATAGCGTTGCTATGGACTTCAAAACCCTATAATGGCCAAAGTACACGTATTTCTACATGCTTATTTATATACTTTACTATAAAAAAAATTCATAAATACGTTTTATGAACTAAAAACATCAATGTTTGAAAAATTAATTTTTTTTTAAATTTATTAAAGTTAATGGGGTGTACCACCTTAATATTGATCTGTAGCATATTATTGCCTACTTTAATAACAGTGTCACGTTAAATAAGTAGATCGTTAAATTAGACAAAATGATATTCTGCGCACGCATTAATTAACGGATACTTATTCAACGTATTAAGTCACGTTAAATAAGTAGACAAATTAAACAGTCAAGGCATTTTCAGTTAACCCAGACCAACAAATGGAAAAAAAAAACCATACGTTAACCGAACTAAATGTACTTACTTTATCAAGCGAATATATATTATTTTATGGCATTTTCATAGTGATAATTTATTACTTTTAAAAAAATTTAACTCACGGTGTATATTCTAATCGAAGTATTTATCTTTAAAGTATAGTATGACAAGAAACATATTCTTAAGAAAAAGCTTCTTTTTTTTAGGTCACCCGCTGGATAAGTATGCTAAAATCAGGCATGCTTTAAGGATTTTTATTTTTTATTTATTTTATTTTTTGTCAAGCAACCATTTACAATTAATGGTAATTTCCTATAAAAAATTTAAAAATGTTAAATACAAGTACATATCATTATTTATAATAGTTACAAGACCAGAGAACTTGAAAAAGATAAAACCTTATCATCAGTAACCTTTGATAATAAAAATTGGAAATAAAAGTGTATTGTTAGAAAAAATCATGTAAAGAATTTTGATTAGCAATAAGTTCGATTATGCTCTTTTTAAATTTTTGAGAGGTATTGGTTTCTTTAAGTTTACCACTCAGGCTTGTAAAATGGTTCCATAGCATTGGGCCACGATAGGAAATGGCAAAGCTCGTAAGTTTTGATGCACGGAAAGGTTTTTTAAATCTTCCGGTAGATCTCGTGTTATATTGGTTTAATGTTTTATGGAAAATATTTTCGAAAACCTTCGGCGTTTTTTTGACTGATGTTGAAACATAAATTGTGTAATTTTAAAAATATTTAATTCATAAATATCAAGTTCCCTCATGCTTTTTAGAAGAGTTTTAGCATTTGTGAAGCGATTTTGAAAATGAATAATGCGTGCTGCATGATTCTGTTGTTTAAGGAAACAGTCGAGTTGAGTTGAATGCAAAGTATAGTTGAGTTAGTGTAGATTTGCCTAAGATTTGACTGGTTTTATATAAGATGCCAATACTTCTTGAGATTTTATTGCTAATATGTTTAATATGAGCTCTCCAGGATAAGTTTTCGTCTATTAAAATACCAAGTAATTTATTTGTGAATGAGCGCTCAATTTTGATGTTATTTATATATAGCATTGGTAAGGATTTTGGAATAGATTGAAACTTTCGTTTAGAATGGAATAAAGAAAACTTAGTTTTATCAGTGTTTAAAGATAGGCTGTTAGCGATAAGCCAATTTGATATTTGTTCTAGTTCATTATTTGGTACTTAAAATAGAGAGATAATATTATTGTGAGAATAGAATAAAGTGGTGTCGTCTGCAAACATAATAGTGACATAGTATTTGATGCTTTATATAGATTGTTGACATAGATTAAGAACAGGAACGGACCTAAGATGAAGCCTTGTGGAACCCCACATGATTTTTTAAGTTTGTTTGTCTGAAAGCCATCATTTAAAGAAATAAACTGCTTTCGATCAGTTAAGTAACTGGTAAACCATTTATGGTGTTTATAATATTTTAGTTTTTCTAATAAAATCTGATGGTTAACGATGTCAAATGCTTTTGACAAGTCTAAGAATATACCTAAAGTGAACTTGTTATGAGAAGATACTCCACTGATAACTTCAACAAGTTGCATAAGTGCATGTTTGGTAGAGTAATTTGATCGGAAACCATATTGGTTATAATAAAGAAGATTGTTATCATACAAAAATGCAAATATCCTATTATACATGATTCGTTCGAGGATTTTTGAAAATACAGGTAATACCGATATTGGTCGATAATTTGTAACCAGACTTTCATCTCCTGATTTAAAAATGGGTGTAATGATTGCAACTTTCATTTTATCTGGAAAAACACCTGTTTTTAGCGATTTGTTAAAAATATCTAATGAAACATCTTTGATAAGTTCATAGCAGTCTTTGATTATGCTTGCTAAAATAGAATCATAGCCTGTTGCTTTATTTTTATTTCATTTTTTTTTATTAAATTATCAAGTTCTGTACTAATGAGTTTTTTAAATGCTAAGCTTTTATCCAACTTTGATAGATAGCTCAATAAATGTGCAGTTGTGTGTTTAATTTTGCTGGCTAAGTTTGGACCAATATTTACGAAAAACTCATTAAATTTTGTTGCCACCGATTTTACATCAGAGATTTGTGTGCCGTCTACAGTAATCACGCTTGGTAAGACTTTGTTGTGTATTTTTTGTTTTCCAAGAATCTCTTTATAGCATCCCACGTTTTTTTGCAGTTACCTTTTAGTTCTAACAGCTTGTTTTTGAAGTATGTAGTTCTGGCTATTTTTTTAGTTCTTTCATATAGACGTTTGTGCTCTAAGTAATTATACTTATCACGTTCTTTCTTTGATTTAATATATAGCTTATATAGATTTTACTTTCGCTTTGAAGACTTTAATATAAGCGTATATATAGCTTTTACTTTCGCTTTGAAGACTTTAAAAAGTTTTTAGTGAACCAAGGATTAAGAATTCTTTTAGTTTTAATACGGATTGTTTAATTAGGAAAATGCTTATCGTACAAATTGAAAAATTTATCTAAGAAAAGATTGTAGCTGTTATTAGCACATGTCTCGAGAAAAACAAAGTTCCTATTTACAATCGATAGCTCTAGTTTAAACATATTTTTTGCTCGGGTTGTAAAGATTCTTTTTTTGAAGTACCAGTCCTTTTTTCAGACTGGAAATGGTCGGTTATGTCACTTCTGATGATGCCTGATTTAAATGTGGAATGGAAGAGTGTATTTGTAAAAATATTGTTGATTGCAGAACAAAGGTTTTGTGTTATTCTTGTTAATTTATTTATTATAGGCATCATTCCAAACTCATTAAAGCGATCTTAAAATTGTCGTACTTAATTATTTTCACCATATTTTAAATAGTCGACGTTATAATCTCCAAGAATTAAAAATGAGCGGTCTTTATTTTTTTTTTTGCATGCTATTTCAAAATAATCACTTATGTGATTTTGAAAGTTATTTAAACATCCGCTTGGTGGTCGGTAAGTAGTTGTCACAATAATATTTTTAGATGACTTATTGTAAATTTCTAAAGTGAAAGATTCAAAATCCGGCTCAGAGAACAACAGGTCATATCTAATTTTATAAGTAAACTCATCAAGCACATAGACATATATACCACCGCCTGATTTTTGAAAACTTACGTTCAAAACTAATGGCTTTGTAGTTGGGCAAAATAAAATTAGAATTTTGATTAAATGTTGTAAAGATATCAAATAAAATCTTGTTATAAAATAGTCATCTCACGAACAAACCTACAGTATTCCTAAATAATTTAAAATATTTCACGCTAAATTATTTATCTTTAAACCTTAAACCTAACTATTTCAAAAGTTTATAAACACGCAAGAAGATTTAATTAAAGATAAGTTTTCGTTAACAATTAGGCTTTTCGATTAAAAGTAATTATTACTTGATTGTACGCAGATAAATAGTAAAGTAAGTATTCTGATTGTTTTCGAAAATAAAAGAATTTATTCTTTTTTTGGTTTTAATTTACCTACTTTAGTTGTGGTTACAACCCTCTCAACTCTAAGCCCAAAACAGAAACCATGACGAGCAAGGCCGCTGCGCGGAGAAACAAGTTGAGCGCTGTATTACCAGGGACATGGTGGTGATCAAACTCAGAACTTCTCGATTATGAGGCGAGTGCTCTACCACTACTGCACTACCGTTGAATGAAAACCTAGAAGGGTGTTATTTAACGATTTTAGCGTTGTTATGTATATTGCATAATAATAATAAAATGCGACCTAAAGTTAGTTTAGTATTTTTGATATAAATGTTTTAAATAAAAACGTTAAAGACACACTTCATGCTAAACTAAAACTTTATTTTGAAAATAAGATGAAAATATCCTTACACAATATGAATAACATGTTTTTTTAAGTCCTTTTGAAAAAATTTAACTTGGTTGAAACTTATGCATTTTCAAAACAAAATTGATTTTTCGACATGGAATTGCAAGCCTATATAGTATAGAAATATAAAACGCCTGCTTTTGTGCCAGAAAAATACTTAATAAATGAATTGATCAATATATGTAAATAAATTGATTGACAAAATGAACTCTAAATGTGTGCCAGAAGGATTTGAATCTTTGAACCATATGAATGTTAAAAACGTTAAAACAGTCACGTCATCTACACGCCAGAATAGTCTATACTTTCACAATATTCTATAAAAAAACAAAAAATACATAAAAAGATCAAATATTTCATTATAATCCAAAATAACATAACCAAATTTTTAAATACTACATTTGTCATAGTTGTAATAGAGTTATAGTTAACTGCAATTGCAACAAACGTATGTAAATAAAGAACCGACTTTAAGATTTGTAAGTTTACGTACGATTTTTTAGTAAAATTTGTAAGAAATGTAAAATTTTAATAAGATTTGTAAATTATTTCATAATTTCTTAGTAAGGTTAGTAGACTATTTTGTAATTATTTCGACCCTACTAAACTCCACTAATATTTTTGTGTAGAGGTAGAATATTCTATCGCGAAAATATGAGTGGAATTTAGTAGGGTTGGAATAACTACAAAATAATTTTATAAGATCATTTGAACGTATGGTCATTTAAAATCGTATGGAACAGTCTTGCATAATTAATATGATATGTTATATATTTTATGTACAACATATAGTATTGAGATAAACACTAATATTTTATTAGTCAAAAATCTTTTTCGAAAAGAAATTATATGAAGTACTTAATTATTTTACTTATTAACATATGCTAACAACTTAAAGTTAATAGTTAGTTATTAGCAATAGTTAGTTATTAGAATACGCTAATAACTAAAACAATTTAGTACTTTAATTAATTTGTTTTCGAAAAAAATTTATAACTAAAAATATAACAGTGCTCATCTTAACAGTATATGTAATACCATAGTCATAGTATTTAACTAGTCTGGAAACGCGGGCCATTTTCTTATAACACTTAAGTTCCTCTCTATACTTGTGCTCATCCTACTTTAGAATGCATCAAATTGTAAACATTGTATTTCGTTATAGTTAAGTTGCATATATTCTTAGGATAAATATTGAAATGGCAGGAACAAATTGTGTTTGTTTTAGTTATTCAGTTTTTAGTTATTAATTTGGATTGCATACATATTTCGCATAAAATAAAGACATCAACTGTTGACAAATGTAGTTACGTGACAGAGGTTGTAGTGGTATGAGTATGCATATTCAAAACATATAGCTTATATCATAAAAGCATTTAAGTTATATGCTATATGAAAATTGATTCAAACATTTCATCGACAGCATAATTTGATGGATGTATATGGGTATAAATGCTTAGTGTCATATATTCAGAGTATATTTATTTAAAATGTTAGCTAATAGAGCTTAATAAACTCTTTATTCTATATAAGTTTACTTAGCTGGATTAGTTAATAATTTATATATCACTTTTTACATTGTGTTGGTATCTTTTCTAGAAACAAGAAAAAATCAGATACAATTTTATCCTTTTAGATGGTTAAAAAGCACTTATTACTGGAAAACTCTAAAAAATTAAAAATTTCTATCTAGAGTAGGATATGTGGTATATCCTTAATAAAGCATAATTATCTACCTTAGATAGAAAATTTTATCTTAATTATTAAATAAATTATGTTAAAAATAATAATTTGTTGTATAATTTTCTACTTTGAAAGGAAAAAATTTTTTACCTTAATTGATTTTTAAAAAAATTTTACCTTACAAAGTGCATATCAGATATTCTACCCTACGGTAGAAGCTCTACTTTTTTTAGAAGTGCGATACTAGCAATAAATGTTGTGCAAAAATGTTTTTCTATTTTTTTTTAATAAGTAAAAAAATTATTCAGTAAAAAAAATTAGGGTTTTAATAAATACTTTAAAAATAGTATATCAAAGCTTTTTAAACTAAAATTCAAAAGCTTGTATATAAATTTTTGTTTTTATTATGCTGTATTGCAATTTATTTAATAGCAAATAAAAAGTATTTACTTGATGCAAAAGTCTGCTACCAAATATTGCATCACTAACATACATAAATTAAACAATATTTAATTAAAAAAAAGTACAATGTATTAAAAGAAGATGACAGAATTCTATTTAAAAACCACAGTGTATTAAATTAAGAATTTTATTTCAAATCTTGATTCTAAGTTTAAGCTATGATTTATTATCTATTTTGTTGAGTGCAGAAAAATAATATCTTAAAATCTAAGGTTATCTTCAACTAAAATAAGATATTTCATGTTAATTATATTATTTCAAAGTCAGCTGCAGTGTACGATGATATACTTGACTAATCTAGCTGACTTTTAAAAATGGTGCCACTGCATGACAAACGTTTCTTTTGCTTCAAAAAGCTATCAAAATTTGTAAAATAAATTTCTTAAAAGTTGTTGCTTGTAACTTGCGATGTTTCTGAAAATCGCAAGTTGTTGAAAAGGCATTTTAAATGATTCCTTTATAGCTAATCCGCCACATTAAAATAAGACAACTTGTTTTTGTCTTATTTAAATATGATTTATCCAACTTAAAACATATGAAAAAAAAAAAGATATATGTAAAAATGGTAAGTTTATACTGTGGAAGTATATTGTTTATATATTCTATGAAGACAGAGAATGTGGCTTTTGTATTTTACCTAAACGTTTGAGCGTATAAAGTGAACAAAATATTTATCAAACAATGTTAAACTTGCTGCTTAAGTAATAAGTTTTTGCTATATTAAAAATTTTATTACATTATAGAACAGCTTATTTGAAAATTATTTTCAACAATCACTTAGTGCTTGCAAGGGTAACCCATCTTTTAATGACTTTACCTTCAATAATAACAAAATAAAAAAACTAAAAAATTTTTTTAGTAGCTGGAAATATAATCCATTTAGCTACATAGATAATATTAAGTGGTAGTAATATAATATTAAGTCATACCAAAAAAAACACACGATATTATAGAATTTGTTCAAAACTAAATATCTTTTATATTTGTAAAATATATGTAAAATTGTAGTGTTGTCATTATTATTTTAAAATTAAAAAGAAAATCACATTATTATTATTAGTCAATCTAGTATTGTTATTTTATCATAAAGTTACTACACCATAAAACTATTAAATATACATGAAGTATTTTTTGTACTACTCTAGGAGCTAATTATATACCAATAGTATATAAAAAAAAATATGTAGCTATGAAAATAGCCATTTTAGTAGGTTCAAGTCATTTCACTTTCTCTTTAATGTTCTTGTTCCAAAATAGAGAATGCTTTTTAATTGATATTTTTTATAAATCAAGTATCTCTTTTATGATATTATGACAACGTTATAATATCATTAACAAAACGTTATAATATCATTAATAAAACGTTATAATATCATTGATAAAAGAGAAAAACTTTTTTTAAATCTTGAAAGCTTTCAGGTGCAAGGTTTTGCTTGAATGCTTTCAAGGTGAAAGGTTTCTTTTGCAATGTATAATCTACAAATTTATATACAAAGTGTTAGACGGTTCATGTATATTTAGCAGCAAACAAATACGATAAACACTGCTCAAGATACAACTTAGAGATGTTAAAACTAAAACCAATAGTAAAATTAAAGGTACTAAAAACATTCCCAATATGTCATAATAGAATGTTTTGTTTTGTAATGTAGTGGGATACACGCTTCAACGTAATAATATCAATGATAAAAGAGATCCCAGTCAGTTAAAAAAAGACAAGATTTACTTCTTCAAAACATGAAAGAAAAGTACAATTTTGGCAAAGTTTTAAAAAGAAATTATTTTTCCAGAAAATTGTGAATCAGTGGTACAAAATTTCAGCATTTCCGTCAAATGAATCAGTTACATTTTCACTTGGAACTAAGCTGTAATGATTTCTTCTTGAAATACTTGACTTGATTTTAAAGTTTCAAATTCAGCTTATATATAAGCTGAATGTAACTCTGCTATATTTAGCAGAGTACCATTTATCTAAAGCAAGCTTTTCTGCAATCTAGATTAAATAATTTTTAAATTTAATAGGATGAAGAATTATCCTTTTTTTCTTTTATTATTTACTAAATGTTTATCAGTAAACTTGTCCTTGTGTTTGGCCTTGAGGTGACAAGTTACTTTGTGATATACATCTTTTCTTGCAAAACAAACGCATAATTATTCATTCTTTACTTTGTTTAGGATAAAATAAATTAGGTAGTCTAATATTTGAACTAAAATTGGATCTCTCTCCAACAAATAACAACTCAATAGCAGCTAAAACAGCATTGAATTCATTTAAGCTTTCAAAGTCTGCGCCACAAGAAGTCATTTTAAAAACATTTGATGCACTCTTAGTCCGGTTACCCCATAAAATTCAAGTTATTTTACAAAACCTATAGAAAACGGCCCGCGTTTCCAGACTATTTAAATACTATGACTATTGCAATACATATAATATACTAAACAACAAATCACTTATGCAAGACTTACTGCAACACTATTTAAAAATTATAAAAAAAATAAAGTATAACAGATAAAATAACGGGTGATGCATAATTAGTGACACAAAAATCAAAGCCTTATATTTTAAAAGAAATAAAAGAAAAAAAAATTTTCATTTTTAAAAAATAATAACACAATATTTATTTTTTTAAAATTATTTATTGTAAATCGATTGAGCGCCTTGATCGGCTATTAATCTCAATTTAGTTTTGATACCCTTCATAAGGGATTGTAAAAATGTCAAATCAATTTTTTTTCAGACAGGCTTCGATACGCCGAATCAGTTGTTGTTCACTTTTGGCCTCCCATCCACCCTCATACACATTCTGAGCCAATACTCCCCAAAAGTCTTCGATTGGCCTGGCTTTGGGGACATTAGGAGGGTTCATATCGACCGGCACGAAGTTAATAATTTCATTCATCCACGATATTGCCTCTTTAGCTCTATGGGCACAAGCTAAATCCGGCCAAAATATGTAATTTAAATCATCGTGATACTTATCTATAAATGGCAACAATCGTTCCTCTAAGCATTCTTTGATATAAATTTCGGATTTTATTGCAGCCGAGGTTGACAACCGGAAGAGTGGTTTCGAAATTCCACGCTCAGATAATGCGATCCAAACGAGAATTTTTTTCGGAAATTTCTCTTTTCCCACAAAACGAACATTTGCTGGACACATTTTCTGGACATTTTTCTTTGTCGTTTGTGTAATAACCGGCGTTTCCAGGCATTTCATCGCCAGCAAAACAAAAGTATTTTTCGTCGCTTTATTCTTTGTAGAGGTGATTGACGAGTTTTCGACTTTTTTGTGCCCTTAGACGTTGTTCATCATTGTATTTCGGTGTTTTTTCGCGTTTCCGATATTTTATGTTCATTTTGGCTAATTGTCTACAAATTGTTGCTTGATTTACGTTGAATTTACGTGCGAGCTTTCTTTGACTTACACCTTTTCAATTGTTGGTCAACCTTTTAAGTTTCGCTTTTTTTTCTTGAGTCCACGATGACGGGCGACCAGAATTTTTTTTTATTTTTAAACATTGTCCATCAAGCTGTCGATTGATATATCTATATGCTGTTTTGCGAGCGATTCCTTCTTTAAATAAAATGGTTAGCGGCTTCGGCTTTGGTCGCTTTTGGGTTTTTTACAAAAAAATTTTTGACGCTTTTTTGAAGAGTTGCTCTTTCTTGGCCGTTTAACATTTTTTTTTTATAATTTTTTTTTTAATAAAACTAGAATATTCAATTTACCAAAATAATTTTATATGGTTTAATGAAAAAGATTATATTACGAGCAAAACTAAGTTAACTTTTGTGTCACTAATTACGCATCACCCGTTAGAATTACACTGATAAAATTTTGAATCTAAATTTTCTTTCTGTTATTTACAAATAAAATAAAAACACAAATACAAGTCAATTTGTATTTGTATTTTTTTTTAATTTGTAAGCAAGTGATAAAACTATAAAATAAAAAACTGCGCACAGTTCAACTGTTTAAATTTTTCCATTTTATATCAAGTTCCATCTGATTGATCTCTTTTACAGCTGTGTCAACAAAGTATTTTACAATGGCTTAATTAATTTTTCTATTACTACACAATACTGTTTGGGGTATTTTTCTTTAGCATTTTCAACAGAATAATTTATTTTTGGGTCGACTTAGTAAAACTTTAAATTTTCTGCACCAAGATATTTTATGCAAAATTAATATTGTTTTATGACAATTCTTAACCAACAATGATGCATAGATCAACACCTTTCTGAATCTAAAGTTTAAGAAAGAAAAATGATTATATTTATTTTTATTTACTTTTTCATTGCTTGCGTCCACTGGGTTCGGGGTAGGAATAAGTGCCACTTTTTGCTTGCATTGCATTTAATCTGCAAACAGCACTGCAATGAGGTTCAAGTCTAAGTCTAATAGCACGAGTAGAGTAACCCTCTTGCGTCAAAACAGTAATTTGTGTATGAATTTTGGGAGCCAATCGTTGACTAACCATTATTATGGTAATAATAGATTATTATTACTTCAAGTCTATTATATCAGTTTTATTATCTAAAAATAAAACACAATTTACAACAGATAAACAACAATAAAGTAATTAAACAAAGTTAATCTGTAAAAATAATTAATCTGTAATTGCTAGATTATGATATTTAAATAAAAACACGAAAAGTACATTTTTTTTGCTAGTGTTCTATCCATTTTGGCCAAGACTGTATATATATATATATATATATATATATATATATATATATATATATATATATATATATATATATATATATATATATATATATATATATATATAACCATTAAAAAAATCGTAAACATTAGAAAAACCTTTAAAAGAATTGTTTAATTTTTTTTTGTTTCGATTTTTAATAACAAAGTAAACATTTGTTACGCTACTTTTTATTTTCAAATACCTCTTCAGTTAATTAATAAGTAACTTTTTTAGTAAAATGTTTTAAGCATTGTTGAATAGATAATTTGTGATATCATTGTATGTTTATATTCTTGATACGATAATACACGTGATATAATCTTTCTTAACACTTTTATAATCACGTGTTTACGTGATAAAATTTTTCTAGCTCTCGTATACCTCTTTCACACATTACCTAACTGAACAACAGCCTATTGGAAATTAATTTTTAATTTCAAAAAAAAAAAAGAAACTATGCCGTAATAATGCATGACATAAATATTGGTACACGTCTGACACGTCTTCATAATGAGTTCCTTATAACATTCTTAATTATCAAAAAGGTTTTTAAAATAACTTCTCAACACAAATTACCTAGAAGTACCCAATATGATTTTTTAACATTAATCATTTGCACAAAACTGTAACTTTCTGAAAAACCACCTGAATTAAAACTACTAAAAATGCACAAAACCCTGGTATTTTTAACTATGAA
This sequence comes from Hydra vulgaris, assembly GCF_022113875.1. Lineage (NCBI taxonomy): Eukaryota > Metazoa > Cnidaria > Hydrozoa > Anthoathecata > Hydridae > Hydra > Hydra vulgaris. The sequence continues at coordinate 7,626,510 of NC_061158.1, read as the reverse complement.
ACCCAGATAGTTTAGAAAACTGATATAAAAGCAAACTTTTTGCTATATCAATCAATGTGTCATCAAGCTAGCCAGATGGGTGTCTTACGATATCTAAGACCTTGTCTTTAGACTGTATTGACAAACTTTAAAGAAAACTTTGAACTTTACACTGTAGACTACAGCCTCTTTTAACAATAACACTATCATTAGCAAACTGCTTTCTTCAAAACTTTACTATTATTAGTTTAAACTAAAGTTTAAACTTTAAGTAGAAGGGTTTAAAAATTAGTGGCCTTGGGTACAATAAACTTTTTTTAAATAGTACCTAGGGGGTCACTTTTTGAAAATTAGATTTAAATTTACAACAAAGATAAAGATAGAGACATAACACTTGATTAAATGTTTATTTAATCATAGATTGTTTTCAATAAATTTGTTTTATTGAATTGCAACACTTAAATATGAAACAAAATTGACTAAAAAATCTGAGCAAAATTGAAAAATAAGTTTAGAAAGTAAGAAAAATAAAATGGTAGCCCCAAAACAACTGTTGGTTTTGAGATGCTGAGACATAGTACAAAATTAACGTCAGAAACATGCAATAACATAATATATACAATGATAATAAACTCTCAATCATAACATAAATAAAAGTTTAAATCAAATAGTTTATTATATACACATACCACAAGTTGACATTTTTTTAAAGTAATAATTTATTATTTTATCAGAGACATACTGCTAAACATCTTCAACAGAGAGTTATGATAAACTGGCGTTTTAATTATATAATTAAAAAAATTTTAAAATATGATTATTGCTTAAATTTAATCATTTTGAGTCTTACTTAACGGAAACAAAGTTACTTATTTAAGGATAGATTTAACCTACTCAATGCAACTAAGGCCTGGTACACGTTTTTCCGAACAAAAATATAAGTTTTTTCAATTACAATATATGTAAGTTTTTTCATCAAAAAGTGTGGCATATTTGGTATGTATAGAAAGATTATTTTAACCACTTTTTTAATCTGGTAGCGACTATAGCGACTATAAAAAATAATAGCGACTATAAAAAATCGTCAAGCGTAGATTTATTTAAAAAATATGCAATTTTAAACATAAAATATCTTGGGGCTTGGCTATAGATAAGTCTATGAATTTGATTTTTTCATAAAAGCACGTATTGGTATTTGTTTTCAATGAATGTAACTTGACATTTTTAATCAGACATTACTTTGGAAAATTATTCATGAAAAACCATTTATTTTTTTATGAAAATTGAAGTTTCTATTTTCAATACCACACCTAAATGAGAATGTTTAACAATAATGTCACGTTAGATTTAGATAACCTATGGTAGTGTTAATTTTTCTACCAAAGTCATTTTTGCATAAATAATCATAACTTTTAGCCCTAATTAAAAAACTGTTTTCGGTATTTAGTATCTTTTTTAGAAATACTCGGGACTTATTTGGCCATCTTGAAATAATAAATTATTGCGTAAACAATTAAAAAACAAAGGCGGTAAGCTTTATAAAAAACAAATTACTTTTAATTCGAATTCTTTGTTTGCATAAATTAAATACCAATAATTAAAACGTTTTTCGGTTTCCCACTAACAACCAATCGGATTTGTTTTAAATTATCGGCTTTTTTTTTACGAGTTTGTTTGTTCTATGCCTTAGTTGCATTGAGTACCAAACGGAACCTTTATGCTTTATGATTTTTGTATACATTTTTTTACTTTATAAAAAATCGTTTAAGCATTAAGAGAAGGCTGCTCCACCTTGTTTTGCAATCAATAATTAAAGACAGTTGTTTTCCAAATTCAGCCGTAATATATTTTTGTAAGATGTCGTTCTTGGTAGGTGATCGTCTAAATATTATTATCAATTTGCGTACTTTTTTAATGACTGGCTCATAATGAACTTCATTTAGTTCAATTTTAGATCTTATAGTTTCATGATTGTAGCCCAGTAAATCTTCCTCAATATCCTCATTCTCGGATGAATCACTGTCAAAAAATTCATTTTCAAATTCTGGCTGATTTGCATCGAATTCTCTTTTTTTATAAAGACCATCAATTACAGCAAGTTGTATGCCGTGGGCAAAACATAATTGTTGATTTGCAACCAGCAACCTTCCAACTTTTTCATAACACTAGCTCCGTCGGACATTATATCTATACTGTCGCCGTGTAGATCAAGACAATGGTCTTTAAGTTTTTTTCTATTAGTTCAATGCACTTTTCTGTTAGAATTGACCTTGTTATTTGCACTAAACCCAAACTCCAAAACTGAGAATTTTTTCCGTGACGTCCATTCGTCAAAAGACAAAGAAAATTTCTCTCCTACCCCGAATTCTGTACTCTTTACGCTTTAACTTGCAGAACTAAACGTAATCTTACTTTTTTGCTGTACTCAACTATATAATTACGAATTGTGTTTACTGACGTTGGTAGATTTCTGAATCCCATATCAGTTAGAGCGGCACGTAAATCTATTGAAGAACAAATCACATTAAATGAAAGTCGTCAGGCGCCGTTAGATGAGCAAGTGTAGCGTGAAGTGTTTTATCTTCCTTCTCAAAATACGAAAAGTATTCTGTTAGTGGTTTAGGTTTCTTTTTTGGTGGTTTATCTGATGTGCTTTCTTCGGTAATATTAGGTTGGGTTGGACTTTCGACCTTCACATTATGCACCGACAACGTGTGTATATGAAGTCCTTTTGTTAAACCACCACAAATTTTTAAAACCTTCTTTCAGTTTGACAATTTACACATCGCTGTTTGCCCTTTCTCTTCTCGTAGAAAATATTTACAAACAGCTGAGTTACTTTTAATTGTAAAATCCACATACGCCATGCTTATTTAAGTTTTAATTTTAAGAATAAACCTTGTAAGAAACGCGCGTTTCTTTTTTTAGTTTAAAAAAGTTTATTTTTCAGAATTACAAAACAGAATAACTGAAAATAGAATTACTTTTGGTGATATTATACTAAATAAAAATTATTATATTGATGCACATAAATTGTTGTTATTTTTATATATTTTTTGATTTTCCCTTTGTTTTGCTTGATCGTATAGGAAATCCCAGGATTGATATTAGACAATTCCGGGACTTCGGGATTATAAAAAAGGCTCGGATGTATATAAATGGATTGCAAAACCTATTATTGTTTCATTTTGTCTTTTATGTCATAAAAATTCAATTTTTAGTATTGGATCTAATAAATTTATAGGAATTACAAAACTTGTTGCAATTTTAATTACGAAATATCGCTATCTGAATATCGCAGTTTTTAAGATAGCGATATTATTACGGTGTATGGCAAGCTAGATATCGTAACAATGTAGCTGGCTACAACATAACGACAAATTTGTTGCTAATCGATGGCTATGTATTGCAGCTTTATAGCTTTATAACTTTATAGCTTCAGATCGTAGGTATGTAGCTAACTATAACATAATAACAAATCTATAGCTAGTCGATAGCTACATGTCGTAGCGCTTTAACTCATTACATAATTACGACATATTGATAGCTGCATATCGTAGCTTTGTAGTTAGCTAAACCATAATAAGAAATCTGTAGATAATAGATAGCCTCATATCGCAGTGCTTTAGCAAGCGATATCATTACAACACTTAGACTGTTAGACTGAATTAGCTAAATGCTAATGTTTATAATATAATTTAATATTGCAACTCTGAATTTCATGTGTTACCACAATCATCAGGCAAGCAGTAAGAATTTAATTTTGCTACGATTTATTTAGTGGACGTATCGGTTTATATTTGTATTTTAGTTACGGGATGGAAATTGTTTAGTAGTTAGGCTAAAGTTATCATTAATTTTTTTTTAGTTAGCTTCCTTAATGTATCAGTTAAAGAGAACAGCTCTATCGGAATTACTAATGCAATACTACATTTTTCAATATTGCTCTTGAAACATTACCATCATATTTACCTCCATGATAACCTTTCCGTATAACATCAAGGCTATTAACCCATTTTTGAAAACCTGCCCAGAGGGGTATAATTTAATTACAAATGTGATTTACCAACTGTTACCAATTACCAATTTATAATCTGTAAATTTAATAGTTACTAAAGTATCAAGAGTAAACTCATAAATAATCTTTAATTAAGTAAAAATTTCATTAGCAATTGCAAACTTTGTTTAATTCTTATTAATCATCATTACCTTTAAATAACTATAAACAACTAATAAATGGTATTTAATGAAGTTAAGCTAATTTTATACCATATTCTATACTCTATTACATAAAAGTACTAGTGTCAAAAAGAAAAATGTGTTCAAAAAAGTGAGGCTAAACAAAAAATGTTTATTAACAATAAAGGGGCTTTTGATATTCAGGCATTTTGAAGACTAAAATCTTTTGTATACAAAGTTATACAGTCATATGGTATCATATGGTTATAAAAAGATAAATGTGTCCAAAAAATAACTGTGATTAAAGTTTGAAAACAAAAAAACCCCAAAATTTGGAGCCACCTGCTTTGATTGAGAGGGGACATGTGCATTTAAAAAATATTTTTGTAATTTTATAAACCAAATCGAAATTCATTATGAAATTATAAGTTTCTTAAAAAAATCTTATGTTCTTTAGAAGATATGGTCATTTAAAATACAAAACCTCGTCATTTTTTTGTAAGGGGGAGGGGAAATATATCGTTTTTTGGTCATAACTTTTGAACTGTAATGTATATCTTTTTAAATGTTGAATTCTTTGAATAAAATTTCATTCACTATAAGGTTGTACAAAAAAAAGTTTTAAACTTTTTTATTTGCCATATTTGGGGCGGTACCCCGAAATTGTTGTATTTTCTATGTTCCCGAAATAATTTTTTTTTTCGGCAGAACATCATTGTTTGATATTGGTATTAGTATGTAAAAATTTAAGGTTTGCAGCGTTTATGGAAGTTTCTTCATTTGAACATGATAATTTCATATGGCCCGTCCCCTTTAAATGCCTTTTCTAAAAAAAGGGGCCACCTGCAGGATTTTAATTTTTACAGTTTTGTGTAACCTAAAGGTTTCTTAAATAGAATCTATAAAACATTTGGAATGTTCCAAAATCAAACCTAAAAGGTTAATTTCTGACCTGTGTATATGTTTAAAAAATATAAAATATAAAATTAAAAAATGATATAAAAATATAAATAATATATAAAATATATAATTTTTATATCGCTTCTTTTATTTAACAGTTCCTCAGGTTTCGTCTACGATATAATAGTAAATTCTCATATAGACATAATGGGCATCTTTTATAAATGTTTGAGTGGGGGGGAGGGGTATAGACTTTAGAATATGTTTTTCAATCCCAGACATAGTTTGGTATGGGCGGTAGACTTGATGTAGTTAACATTACTGAATGATGATTTGTGGTTATTTTATCAGGTTTTCCATTCACCTTTCATTAATCCAATATAAATTTTATTGGGTTGGTTTTTAGCTGTGATGATGCATTTGTAAATAATGTTTGTGGATTTGCATTTACCATTAATGCGGCATTCTACTTTATTTTGAAAATCGCTTTTTGGGTCATTATTTTCAATTCTTGAAAAGATAATTTTTTGTTGTAGTTTTTTATAATTGTTTCGATGTTTTATTATATTTATATATTATATTTCGATATATCAGTGCAGCTGTAGCTTACCTTTACATTGTTTTTTTTTTTTTAATTTTGTGAAGTTTGTGTGTCTAACAAAAGTAAATTTAAAACATTTAAGCCGTATTTGTGGAGACGTTTTTGTTAAATGGGGGGTTGAACCATTTGATATTAAGTTTACAATTTTTGGGTGTTTTTTCTTTGATCTGATATTTACGGGAGCAGTTTTTGTATCTGCTATTTTTAGTGCTTTTAGATTTTTATTTGTTTTTAGATTGATTAAATTTAACTTTAAATTTTGCGAAAGTCTGTTGCATATTAAAGTAGGTGAGTACTTGATAAATTGTGGTGAGTGATTAGAAGACGTGTGGATGTGTTGAAAATTACCGTTGGACTTTATGGTGGCATCAAGGAAGTTAAATAATTTAAGATTTGTTTTTATATCTATTGGAAATCCTTTATCGTTAAACTTTGGAATTATATTTTTTCGCATTCGCTCCATTTCTTGGCCGTTAGAATTACGAATTATTAACAAGCCATCATTACGGTAAAGTTCTATGTTAGATTTTATAATTATATTGGATAGTTCGCTGAGTATGTAGATCCCTACAAGTTCACAAATATCAGCTCCATTGTAGCTGCCCCTTTATACGTCAAAACTTTCATGATTCAGTTTTTTTATCCACGTGTTGTTGTTGTAGTAGAGTTGGGATTTTCGACTATTTTATAATTCTAAGTTGTTTGTCTGTTATTGTGGTTTGTTGTGTTGCAAAGGAAACGGCTTTATTCAATATTTCGGTATTTATAGATGGATAAAATTCATTTTTGTCGAATAGGATGAAGAAGCAACTATTATTGTCTCCGATGCCGTTAAATCAATTAAAACATTGGTGCTGTTTTTCCATTGATTTACTTGTAGACTATTTCTTAAGTATGTGTTAGTAATGTGTAAGATATTTTTGCTTATCAATCCATTTTCGTTTTGTGCTGGGTTAATGAGACGGCAGGTTTTGGTTTAAAATTTACTTTATGATCTTTCCAGGTGATAATTGATGGAGATTTTACAGGTATTCCATTGGGTTATTCAAATTTAATTTTTAAGCTATTTGGTTGGCTTTTAGTTTGACTGATTTTTTTAAATTACTCGGTGCTTTTTTAAAGGTTTTTGTTACATTTTTGTTTATCAGTTTTTTGTTGTGACTTGAAGTGTAGAAGTTGAATACTACATCTGAAAAGTATTTAAAAAACAGTTTTGGTGTTGAAAGTTGAAATTGAAACCAAACTATTGTTTAAAAACCATTTGATATTTAAAAAAAAATTTCCATGTCTTTTTCGGTATAGCTTGTCAAAGCTTTATATGAATTATTTTATTTTGCAATCATTATTTGATGGAAATACATTTCTTTTTTTTTTCTTCTCCATTCTATTGTTATGCATTATGACTTTAAAAGAATTGTATTTTTTAAAATTTTTATCTTGTACCATTTTCTCAAAAAGTAGAGAGACAATTAATTGATAATTGTCTTGCAGACAATTAATTGATAATTTTTCTTCTACTGTAATAATACTAATAGTAATATTACAGTAGTAGCAGTAATAATTAAAACAATAGGTAATATTATTACCTAGTATTAATAGGTGTCACAATATAATATAATCATGTATAATAATATCATTGATTGTATCTAGTTTTGTTTGGATATATGATATTTCGCGAGGTTAGAACTATTTTGTTTTTCCGAACCGAGACAATCAAGTTCAAAGTTTTAATTGGACCTGCAGACCAAATAACAAAAAACTCAAACAAAACCGGTTTGTATTAATTTCCTAAACATGCTACCACAGTTTTAAAGAAATTGTATTAAAATATTTAAAGTGCAGGTGTCTGAATTACTACATCCCGATTTGCAGATATAACAATGTAACACACATTTATTTTAAAAAATACAGTGTTCTTTTGTTCTACCTCCATTTTTTGTTAAAAAATATAATACAAACTAGTATTTTTATATATATATTGTGGCAAGATGCAGTGGCGGATTAAGACTTTATGGGGTCCGGGGCTATTTTTGTTTTTGGAGGCCTTTTTATGGGCCAGGGCCTAAAAATGACTAAAAAAAAAAAAAAGGTCTTCTGAAATTTTTGAGTGCTTCTAAATTTGAGAAATTTAGAAGCTCTAAATTTCACAAATTTAGAAGCCCTCTTCTTTTGATCCGGCACTGGCAAGATGATTGTATACTTTGGCAATTAAAGTACTATAAGGTACATACCTGTTTTATTAGAAAAAAAATCTTATTTTACACTAGTGAACAAATAATATAAACACGCTATTTTGTTTAAAGTTCAATTCAACAGAGAAGATAAGTAATATATTATCTGAAGTATGTACCAAGACACAACGAAGTAAAACTTTAATTATAAGTTCTAAAAGCATAACATCTAAAATATATTGCACAATAAAAAGATATCTTAAAGAATAATTAGTTAACCAGAACCTGTGGTAAGGCCATTAAAAATATAACATTTCAGTAAGAAACCTATTGTATTTGACAATACAATAAATCATTTTAAAATACACTTATAAAACGCAATATTTACAGCAGACATATACTTGAACAGATTTTGATGGACAGAAAACATTAATACCTCTGCCATGACTAAGATCGTAGATTGTTAACTCATGCTTTGGAAGAAACATTATAACATGATTTTCTGTAGTATACATGATCTGAATGCTAGATGTTTTATCTAGATGTAAGGAACAAGCTTAAAATTAAAAAAGTCTGCAATAGCTAAAAAATGTTTAAAATTCAATTTCTTCATTTGGTAGGCACAATAAATTTTTTTTATATAAATATGAGCAATAACATGTTTTACCTTGTTAAGTTTTGTTGTTGTTTTTCTGTCGTAAAAACATCATTTTGGCGTAAATATCTTTTGATTGGATAAAACGGAGATAGCACATTATAATTTTAATTTTTAAAGGTATAGTAAGTTAATTAATTTTTTTTTACTAATTATTTGTAAAAAATAAATATTTTATCCATAAAAAGAAAAAAAATTGATCTAACTCAATTTTTTTGATTTGTGGAGAACAAAATAATTCTAACCTCGCGACTTGATAATGATGTTTTTAACTTTTTCAAAGATTTTTGTTGTCTATTTTAACATTTATTTGAATTCACTCCTATCTGTAACACTGTTAGGGTTAATTCTGCAAATATTTGCGCATTGTTTTTTGTTTTTTTTAATAAAATGATAAATGTGAGTGAGTTTTTGATAAATTTTTTTAGTAAAAGAAAACTCGCCATTATTTTTGTCTACTTTAAATAAACTTTAAAAAAAAAAGTCTACTACTGTAATAATACTAGTATTATTATTACAGTAGTAGCAGTTAATAATAATCAAATTAAAAGGTAATATTATTACCTATTATTAATAGGTAATAATATTACCTATTAATTTAATTATTAGTATTTTTTACTGCTACTACTGTGATATTGTTATTATAGTTTAATTTCTCTAATTGGAATCTCATTAGTTCGAAAACCGTTTAAAAGCCTAAAACGTACTGAAATACAATCATAAAAAGTCATAATTTACATTATTTCCCAGCGAATTCGGTTGGAGAGTTTGACTTACTTGAATAGAAAATATGTAACTTAAATGACAAAAATTTTATTAGCAGAAAGAGAAAGTAAATTGGTGGAACTAAAAAAAAATTTTTTAAACATGCTATAAAAACTTGCGTAACAGACAAGTTGTATTGCAGTATCCATCGAACTGGGGCAGATAAGTTTAGCGTAAGTATATGGAGACAGCTAAAAGTTCGATTTTCGATGCAGCTTACACTTTATTTCCAACGGACACTGATCCACTGCTGCAATATTTGCACAACTTTTGAAAAATCAAAAGGAATTAAGAATGTTTTACACAATTGACTCGTGTAATAATTCCGGGAAACACTTTAAATACTTATTTTTATGCTTTTTTTTTTTTTTTTTTTTTAATTTTATTTAATTTTCCGTTTTTGTTACAATTAAATTCCGTAATATAATACCAGATACTCTTATTCTTTCAAAAATAAACCAGTTATAAATATAAAAAATCAAAGACAAAATAATAGGAGTTAGTTATACAAAAATAAATAAAAACGCGGAAAACTTGCAGAAGACCATTAAATCTTATCATCAAGAACCGTTGTAATTATGTTTTTACAATATTAAATTCCTATAATAGTGTTAAAATCAAAACTTAATTAACTAAGGTAAAAAGTGTTAAAACCAAAAACTTTTCAATGGAAAAAGACAAAAACAAATAAACAAACAAACGAAAAAACAAAGCAGTTTAAAAGAAATCATTAATAAGATTTGTATACTTTGAAATATTATTTTTTATTAGTTTTTGAAAGCAATTTATGTTGTTTATACCTGGTAAATTACTATATTTTGCTAAGATTTTATTCCAGATATGCGGAGCACGATACGTAATTTTAAATTGTTCTTGTTTAGTTTTGCACAATGGTTCAATTAAGCCTGTTGTGCGTAAAGTATATTTAATGTTAGGTTTTATTTCATAAAGATCATTAAAAATTGAGGGGCATTGTTGAAATTTACTTTTGTACATGAGACGTAAAATTTTATAAACGTTTATATCGTATAAGGTAAAAATATTCATAATTTCGAACAGTGGTTTTGCATGTTCGTTTTTATTTTTAAAATTCATTATTCTTAAGGCATGTTTTTGTTTTCGATAGAGTGTTTCAAGCTTGCTTTTAGATGTACTACACCACGCAATATATGCGTAATTCAAGTAACTTTGTAAAAAACTGAAACAGATTTGTTTTAGACGATGCTTATTAAGTAAATCCCGTGACTGATATAGAACGCTAATACTTTTTGATATTTTGCTGCCAATATAGGCAATATTGGCAGACCAAGAAATTTTGAGAACACCAAGAAATTTTGTGACTCTTTCGCGACTAATTTCTGTGTTTTCAATAACTAGTTTTGGAAAAGAAATAGGAATTTTTTTTTTTTTTTTTGAAAGGGTGGAATAATGAGAACTTTGTTTTATTTGAATTAATAGAAAGTTTATTTGCATTGAACCATAGTGAAATTTTATATAACTCGTTGTTCATTCATTTGTACGAAGAGTTGAGGTATATCTTTTCCTGAAATAAAATAGTTTCTGTCGTCAGCAAACATTATTGTGTATTATTGGCCCAAGAATAGATCCTTGTGGAGTACCCCAAGGATCTATTCTTGGGCCTCTACTTTTCCTAATATACGTGAATGATCTCTGGAGAGCGTCAAATATATCAAATATTTGACGCTCTCCAGAGATCATTTACGTATATTAGGAAAAGTAGAGGCCCAAGAATAGATCCTTGGGGCACTCCACAAGAAATTAAAGATGAATTTATAAGTTTTTCATTTCCGTAATATATGGACTGTGTACGTTTACTCAGGTAATCTGCTATCCATCTGCAGGATACGCCTCTTATGCCGTACATCTTTAGCTTTTTTATCATTATTTTATGATCCACTGGGTCAAAGGCCTTGGAGAGGTCAATAAACACGCCTAAAGTGAGTTCTCCGTTTGCAAAAGAGTTTTTTATTTCATTAATTAAGTGAAGTATTGCATGTTCAGTTAAAGTGCTTTCCTGGAATCCAAACTGTTTTGAATAGAATAAGTCATTATCTTAAAAAAATGCATATAACCTATTGAACATAATTCGCTCAAAAATCTTAGAAAAAATGGAAAGTATAGATATTGGTCTATAGTTTCCAATATCCGTTTTATCGCCTGATTTATATTTAGGTTTAACTTTTGCTGATTTAAGTATATCTGGAAAGATACCCTCATTCAGTGAACGTTTACAAATTTTAAATAAAGGCACTTTTAGCTCATTATAACAGTCAATAACAATGTTGCTGTTTATACCATCAATTCCAGAAGATTTATTACGTTTCAAACTTTTAAAAGCTGTTTCGTAATCTTTAAAGGTTAAATTCTTATTTTTAAATTGATTTTTATTGTAATGAAGGTATTCCTTAAATGATTTATTTACATTTGGAATTTTTGCCGCAAGTTTAGGTCTTATATTCACAAAAAAATTGTTAAATTCATTTGCTATATTGTTTTCATTGGCAATAGTTTTATTTTTAATATGTAAGATTTTCGGAAAGAAAGATTTATTGATTTTCGGTTTTCCAATTATTTCATTTAGTACTTACCAAGTTTTCCTAGAATTTAATTGACACTTTGCTGATGCTGATGCTTGTTGTTTTTTAATTGTTATAATTTTTTTGCCATTTATTTTTAAAAGTTAGAAGTAATTAAAAAAAGCTAAAAATTAATATTCACAAAATGTCTTTTGTTATCTTTGTAAAAGTGTTTACAAAGTTAATGTAAGCAAAATTTCTTAGCTTTATGATTAAAAAAAAAATAATCCATTTTATATTCTATAGAAATCAGACAGAAATTTCAATATTTTTATTAAAACAGTTTTTACATTTTTTATTTCATTTTATGCAATCTCATAGATATCTTTTAATTAAACATTTCTATTGAAATTATAAAAGTAATTTTATTTAAATGCTTATTAAAGAGTTGTTTTTTGTCATACATAGTTGTCTTACATGATCTTCTAAATAGTTATTTTTATTGTTATGATTGGTTGCTAGTTAGTAGTTAGCGACCTGCCTAACCAAATCACTGTCGTTAATGTTACAAATTATTTCTAGCTTATAAAGCTAGCTAGTCTTTAACTTATCTGGCTAGCAATTCTTGTGGCCAAATCACTGTCTTTATTGTTACGAGTTGTCGTTAGCTAGTCGCTTGCTTATAAAGCCAGGTAGTCGCTAGCTTAAATAACTAGCTAGTCGCTAGCTTAAATAGGTAGCTAGTCATTAGCTTAAATAGGTAGCTAGTCGCTAGCTTAAATAGGTAGCTATTCACTAGCTTAAATAGGTAGCTAGTCTCTAGTTTAAATAGGTAGCTAGTTGCTAGCTTATTTAACCAGCTAGTCGCTAGCTTAAATAGGTAGCTTATACAGCCAGCTAGTTGTTAGCTTATGTAGCTGGCGATTCTTGCGGCCAAATTGCTGTCTTTATTGTTACGAATATTGCTAGCTAGTCGCTAGCCGTTTTTCCACCGGGTATTAATGAAATAAATCGAAAAACCTCCATTGCTATTTTAGTTGTTCATTATACTAGTTTATGCAAATCAAATGTAAAATAAATTAATCAAATAACCCCTTTGCCTCCCAAATGGATATTGGAATCTAAGCTGTTTTCAAATTCTAAAGGGTTATCTGACAAAACATACTTCCACTAACTCTAAAAGAACTTGAAAAAAAGTGGGACAGAATAATAGCACAAAATTAGGTGCCGTAAAACGGAACTGTCACGAACATACAAATATACCAGTATTATATCGTGTAAAGTTGATCTTATAATACAATTTTCTATAAAATTATATTTTTATAAGTAAAATTTTACACATTTCCATTAACAATAGAAACTATTATAGATATGAAATGTGACAGTAGTTATAAAAACATAAAAACTTAAAAGTTGTAAATAAAAAAGAAAGTATTTTAAAGTATTTTATTATTTAAAGTTACTTTATTTAATACTAAAGTATTTTATTAAATAATTAAAAAGTATATAACTATTTAAAAGTTTAAAAAGGAGAAATATCAAAAATAAATTTTATTAGGATGTTTTCATTGGGTTACATGAATCTATCTTTATTTAAAAGTTACACTTATACTTATTGATATTTTAAATGGTAATACTAATGAGACTGAGCATGAGAAAGAATGAGTCTCGTATCATGATTAATAAGATTTTTGATAAACTACTTCGTTTGAACGCTACCCAGTAACTTTGAGCTGCGTTTTGTATTAAGTACTCCTATGTATAAACATTCACATTTTGTAATAATTGTTAGAAATCTATATGATAATGACAATGATTACAGAGAAATTTAAACAATGCACAAAGTGGCGTAGGAAGGTTTTTAAAAGTTTGAAACCAACTTTTAAACACCTTAAAACAAAATAAAGTTCAAACCCCCCTCAATTTGAGGGGATTGCAAATTTTATATGGTCATGAAATTTAAAATTTATCGATGAATATAAGTCTAGTTGAAAATAGTACAAAAAATATTTCATCAACTTGTTGCTCTCACATTTGGGGCAAGAGAGGGGAGGGCTAAAATTTTAGGGTTTCTTGTTCCCATTCTCCTGTCACAGTAATTTTTTTTTTGAAAAATCTTTTTGTCATACATATAAACGTAAAAAAATTTGGAATATTCTTTTTGTTTAAAAGTCGGTTATTTCAAATATTTAAAAACCTTCCTACGCCACTGAACGCATCTAATCTTCTAAAATAACTTCAAATTGCACAATGTCACATATGTGCAAAAATCTTTTGTACATATGTGACAATGTTCAATTGTATAATACACCTCTGGAATCAGGGCCGTCCCGAACGGGGGGTGTAAGGGGTATCCCCCCTCCCAAAGCTTTCATATAAGCATTTTAGTTATCACATTGATCAAGTTTTGAACTTGTTGGCAAATTGCAAATATTGAGAACCTTTTTGTTTTGGTGTCTCTAGTTGGCAAAAAAATACTTACAACACACCCCTCGCCCCCATGGAAGACCTCTTTGGGACGACCTTGTCTGGATTATATATCAGCATTTGAGTTAGAGAACTACTTGCAACTAATAAGATTAGTACGTTTAAAACATAACCATGTTGCACAAGTATATAAAAGAATTAATGAAATGATCAATGTTATAAAATTATCTCAAACAGTTTTTAATAAAACAAATGCTAATGTAAAAGTTGGTTGTTTTTAAACAAATCATCGTATGTTTTTAACCGGAATATTCAGTTAATTCAAAATCCATTGATGTTTATTTTTTGAGATATAATTTAAAGAGTATTGTTTGTACCAAAATTATAACCATTTTAGTGATTAAGTGTGTATGTTTACATCTGATTTGTTACTTTACAATTACTTTATAATAAATGTTAAACTTTCAGAATCAAAAAGTTTAGATTAGTTTAGATAGATAAATGCTTATGTTAATGTTTAGTGCAAGTGACGTGTTGTTAAATGTTATATATAATTTTTTTTTGTTCTATTAAAATACTTTATTCTGAAAATTAATACTATTTCTGAAGACAATGTTTTAAAAATATAACTGTTTCATTACACTAATATAGGCAAGGTAAATGATAACAACAACATTATATATGGTTTTTTTTTAGTTGTTAAAATTCATATTAAAAGTATTTATAATAACGTCAAATAGATGATAATCTAAATAGGAACTTAGTTTAGGCTTTTTTTTTATAGATGCTCTGGCAAAGGAAAGACTAACAAAAGAAAATGTTGATCAATTAATAGGAGGCTATTTAAAGAAAGCTCCCAGAAATGAAGATAAAAAAAAGTTTATTTTTGTAAAATCATTGAATATGTTTTAAGGTGGTTATCAGGTAAAAAAATTATTTTTTGATTGCCAACTTAATCATATACCAAAGTTAGTTTAAAAGAAACATACTTATTAATATAATTAAAAATGATAAAAAAAAAATAATTTCCTTTTTTTTTTTGCTGAATCAGCATAAAATGCAAAAAAATCAACGAAAAAAGAAAACAACATTTTCTCAGCCTCTTTATGACATTATAAGCCAAAACTTACAACACTGATAGATTATAGTGTATTAAACAAAAGCTTACTAGAAAAACTAAAAATAATTATTATTTTTAAAATGGCAGCTTTTTCAATTTTAACGGAAATTATTGATACAAAAAAAAAAGGTAAAATATGAATATATTCAAATGGAAACAAGCTTAAGATTAGTTCTAGTAAGCTATTGCAGTTCTATCTATAAAGAAACAACCCTGAAAATTTGAACTCAATTGCATATCTGGTTAAACAGATATGAATGATTCGCTTATTGCAGTCAGGCAAAAACAAACAATTGAGAAATCAAGCTTCAAAGTTTAAAAACAATTTATTAATTAAAAATTTCCTGTAATATAAGAGTCTACTCCCTCTTTTTCTTTCTCCTTATCAATATAACCCTTCCTGATACATCTCCTTTTCCTTCTAGCCCTTTTTTGCTTTGGAGTTGAATTTTTAATCGTGTTCTTTACTCTTGATACGTCCTTCTTCCACGATCCTTGGATCATAAAACTTCCAGGCAAGAGCTGCAAATAATCAAAAATTCTTGTGAAACCTCTCAAACCATCATTGTAATTTATTACAGCTGAAGCAACACCAAGATCTAGTACCTTTTTAGTAACAAAAATATTTTTTGGACACTTTTTCCAGATTATCTGGTTGAAAGCCTCATTTGGATTTTGTGTTGCGCCATCCAGGCATCTTGATAACAAATCATCTGACCGTAGTGCCAAGAATGTGTCTTTAAGAATACTTTTAATAGCAAGACAATAACTCTGGTTCAAAAGTTTAGTTAATTATACAGACCCATGAAAAGAAATAATTGTTTAAATCTAGGTCTTTGGGTAATATATCTATAAAAAATTATTGGTTGCTATGCGGTTGTTAAGTAAATTTTTTTTACTCTTACCAACTAAAACAATTTTTTTACATTTTTTTATTAATTAACCCATATCATGTTATATATGGTTAAAAAGCCAATTAAATTTTAATCAAAGTTGGCTGATAAACTAAAAAACACATTTTTTCACAAAAATCGCTATTTTTTTACCTGATAACCACCTTAAATTATTGTTGCATTCTTTTGAATTTATAATTTTAATTTATATCAACGATATTTACTTATCATTTAGTATACTAAACTTCAATCTTTTTGCTGACGACACTCAAGTTTTTTATACCCTTTCTAACATTTCTAACATTTTTAATTCTGGTTCTCTCCCAACAAGGCTGCAAGCAACCACTATTAAGTTGGGAGTAACTAGAAAAAAAGAATAGAGTTATAGAGCAAGGAAAGAATTGACAGAAAACTTAAAAAAATAAAGTTTGTATGAGTCAGGAAAATATGAAGATGGGAGGGTTGAAGTACGGTGAAAAAACTAGATAAATAAAAGTTTTTAGAGCATGCAGGACAAACACTGTAAAAGAATGAGACTTTGCTGATAGACAAGTAAAGCGAGAATGAGTTTTAGTTGATGGAACTAGAGATGATAGCTCCTTTGAGCCGCGACCTTGATAGTATTTGCAGAAAAGAGAAAATACAACTTAACGACGATAGGAAAGAGGCTCAAACTTAGCTGACAGAATGGGTCCAACTACGTTTACAATGGAATTTTTAGACCTTGTCTTGAAGAGAAAGAGCATCATTAGAAGAACCAGCCCAAATATGACAACTGTATTCCATACCGGGACGAATAAGAGATTTGTAGAGGTAAAAAATGGAATCAAGAGAGAAAATGGCGAACAATAATCGATCGATGAGCAAATAAGTTAGAAAAAGCGCATTAATCTAATAGAAAACAAAATTTAAAAAAATATTGTATTATGTATAAAACTAGATATATGTTAGATAAAAACTGTTTAAAACCTATTTACTTTTCATTTATTCATTCAGGCAATGTTACGATAACTAAAATAGAATTAGTTATTGTAACAATTGCCTGGGCAAGCACTTATCCTTCAAGAATAACGTGAAACAACAAGCAAACCGCCTTATATTAAATGCTAATAAACACACCAGCGCCAATACACTGCTTAGAAAGCTTGGAGTGCTAAATGTTTATCAATTAAATATTAATAATATTCTTATATTCATGTTTAGATTAAATTATCAAATGTTGCCTTATATTTTTGAAGACTATTTCTTTATTATAGATCATAAATATCAAACAAAGCATTTGTTGCTTAATTATCAGGTATCAAAAACTTTGTTAAAACAATCCGAATTCTCGATAACATATCAAGGGCCGCATCTGTGAAACTCATTTCACCTAAATAGTAATGAAACTACAATTTCAATTCAAAATTTTTAAAGTACCTAAAAAAAACAACTTTACATATCTTAAATTATATTTTATTTTTAATTTTTATTTGATTTTATGTTTTCAATTTTTCCTTTTGTTAAAAATCACTCTTTACATCATTGCTTATCTTTATATATTTTTATTTTTTATTTATTTTAAGTTTTATTGTATTCAGAACATAACAAAACAAAAAAATGTAACACTTTTTATTTAAAAGTATTTAATATTATTTTACTGAGGTTGTAATTTTTTTTATATGATATATTTTTATTTGTTTAATTTGTATATTTGATACATGGGGGGGGGGGGGGGGTTAGATAATAAGAATTTTGCTTGTACTGTTACATCTTAATATTGCAAATAATTTATTATGAAGGTGACAAAAAATATATAAAAATATGTAATAAATAAATGAAATAAAAAATAAATAAATAAAATAGTAGCTTCTATAGGTGTTTTTTGAATTAAAAATAAAAAGCAATATAATACTAAAATCAATAATTTTACAATCCCAAAAAAAACTTTGAAAATTTTATATCTCCTATTTTAAAAACCTTTAAACCTCATGAATACAATTTTATAAACAATTTAAATGCCTAATGCCTAAGCAATGAATACTATAAACATGATAAATTTATTAAAGATAAAGTCAAAGAATATTTCAGCATTTTAAGTGTTAACATATATGAGTTAAAATTTTTCTCTATGAGTAAAAATTTTGAATCTTTAAAAAATTTCTATTACTCTTTAAATTATCTGTTTGATGTAATTTGTATTTCAGAAACATAAGAGGAAGCGAATATGCCTTTGTTAGAAAGTTCTCTTTATCACTTTATAAATTGATTTATCACTTTATAAATTGATTAGCCAACCACGAGTGAGCGGCATTGGAGGCAAAGTTACTATTTATATTCGTTAAAAAAAAAATAAATAAATAAAAATTAAAAAAAAAGCAATTAGCAAAACAAATAAACATATAGAAACCTTATGTATAGAAGTTTTAAACAAAACTAACAAATCATTACTTATTTGTGTAATGTCAGGTCAGGAGTATGGTCTTCATGATCATCCTGCTACTGGTAACATGTAACCCAGTGCAACCTGTTCCATGTTCTGCTGCCTTCAAGGATTTGCTTTCTAAGCAAAGGCTGGAAGGAGTGTGCTTCCTGTCATCAGTACTATCTTATATCAGTCATGTCTATAGTAATATTTTTTTTTTTTTTTTTGTATAGTTGGAGGTGCCTTAGTTACTGTATTAGCTCACCTGTAATCTACTTTATATGTATATTTGTGTTCTGTCTGAACCTCTGGCGCGGTGTTCGCTCACCCGTAAGTTACTTTATGTTTTTTATGTATGTTTGTATTCTGTCTGAACCTCTGGCGCGGTGTTGACTCACCCGTAAGTTGATTTATGTTTGTTTGTGTTCTGTTTATTCTCTGATGCAGCGTGAGCTCAGTAACTAGCTACTTACTCCAACTACAAAACCTACACTCACCTTAGACTCTTGTATTTTGTTAGATGCAGTGTTTTTCCTAATGCACTTCCAAAATATCATGTCTGGTTTTCTCAGAGTACTGTTGCGGGAAGTAACTCCTTTTATCTACTCCAGGTCAGGTCATGATAATCAAGATCAATCTTGCTACTGGTATCACGTAACCCAGTACCACCTGCCACAAGCCCTGCTGCCTTGCAGAGTGAGCTCTTCTTAGACAAAAGCTAGGAGAAATAAACTCCGACTAAAAATTCCCCTGCCTTGGGGCTCTTGGTTGAATAAAGGCTAGAGATGGTGTCTCGATAAAAACACTCATCTTGGGCAGATGTTAACTGCATCCAGCTAAACATCCCCTGCCATGGGGCTCTTGGTTGAGTAAAGGCTAGAGATGGTGTCTTGATAAAAATACTCATCTTGGGCAGATGTTAACTGCATCCAGCTACTGTCTTTTAGAAGGCCTCCTAGGCAAAAACTTTAGAGGTAAGCAGTAAAATTCTGCTAACCAGCCTCAAACCCCTTCTTCATCTATTAGGCTGGCGTAGATGTAACATGTGTTACATTGTTTCCTGCCTAGGATGATGAAAGTTGAATCTCCTTGACTCTACTCAAAGAATTTTGCTTATGCCTCCTTGATAATGGCTATGCAACTCCTGTTATCTCCATATGAGGGTACAGCTCTAAAACTCAGTTTAATGGTTCTGAGGCCGGCTGGTAGTAAGGTTTCCCGAACTCTGTGGTAGCTCTCAGAGAGGCTAATTCCATCAACAGCTGCAAAATGTCAGAGTATTAACAGTGCCATGTTGCACATTGATGGTGTCCCTGTTAATGCTTTTGGTGTGCATTGTCAAGGCCACATAAGGAGCCCTATGTCACGGCTTAGGGTTAATTAACAGGACTGAGACAACGGCATAGCTCATTGATTAGGAGGATGTGCTCTATCTATGAATGAGTCAAGTTCTCATTAAACCCAAATCATGACCAAAGTAACCAAAAATTTTAAACCTAAAAAACCATCCTTACCACCTAAATGTTTTAATATATCTTTTACAAATATTCGCGATCTGCGAAGCAACTTTCCGTCAGTTGAGTCTTACCTCCTGCAAAATTCACCAGACTTGCTTGCACTCAGTGAAACAAATTTAAATTCTGCAATTCCTTCTTCAGATGTCAGTGTTGATGGGTACTATCATTTGATTCGTAAAGACTCCAATAGTCACATGCTAGGTTTAGGGGTATACATACGCATTAATTCCCCTATTTCTCGTGAAATCAGGTTCGAATCCTTTAACCATTCTTTTATGTGCTTTCGCCTAGCACCTCTTCACTCTATCACCTTTCTCTTTGTTCTTTATCGTTCTCCTTCTTCCCATGATTGCACTACTTTAGATTTTATCTCTGATCAAATTGACCATGCCCTCTCTTTTTACCCCCTCTGCCAATATTGTTGTTGTTGGTGATTTTAATGCCCATCACACTGAATGGCTTGGCTCTAACACCACTGATCCTTCTGGCACTAAAACCTTTAACTTTTGCGTTTCTCAATCTCTTACTTAGATAGTTAACTTTGTGACTCGTTTTCCTGACAACCCTAATCATTTACCTTTACTCCTTGACTTATGTCTCGTCTCTGACCCTAGCTTATGTTCAGTTTCTCCCTTTTCTCCCTTAGGTGGTTCTGACCATGCAATGATCTCTATAAATCTTTCTTCTCGTACTTCTTTTTTGGGCTCACATTATCATCGCACCACCTACTTCTACCCTAAAGCTGACTGAGATTCTTTTCGTGATTATCTTCGTGATGGTCCTTGGGCTGATGTTTTTTCTCTCTCAGCTGATAAATGCGCCTCCTACGTAATCTCCTGGATTCAGGCTGGAATGGAAGCTTTTATTCCTTTTCGTCGGTTTCAAGTCAAGCCTCATTCTACTCCATGTTTTCTCCTTCTTCTGCGGCTGCTAATCCAATCGTTATCATTTTTTTCATCTTTTTCAAAAGAACAACTCTTTTGAGAACAAACGGCTATTTATTATTGCAAGAAATCGATGTAAAAAGGTGCTTTCTGACGCTAAACTCCATTATTCTTAGTTCACTAAATCTCGCTTCCTATCACAGAAGTTAGGCTCTAAAGACTTTTGGAAAATCTTCAACAGCATTATTAACAAGGGTAGATCTAACATGCCATCTCTCATTCATGGTACTGATCTTATTACCTCTCCCAAGGATAAGGCAGAACTATTTGTAAAGAACTTTTCTTCTAATTCCACTCTTGAATTTTATGGACATTCTCTTCCTTCCATTCCAGTCAAACAGGTTGACTCATTGTTAGACATTCAAATTACTCCGGCTTCTGTTGCTAAAGTCATATCTCAATTAAACTCGTCAACAGCTTGTGGTCTAGACAACATTCCTGTCACAGTCTTGCAGAATTGTTCTCCAGAACTTTCTTCAATTCTCTCTAAACTATTTAACAAGTGTTTGACTGAGTCTTGTTTTCCTGCTTGTTGGCATCTGTGGTTCCAATATTCAAAAACTCTGGAGAAAATTTTGACCCCTCCAATTATCGTCCGATCAGTCTTCTTTCTGTTATTAGCAAGGTCTTTGAGTCTTTGATCAACAAATTCCTCACATCTCATCTTGAGTCAAATAAACAACTGTCAGACAATCAATACGGTTTTCGATTCTCTCGCTCTACGGCCGACTTGCCAACTGCTGTAACTAAAAGATTTTATCGTGCATTAGATGGAGGCGGTGAGGCTAGCGCTATTGCTCTTGACATATTCTAAAGCTTTTGACAAAGTTTGGCATTGAAGAAAAAAAAAAGTGTTTCCCAGAAATACCATAAGCTTGCTTTATATGGTGTTTCTGGGAAAGTTTTAGAGATTATCAAAACATTTCTTTCTAACCGGTTTATTAAAGTCATCCTTGAAGGCCAACACTCTTCTTTATTTCCAGTAACTTCTGGGGTTCCTCAAGGTTCCATCCTGGGCCCTGTTTTGTTTCTTATCTACATAAACAATCTTTCTGACAACCTTTCATCTAAAGTAGCTCTTTTTGCTGATGACTCAACTTTATACTCCTGTCTTGACAAAAAGTCTCTTTACGATCGCCAAAAACAAGCAGCTGATCTTGAATCCGATCTCACTTCATTAATAGATTGGGGTTCACAGTGGCTTTTGAATTTCAACTCTAACAAAACCCAGTTGTTTACTGCAAACAACTACCGTAATATGGTCAACATTCCTATATTAATGAATGGCAATACTTTTACTGAGTCCTCCTCTTTACGTCTTCTTGGATTATCGCTTACTACTGACCTTTCATGGAAACCATATATGCTAAATTAGCTTCTGCTAAAGTTGCTTCTCTTTATCGTACTCGCCATTTCCACTCGTTTTACTCGTCATTCAGCTAAGTCTCATTCGTTTACTGTATCTGTCCCTGCATGCTCTAAAAACTTTTATTCATCTAGTTTTTTTCCCCGCACTTTAATCCTTTGGAACTCTCTCCCATCTTCATGTTTTCCTAACTCATACAACCTTCAAAATTTTGAGTCTTCTGTCAACCGTTTCCTTGCTCTATAACTCTGTTCTTTTTTTTCCTAGTCTCTCCCAACTTAATAGTGGTTGCTTGCAGCCTTGTTGGGAGTGAATGCATAACATATCATCACAAATGTGTAAACATGATATTTATTTTTTGCAGGTGATTTAAATATAGATACTTTACATTACGAAATGTTTTCCAGCACTAAATCTTTTTTTGATTCATTACTTGAATTTAATATAATTCCTACTATTTTTAAACCAACAAGAATTACGCAAAAAACTTCTTTTGCCATTGACAATATTTTAACAAACAACTTATATAATTCTGATTTTGAATCTGGTATTTTAACTGCTGATTTTTCTGATCATTTCCCCATTTTTCACATTGCACGTGATATTCTATCTAATAGTGATAATAAAAAATGTTTTGTCACTAAAAGAAACCTTACTAAAAAAAATCTCAATAATTTAAAAAATAAACTATTTGAGGAGTCCTGGAAAAATGTATACTCAGCTAAGGATCAAAATCAGGCATTTAATAACTTTATGGCTACTTTTAAATGTATTTTTGATACTGTCTGTCCAATAATAACATTTGAAGTAAACAATAAAGAGTTAAAAAATCCATAGATGACGAGTAATTTTATAAAATCGTCTAATCGAAAGCAAAAACTTTATATAGAATTTTTAAAATCAAAGGATGAAGGTGATGAAAAAACATACAAAGCCTAAACATAAACAGTTTTTTCAAAAAAATATTAGACAAACTTAAAAAAAATATGGTCGATTATAAACGAAGTAACTTGCATAGAAAGAAAGAAATTCTTTAGCATACCTCAAAAAGTATTTTGTGATAATAAATACATTACAAATAAATTAGATATTTACTATGAACTTAACAAACACTTTGTAAATCTTGGTGTCAATCTAGCTTCAAAAATAGTGATGCCAAATAAGAAGTTTGATGAATTTATTGGAGAAAAACTCCTATCGTATATATCAAATGAAAAATATCCTATAAAGGATTTAGCAAAGTTTTGACTGAAATAAGTCATGCGGATATGATGACATTACTAGCAATGTAGCAATACACGTCATTAAATGTATTAGAAAACCCTTATTTCATCTAATATCGTCTTCTTTTGAACACAGTACTTTTCCTGAAATGTTAAAAATTGCTAAAGTCAATCCTGTTTATAAAAATGGAGATTGTAATAATATGTCTTACTACCGCTCCTAGCAGTGTTCTCTAAAGTTTATGAAAAAGTAATCGACAATTAAATTTATAGTTACTTGAAGTTAAACAAACTTTAATATGAAAATCAATTTGGTTTTCAAAAAAGTTGCTCAACAGAACATGCTATCATTGAACTTACTAATAAAATATTTCAATTTTTTGATAAAAGGGATCATGTACTGGGAATGTTTACAGACCTTTCAAAAGCATTTAATACAGTTGACCGCAAAATTAAAACATCAAAATTAAAACCAAATTAGTTATGGTATCAAAGGACTAAATGGGTAAAAATCTGAGTAACAGAAAGCAGTTTGTAATTAACAAAGAGTCGAGTGTTCTTGATATTGAGTGTGGGGTCTCTCAAGGCTCAATCCTAGAACCGTTATTGTTTTTAATTTACATCAATGACATGTATAAAGCATCATCAATAGAATCTTCAATAATGTATGCTGATGACACAACTTTATTTTATAATCATAATAATTTAAAATTGATGTTCGAAACAATGAATACTGAACTGGAAAACTTTAATTTATGGGCTAGAGCAAATAAACTATCTTTAAACTGTGAAAAAACTAACTATATATTTTTTAATAATATAGGTCAATCAATGTCTCTACCGTTAAAAATTCCAGAGTCGCTCATTAACAACATAACAATAAAGCGGGAAAATATGGAAAGTTTCTTGGTGTTCAAATTGATGAAAATTTATCATGGAGAAATCATATTGAACACATTGAATAAAAAATATCTTCTGCAATAGGTATTTTATATAAATGTCGCCCGTTTCTTGATTTCTGTTCAAGAAAAAAAACTTTACTTTAGCCTAATTCACAGTCATCTCACATATGCTAATATAGTGTGGGCTAATACACACAAAACAAGTTAGGAGGTTGTTTAAAAGCTAATACCGGATGAATATTAGAAAAAACATTTTTGACTCTTTCGTTCTGAGATACTTTGAGTAAAATGTTAGTTTCTGTTATTAAAGGTTAACAATTGAGATTACTATACAATGTTGTCACTAAAGAAAATGTTTCTTTAGACTTCTTTTGTGACGCTGGTCCTTGTAGTTTTGCGTTATGGAATGCTTTATCTATAATTACATCAGGATATTCACAATCTTTCAACCATGACTTTAGTTCAGCTAGACGAAGTTATTCAATTTCGTAATTAGATGTAAAAACAATTATTCTTTTAGCTAAATTATAAGAAATTTTCTTTTTAATGTGTAATGGATGATGGCTGTTATAGTTAAATTAGTCATGAGTGTTCGTTTCTTTATAATAAATGTCTGTTTGAATTTTTTTATAGTTTTCAAGAGTAATTGCAATGTCTAAACAGTTAATTACATTGTAGGTGTTAGCATTTTTAGAAAACTCTTTGCGAAAATCGGTTGTAAAACTAATTGATTCATTTAATTCAGTTAGAGAAATTTTAAAATTTACACCTGAATTCATAATTGAGTCAGCATCTTCTATTTTAAATAACAATAATTTTATATTCGATAAACAATTATTTCACCAAACAACTGGTACAGCCATGGGTACAGATTTCGAGCCAGATTATGCTTGTCTTACTATTGGGTTTCTAGAAGAGACTAAGCTTTTTTCAGTAATTTTACCTCAGTATTTTTCAAACCGTGAAGTAGATGATATAAAAAAATTTTATTTTAGATATATTGATGATGGTTTTATAATCTGGCCAAAACATCTTGATATCATAAATCAAAACATCTTGATATCATAAATAGTGCTTAAAGTTTATTTAATCAATTATATAAAAATACTTTGTATTAGTGTATTTTTTTGGAAAAATAAAAAAAAAATTTTTAGTAATAAATATTTTGAGAAAAAAAGATTTACTTTTGTTTACTGGCTTGACTATCTTTTGCTTTATATATATATATATATATATATATATATATATATATATATATATATATATATATATATATATATATATATATATATATATATATATATATATATATATATATATATATATATATATATATTAAGGTATAGAAAAAATAAATATATATAATAGTTATTATACCAGGATTTATATTAAAGTTCGCATCAATATTAATGTATCAATATTATATTAATGTATTTTTTATCAATCTGATGCGTAATAAATGTGTATATATATATTTTTTTTATCACGATAATAAATGTATATTTTATATGGCATGCCTGGAGAAGAAAAAAATAAAAAAATAAAAGATATAAACTTGTAAATTATTTACATTTTAATTTTGAGTGTATATTTTAAATAATTGGTCACGAAGTGAAAACAACTTATCTTTAGCGATAACTTGTAAGATGAGAAGACAGAATTAAAAATAAAGCTAAAAAATAACTATACAATATTTCAGTTTATTTAATACTTAGTCAAAATATACAATTCCACTTTTATGACGTAAAATAAAAAAGAAAATTTGAGTCACTGTTTACAAGCAAAAACGTGAAATCACGCACAATTTAGCATGCAACAAAACCTCTGACGCGCTGAATAAAATCAGTTGTTTTCTATTTACCATTTAATTTCAAAAATCGCTGTCCTTTGTTTATACTTAACTTTTAAAGTGTCAACAACTATAAAAATCTTTTGTTTCGACTTCGGAAGTTTTGTTCATTCTTTTTCCCTACGGACAAAGTTAATAAAGCGGCGTTTGCAAAGAAAAAAAAGGTAAAGCATTTATAGAAAAAAAACAAAGAATACGGTGTTTTTGAAATTTTCCTTAATTTAATAACGAAGTTTTTGTAAGTTTTAACTTTATATACTAATCTAATCAAAGTTTATGAAATATTTGTTAATAATTATTTAGATGTTGATTTTTAATTAGATTTTGATGAAACACGTGATACATATGGCATAGTATAAATATAAATAGGTCATGGCATAATATATGCAAAAAGAAATGGCATAGATATGAATATAAATAGATCTAAATATTCAAATAGTTTTTTTTTTCAGAAAAACACTAATTTAAGGATTCACTTGTTATGGCAGAAATATTTCACTATTAAGTGCATATATTTGCATGTTCATACTTTTTAGAGCAAATTTTAGCATAAAAGAATATTTGTCAAAAAATTATAAAAATGTTACAAAAAATCAAGGTTTAGCGAAAACTTAATTTTTCTCTAAAAGTTTATTTCTAATAGTTGCAGAATGGGGTGTTCCAAAAATGCAACTTTTTAACAGAATCAATATATTCAAAACATATTTTAGTATAGCACCTTAAGATAAATGTCTTGATACATATTTTAGTATTTTACTTATCACCTTAAGATAAATGTCAGGTGTGTAGATTTTCATTTTTATCAAAAATGTCTGGTTTTTAAATGGAAAAACAAAATCTGAAAAAAATAGCTGTTTCAATTTCAAAATATTTTTATTTTATTTAAAATATTTTTTTTTTTTATTTGTTTGTACACGCTTCTTCTATTCTATTTAACAACAGCTGTTATCTGACTGACATATCTAAGAACAGCTGTTATAACATCCATATCGAAAGTCTCTGACTTTTGATATGTATGTTATAACATGTGGCGCAAAATCTTTGAAAAACTTGAAGCTGGAATGATTGTCTACAAATTTGCCATTAAGAATTCAAGACAGTTTATCTTGCATGCATTGATTGAGTATGAAAATCTGGTACCATTAAGGATTTTTCTTTGTTAGTTATGTCTAAATCTTCATTTAGTACAATAATAACATTCTTAGCCTAATAATATCTGTCTAAGAAGAGGATTTTAAACACTTATCTAATATTTTATTTTTCTATGTTTTTGCCTATTTCAATAGCGTTTAGATTTTTAGATGGTGCCTGTTTTATGATAGATAACAGTAACCAAGGAATGTAAAATATTGCTATTTAAAGTGCAATATTGTTGACATCTTCTCTATTGTCATCAACTCCAGTTTCTTCAAGTTGTTAAAGTATCAATAAATATTTCCCATTTTTCAGCTTCATGACAAATTATTATATTATTGTATTAGCTTCATGACAAATTATATTATTATAATAAAAAATTATTTAAAAATTTATATTTTTTATTATAATTTATTTATGTATATTTGAGTTAAACTATATTTATAAAAATATATAAATATAAGTATTGAATATGTTTAATTTATATAAGTTATTTAAAATGTGTATATTTAAAATATTATCTGTAGTCAATACTTACTCATGGTAATATTGCAGAATAGCGGCGTAGAATAGTTTTATTTGCTTGTTGCTCTTTCCTGTTGTTGCTCAAAGTGGAGACTTTTTAATATAAACAAATGGAATATTTATTGGC
>NC_061158.1:7488292-7593292 GCF_022113875.1 Hydra vulgaris | reverse complement strand
ATTCATCTAAGTACCATCCCATCTTCTTCGTATCATAATCAAGGTTTTTGAATCTTTAATTAACAAGCACTTAATCTCTCATCTTGAATCTCATAACCTACTTTCTTATCATCAATATGGGTTTCGGTCTTCTCGTTCTACGGCTAATTTGCTAACAGTAATAACTGATAGGTTTTATCGTGCATTAGATAAAGGTGGAGAGGTTAAGGCCATTGCTCTTGACATTTCTAAAGTGTTTGATAAAGTTTGGCATGCTGGTCTTCTCCATAAGCTTTCTTCTTAAGTGTATCTGAAAACATCTTTAAGAATATTGAATCTTTTCTTTCCAATCGTATTATAAAAGTTGTCCTTGATGGACAGCACTCTTCTTCTTATTCTGTAACCTCAGGGGTTCCTCAAGGTTCAATCCTTGGCCCTATGCTTTTTTAATTTACATTAACGATCTTATAGATATTCTCACATCTAAGGTGGCATTGTTCGCTGATGATACTACCATTTATTCTTGTCACGATAAGAAGCCAACTCCCTTCGATTGCTTGCAGGGGGCATTTGAGCTTGAAAAGGATCTCACTTCTGCTACAGCATGGGACTCACAGTGGCTGGTGAACTTTAATTCAGATAAAACTCAATTTTTTTCATTCAATCTTTATCGCAATAATTTAGACCTTCCTATATTTATGAACGGTAATGTACTCGATGAGTCATCTACCCTTCATCTTCTAGGATTAACTCTCACTTCTGAATTTTCTTGGAAACCTTATTTCAAATCCGTTGCAAAAATAGCATCTGCTAAAGTTGCATCTCTTTATCGAGCTCGACACTTTCTTAACCTGGATTCTATTCTTTATCTATATAAATCTCAAATCCGACCTTGTATGGAATACTGTTGCCATATCTGAGGTGGATCTTCTAATGATGTCCTTTCTCATTTAGAAAAGGTGCAAAAACGCATTGTAAACATAGTTGGACCTTCTTTTGCAGCCAACCTTTGACCTCTGTCACACCGTCGTAATGTTGCTGCTCTTTCTCTTTTCTACAAATACTATAATGGTCACTGCTCTAAAGAGCTAGCGTCTCTTGTGCCATCTACTAAAATTCATTCTCGTGTTACTCGTCATTCAATTAAGTCTCATCCTTTTTTTGTGACTGATTGTCACAAAAAAAGGATGAGACTTAATTGAATGACGAGTGCTTAAAAAACTCTTATTCGTCTAGTTTTTTTTTCTCGAACATCAGTTCTTTGGAATTCGCTTCCTTCATCTTGCTTTCCTGATTCATATACTTTGCAATCTTTTAAGTCATCTGTCAATCGTTATCTTGCTCTGCAACCTTCATCTTTTCTCTTCCAGTAACTTCCAACACTAATTAGTGGTTGCTTGCAGCCTTGTTTGAAGCAAAGATGTTAAAAAAAAAAAAATTATATAAATATATGTATATATATGTATGCGTGCATATATATATATATATATATATATATATATATATATATATATATATATATATATATATATAATATATATATATATATATATATATATATATATATATATATATATATATATATATAATTGAAATAGTCATTTCAGGTACATTGACTTTGTGCTGATGCTATCTTAGCAAATAAAAATAAATTTATGATCTTTCATGATCTGTGGTTTTTTTTATCGTCTGTGCCTGCTCAAATTAGATTTGTATGATTTATTTCATATGTTAAATATACTTTAATATATATTTATTTATATTTTATTACTCTATTAACATTTATGTAAAAAAGTTTTGAGAAATTTTATTAATTTAGCTTAATCATGTCTACTGCTAATCGAACAATACTTATGGCTGTTGATGACACTGAAACAACTTTGCACGCTTTTGAATGGTATATTGAAAATTTTCATAGAAGTGAAGATGTTTTAGTGTTGACGCATGTTCACAGAATGCCTGAGCTGCCTACAATGGGGTTGATGGCTGGGACTATTGCTATGTCAGAGAGTTACGAATTAGTTATAAGAGCAAGTATCGAAAAAAGTAAACAACTGCTTGCAAGCTATGAAAATCGGTGTAAAGACCATCAGGTTCATTCAAGAATTATACTTGCAGACGATCATCATTCTCCAGGACATGTGATTTGTAAATTAGCGAAAAGTAACGAAGCTGATGTCATAATAACTGGACAGAGAGGACTTGGTAAACTAGGTCGTGTTTTTTTAGGTAGCACAAGTGATTATGTTCTTCACCATGCTCATATCCCTGTAATTGTTGTGCCACCAAAAAATAGCGATCATTAGTTATGGAGACTTTAGATAGTACTTTGTTTTATCGAAATAAAAACCGAATTATAATTATTAATTTAATAATTAATAATAGTAATGATTTTGTTATTATTGAAAAAAGAAAATTAAAATTTTACAAGTCATAATCATGTTTTAGTCAAAACAATAACAATCTTAAGTTTTGAGGTTACAATGTAAAAAAATACATATTTAGACACAGGGCTGTGGAGTCGGAGTTGTGGAGTCGCGACATTTTTAGCGGAATCGGAGTCGCTTAACAAAATCGCGACTCCGACTCCAATAGTAAAACTTCTAGATATTGCACGTGCATGTACAAAACATTCAATTAACCTTATGTTCATACTAAACCTCAAAGAACGTTTCATAAATTTGTCTAAAAAGAAATTATTTTATCGCGTAATATTTTTGAAAGAATTCAAAGAATTTTTCAAAAATTTTGCTTTGGAGTTGGAGTCGGAGTTGTACTTACAAAATTTCAACAACTGGAGTCGGAGTCGTTACTTTTTTTTTACGATTCCACACCCCTGTTTAGATACCAATATAAAAGGACTTTAATATTAATATTATTATTTTTTTTAACTTTTATTTATTAAAATTTCAAATTTCAAATAAATAAAAATGAGATGAAACAAAAAGGAACATTCAAATAGATAAAAATGAGATGAAACAAAAAAGAACAACAAAAGAAAGAAAGTTTAGAACTAGTATTATGTTCAATATTTATATATTATAATGTATACTTCATATAAAATAATATATAAATTATAATATAAAACTATAATATAAAAATTGAAATATATAATACTAATTTACAAGAAATATATAGATACTCACTTATTTACACATTTCTAAACACATATTTTATAAAACATTGTTACAATTGTTTATATTTCAGATTTATAAAGATTCTTAACTAAAATAAACATCCAGATTAAGATCAAGATTAAATATAATCAAGAACGTAGAAAAAAAAAATAAATTAAGAAACAAGTGATAACAAGGTAGAGCCGTTTTAGCTTTTGCATATGATCTTGAAATAATTCTTGCACAACAAGATGATTTAGATATTAAAGGTATTAATATTATGTAGTTATATATTGTCAAAATCATTATTTAAAATAAATATTCAAAAGATCAGTGTCAAATCTTTAGTGCGTTTTATTTAAATTGACTAAATGAACTATTTTTCAAAACAAAACAACACTTTATGTTCAGATATGTTAACAATAAATGCAGCCGTAGCGCAGTGGTTAGCGCGCTTGCCTCAGAAACTAAATGTCCATGGTTCAACGCCACCTCTGGGCAAGATTTATAAAATCGTTGATAAAGGGGGCGTAAACTTTCTTTCAAATGCTCTCCCGCGGTGCTCTGTGATAAGATCGTATGGACTTTTTGGGGGCACCTAAAAAAAAAATTAGAAGAAAAAAAATCAGTCACAATTCAGTTTTTAAAAACAAAAAAATTTAAAATTAAAAAAATATAAATTTGAAAAGATTAATTTTAAAATTAAAAAATAAAAATTGATTTTTCTCCCACGAACATAATAGTCCAATATATCCTAAGGTAATAACCTATTTGTATACTATATCCTAAATCATTTTACTCGGGACGCATTTTGTGAGACTATGGAGGTTGCAGAAGAGATAAAATCATTTATTGTATTAGTTATGAAAAAAAAGGATCCCTTTTTTTAGGGATTGTCCATAAATTACGCAACGCTGATTTATAAGTAAAACAAAAACGATCAAAAGTTTATCTTCGCAGAGTTTTTAGTTTAATAAAAAAGCAGAACAGCCCATTAAGTTTAATAAAAATCACCGCGTAAAAGAACTTAATATCTCCTACTCCTTTTTTAAAATAACATTAGCGTTGCGAAATTTATGGACGATTCCTTAATTAAAATAGGCCGGGTGAAGAAAAAAAAGCACTTGCTTTTACTTAATAGTTGGTCAGTTTTACGTGAATAAAAACTTTTTATTCGTGTAATGTTAAGCAATTTAGTCAGTAATTGCTCACACTGATCTCTATAATAACTGGATAGCGCATCTCCTAATAAAATTTCGAAATTTTTGAAGCCAAAAGACGCCATATTGGAAAGCCCCAGAATTTATAAATCCGTAGATGCGTTAAGCTTATATGCAGATTTCGCTTGATAAATAAAAAATGCAAAAACCTTATAAATGCATTGATTATTAAAAACCGAGTAAATCTGATGTTATATGTTCAGATCATTGCATGGAGAGTGACATAAATATATATATATATATATATATATATATATATATATATATATATATATATATATATATATATATATATATATATATATATATATATATATATATATATATATATATATATATATATATATATATATATATATATATATATAAATTATGTATACAGGGTGGCCAGCCACTTTCAAGAATTAAATTCCCTAACTTTTTATATTTTTCCCTGACTCAGTTATATTTTGAAGTGTGAGTTTTTAAGTTTTGTTGTTTGGGAGTAAGTAAAAAAAAACCTTTAAAAAAAATTAAATTTTCAAAAAAGACATTTTCCCTGATTTTCCTGACTAGAAAAAAATTCCCTGACTTTTCCATGATTTCCAGTTAGCTGGCCACCCTGGTATAATATTATTATAATAGTATGCAAGTGTATTTTAGTATGCACCTTTTGATTCTTAATTGCCCTCTGCAAAATGCCTGAGGCTTGTAACATATTTGCAAGGTAAACAGCTTACAAGTTTGCTGTATGAATCATTAGTTAGGCAATGTGATTGTAACACAACCTAAAGGTTCCTTAGGCAACATATAGCAAATCTTTATATTTACTTTTAACAATTTTGTTCTTGCGTGTATATATATATATATATATATATATATATTATATATATATATATATATATATATATATATATATATATATATATATATATATATATATATATATATATATATATATTAACTTAACGCTTAACTGTTGAAAAATACTTTCAAGACATTTTTGTAAATGCCATTAGACATTTTCACAACACCAGAACATTTGTATAAGATATTGCAATTACAAAAGAATATGTTAAAGTAAAAAAAATATAAATAAAATAATAGTTAGCTCTATCATCTTGAACAAAATAATCATTGAATAACTTGTATAAGCATTGATTAACAAAATAAACATTGAATAAAAAGGTATTATGTGGTAGGGAAAAGTAAAAAAGTATGTACACTTAGAAAAAAAATTGTTCACCTTTCATTTTGGTCTTTTATGTTGCTTATTTGTTTCACAAGAGATATTTTAAATATTTATTAATTATACAACTAATATTTATCAGTATAAAACTGATAGATGTTAGCTGAATCATTATTATTTTACTTTAGAGTCAATAGTTGTAAAAAAACTTGAAAGAAACCATGTCTGTTTTCATTTATACCATATTTACATATAAACAATCAACATGTATGTGATGCTGTTATTTAGTCTAAAACACAAAATACTTTAATGTAAAACTGCAAATAACTAGTTATCATCAAATATCCAGTGTTTTTTAAAGTTAGAGATGGCTTTTTCAAACCTTCACAAAGTGTAATTAAAGTTAGCAAAGCAACAGAACAAAACATTGTTATTAAGTGATATCAATTTTAATAAAGTATTGCATAGTTGATGATATTTCAGTTGTGGAACAATATAAACATGCCCTCAGAGTTTCAAAAATTAGAAAACCATTTACAAAAATGTTTGATACAATGTTTTTATCATGTTTTATACTTGTAAAGTTACTTTCCAGCTACTATTGCTAAGTAAGGTCGCATCAAGTTGTTAAAATAAACACCCAAAAGTAACCATATCAAATATCAATTTGTCTTTTAAAAAAGTTTTATTTAGAATATCATGAATTCAATAAATTTAACAAGTTTATAGAAAACAATACAAATTTTATTATTTCTTTATAGCGATATTTCTCTTCGTCGTTAATGTTCTGCGTGTTTTTGATTCCCTTTTAAAATTTTTACACCTTCAAACATTTTAAATATAATAATATCATTGAAATATGTGACTTGGTCGAGTAGATATAAACGAAGTAAAAAGGTACATCTTCAAGCGCAATCACTGTATTTTCGGTTTTCTGGGGCTTTCCAATATGGCGGCCGTACAAAATATTGGCTTCACTTTTGATATTAGAGATGCGCTATCCAGTTATTATAGAGATCAGTGATTGCTCAGCTTTACGTAAATCTAGCTTTGCGAAACTAACAACTGATATATAGATTTTTTTTTAATTTTTGAAGATTTTTTAACGCTTCCTTTTTTGATACACCTTTAATGTTTTTATACTTTAATATGTTTTAAAAATTTTGCATTTTTAAAAAATTACATCATAAACATTTTAAAGAATGAGTTATAACTGTTCATTTATACATTTACTAATCATCAAATAATTTACTAATACGTCTCTAACTAATTAAAGGTATTCTTAATTAGAGCTAAATTTAAAAGTTAAAATGTTTACATTGTTAAAGAAGCGTTTGATAAAGACTTGTTTTTGCTATGGTATTACAGGGTTATTCATTCATATATACAGGGTTATTCATATGCGCGTCTATTCATTTTTATATGCGGCTTTATTCATTCTTATATGCGCATTTATTAATTTTTATATGCGCCTTTATTCATTCTTATATGCGCATTTATTCATTCTTATATGCGTATTTATTCATTTTTATATGCGCGTTTATATATGCGTCAATATAATTTATATAGTTTATATATGCTCTAATATAATTTAATATAAACAATAAATACGCTTTTAAATTTTTATATAGATATATTTAAAATATAAATAAGGTTGTTTTCATTGTTATTTATTTAAGAAATGGTTGCCGAGCCAGCGCTGGATTTATATAACTACGCATATGGTTGTAAAATGAAACTATATTAAACTCTGTAGTATCCATAGTATTTTTAAGTTGATCAAAATATTTTCCTGATTACCTCATCCGTATTTCAAGGCCTTTCTCTCTGTTTGTTAGTATGTTTTAAAGAAAAACTCTTCTATTGGATTAAGCTGTGGCGTGTATGCTGGGAGATACTTAATAGCTATACCATGAGAGGCTAGTGTTTGCCTAACAGAAAGACTCCAGTGGAATTTAAAATTGTCCATAACACCGGCGCTTCCACATTTGCATTCCTAATCGCTGGTGCCATCATTGTAGTTATGAAAGTACAAAATGAATCTGCATTCCAGCCCCCAGTTTTTGCTTCATAAGCAAGCACTTCCATTGTTGAAACAGCACAAATTAAACTAACATTCTTGCCACAATTTGCAGGTGACTGTAAAATTGCTGGCGCACCTCTTAGCGAATAACCATATGTGCTGTTAGTGTGCACATTAAATCCAGTTTCATCCAAATAAATAAGTTTTTCATCTGAAATTCCGTTAATTTCGCTTGCAAATGCATAGCGTGCATTAATAATTCGTGTTAAATTTTGTTCTTCTGGCACATGCACAACTCTTTTTCTTGATAAATCCGAGCGTTTGAGTTTTCTTGAAATAGTAGGCTGAGACATGTTGAAGCCTGCTGCAGAAAGATTTTCTTTTATTGCTTCTTGCGTGCAAAGATTGCTTTCTTGTACACATGCAGTCATGTCGTCGAATTCTCCTCTGTTTAACTTTTAAGTTAAACAGAGGAGAATTCGACGACATGTTGTTAAAACAACAAGGTTTTGAACTGTGCGCTTCAATAAATTAAGAGAAGTGGAAATGCTTGTTGTAGATTGATTTCTTTCAACTAAATGCAATGCGCTCTTTTGTAACATTTTTCCTTGTTTTACGATTGGTACTGCTATTTTCTATTCCATCCATAGGGTAAAAATTTGATATTATTAATTATAAATAATTAAATATTAAATCTATGTAAATAAATAATTGGATAAGTAATAACTTAATCAACCAAGAAATTTAATACAATAATACAATTTAATACAACGTAATACAATTAAACTAAGAAGAACTTATACTAAATTAAATAAACCATCATCGAATGTAAAAAGTCTTCGTCTTAAGTATTTTTACACTCGTTTACCAGGAAATAAGAAAAATTTGCTTTGAAAAAATAATTTTTTTTTTCAATTATTTTATTAAATGATTTTCTTTGGTTCAAATTGCTTTTTTACAATTGCTTTTGTTAAACCGCATATAAAAATGAATAAACGCGCATATAAAAAGGATAAATTCCCATAGGGATCGTCCATAAATTACGTAACGCGAAATTTAACTAATAGACAAAAGAAAAAGTGTTAAAAGTTTTCCCTCGGAGAATCTTTAAATAATCCATGTATAAATAACCCTTCAAGTCCAGCGAAAGCTGCCGCTCAAAAGAGCAAAATGTTCTCCTACTTTTTTTAAAAAAATAAGCTTTGCGTTGCGTAATTTGTGGACGATCCCATATAAGAATGAATAAAGGTGCATATAAAAATAAATAGACGCGCATATAAGAATGAATAACCCTGTAATTCGGTATTATTATTTAAAAAAAAGAAAATTAGAATAATGATGTCACTTATACTCAGAGGCGATTCTACTAACGAAATGAGGGGGGGGGGGGGGAAGGAAGTGAATCATTAAAAAGTACCAACTGGTTCCTTAAAAAAAAAAAGGTCCTCAAAACTAAAATTCACCCAACTGAGTGGTGTTAAATACCCGACTAGTCGACTAAATTCATAAAAAAGCCGACTATATCTTTTAAAGACTTTATTGACTGTTACTGTCTGTCAACGAAGTTGTTATAATTATAAAAGTTGTAGCCCTTGGTGGCTATATTTAGTAAAAGAATTGCTCTGTTTTCAAATCGTATTAAAACTTTTTAAATTCGCAGTTTACGTAATATTCAAATCAAACTATATTATATTTAGTAAAAGAATTGCTCTGTTTTCAAATCGTATTAAAACTTTTTAAATTCGCAGTTTACGTAATACTCAAATCAAACTATATTAGAATCACCAATTTTATTGTTATGTTTCTTTTTGTAAAAACTCTTTCTGAAAATATCACTATTTAAAAAACTATTAAACCTTTCAAAACGTCTTAAGATGAGCGGTAACAACAACTCTAAAAAAAAATTTGTGCTTAAGTTTTCATTTGTTAAAACCACTTTATCATGGTTTTATGACAGAATATTCATGTTAGGCCTGATAATAAACCGCAAACTTGATTGAAAAAACCCAATAAGATTTTGGTTTTAAGTAGCGTAATAAGAGTTGCACAAGATGTTAAAGTTTCTTCTACACGCTACTATCTTAAAACGTTTAAACTTTTAGAACAAAGTTTTACTTAAAAAAATTATTTTTTTAGATTAAAAATTTTAAAATCTATTTTTTAAAACATGAGGGTTATTGATTTGATAAAAATTTTATTTTAAAAATTATTCATTTTGCTTTTATATAACGTTTTTTTCGGCAATAAACACATTTTTTAAATTAAAAGCGAGTTTTGCGGACAATTTGACATGTTTTTAAAATAACCTTTTACACCAGTCAAAAGTCTTAAAACAAAAGTGTAATTACTTATTAATATTATTTTATCTCTTAAAATATGGAAAATATTTTTAAAACTAAAAAAATTCTAAAAAATTTAGTTTTAAAACTAGAAAATAATTTTTTTATTTAAAAAATTTACTCATATTTACAAAAAGTAAATATGAGTAAATTTTTTTTTAATTTTCTTAAAATTTTTTTAAGAAGATTTTCAAGAAGCCTTTTACAAAGAAATCCAAAAAGCTAGATTAGATCACACCGCAAAACTTTCTTGAGTCAATCTTATTTAAAACCAGTTCAACCACCTTCTAATTAGGTCGGCCTTATTACTTCTACGAGCTTCAAAAAGTACAACTCGGAAAATGGTGAATATCTAAAGGCTGAAGTTCTTTTTTTTTTTTTCGTCATTAAAAAATAATCTTTTACAATGTTTTTACAACATATAAAATGTAACATTAAAGTTTCGACCGGAGCTGGCGGAAGACATGAAGCCGGGTGAATAAAAATGAGCAATTGCTTTTATTCAGTAATTTGTCAGCTTGACGTGAATAAAAACTTAAGCAGTTTTGCTAAAAATTTTATTCGCGTAAAGTAAAGCAACTTACTCAGTACTTGTTCAGATTTACGTAAATAAAAATTTTAATAAAATTAATTAAACTTTTATTTACGTAAAGCTGACCATTTACAAAGTAAAGCAATTGCTTATCATCCAGCCCCGTTAATATAACTAAAAAATTCAGCCGACAAAAATGAAAAAAGAAAAAAGAAACTAAAGCAAGAACTGATTTAAAAACAATTTGCTATTTACAGAAAAAAAGAAATAAAAAATAATTATTTCTTTTCATTACTATTATTTTTTTTAATTCTCTATTTTGTTCTACTTTTATTTTTAATATACACGGACGCACACACATACACAAATATCCACACGTACACACAAATATATGTCTGTTCATAAATATACATATAAAATCAAATAAATCTGTTTTATATTTCATCTAGAAATTGCGTAAGATGTAATAAATATTGCATTTACAAATTGCGTTAATTATTGTAAAATAAGATAATCTTATACAAGTTACCATACAATATAATTAAGATTTTAATAATAGGATAGTAACTCCTTTGAATCAAAATCAAATATTGTTTTGCTGTACGTTTAAAATGTTGAAATGAATTTAAAGTTTTTATATTACTTGTTAAAAGCAAGTTCCATAACCGCGGTCCTCGGCAAGATATCGAAAAATCAGCTTGTTTTGATAACGTTTTTGGTATAATAAAATTATTTGTTGAGTATTTAGTTTCGTATTTGTGGTTTAAAGAAAAAAAATAATATTGGAAAATGCTTGTTAGCATACCATTTTTAAACTTAATTATAAAAATAAGTATATTAAGAATATTTATTTCATAGACATTAGGCACTCCATTTTCTCATAGTAGTGGTCTGGCACTAACGTATTTATTTGCATTTAATATCAAGCTACTCGCTCGTTTTTGTATTTTGTAAATCATATTTAACTTTGAAGGATAAGTACTTGTCCAGATAATGTTGCAGTAGCTGATGTAGCTATGAATAAATGCAAAATAAATATTTTTTAAACAATTTGTGTTCAGGAAATGTTTTGTTTTATACATAATACCAATAATTTTAGATATTTAAAGAGAGTTTGTTAGCCTTAAACCATTCGTTCAGGTTTTCAAGTTTTTGATTAACAGTGTTAAATAATAGGCTAATGTTTGTGTGGCTAAAGAATACTTGCGTATCATTAGCAAAAAGGACAAAATTAAGTATGTTAGAAGATAAGTAGATACCATTAATATAAACGAGGAATAACAATGGACCGAGAATTGATCCTTGTGGGACCCCACAAGTAATGTTTTCAAGTCGAGTTACAGTGTTGTTATATGATCAAGCTTGTTTCCGATTATTAAGGTAAGAGCGAAATCATTTTAAATTGTTATTTATTGTTATTATACAGTTTATAAAAAAGAATTTCGTATTCAACAGTGTCAAACGCTTTTGAGAGATCGAGAAATACCCCAAGAGTGTATTTATTGTTGTCAAACCCTTTTAAAATTTCATTGACAAGTTTGGCTACAGCGTGTTCTGTTGAATGGTGTTTTTGAAAGCCATATTGGTTATTATTTAGCAGGTGGTGGTTTACTAGATAGCCTATTTTGCTCTAATATTTTCGAAATGCATAGCAAAATAGAAATAGGCCTGTAGTTAGAAGCAATAGAATCATCTCCGCTTTTAAATATAGGAACAACCTTTGTTAAATTTAGCTGGTCAGAGAACACCCTCATTTTTTAAAGACAGATTACAGATATGCAGAAGGGGATAATCTATAATATCGAAGACATTTTTTACAAAATTTACGCTAAAGTCATCTAGTCCTGAACTTTTGTTTTGTTGTAAGGTATTAAATGCATTTTTAAGCTCATCCGGAGTTATTTCAAGCTCTTTTTTTTTTTTTTTTTTTTTTATTTAATTTTTACCGTAGAAAGTTACAATTTATAAAATAACATAAATAATAAAACAAATGGCTGGAGCAAGAAGAAGACATCAGTTTGTCTTATCACCGAGCCCCATAGTGACTTCATTACAGGTCGTTTTTTACAACAAAATATATAAAATCGTGATAAATTGTTTGTGATAAAATATGTAAAAATGTGAAAAACTACGTTTTACAATTGATATAACTGTTTATATATAAATTCGTTTAGTAAAATAAATTTAGAACAAGTTAAAGTTAAATGCTCATTGGAAAAGTAAAAGCTCATTCATGATTGAGGCTTTTTTTCTTAGATACAATTTATAACAATTTTTTCCAGGAGTTATTTTAATAGCTAATTTTTCCCCAATTTTCATAAAATAGTTATTAAATTTCTCTGCAATATCTATTGCCTTATTGGCTACTGTATCATTTTCATCTGTTTTTAAGTATTGCGGGAACACTTTAGTATCATCTTTTTTTTTTCCTATTACCTCTTTTATTACGCCCCATGTTTTTTTGGTGTTACCGCAATAAAATTCTAATAAATTGCAATAATAGTTTTTTTTTGTAATTTTTCAAATAGATTTTTGTATTGTTTATATATTTTTTCGTTTTTATAATTTTTTTTTTTCAAAAATTTTTCATTTAAACCATTTAAGCGGTACGCCTCTGATCCCATAATATTCTAATTTTTTGAACAAAATTGAATGATCCACTGTGTCAAACGCTTTCTGTAAATCGTCAAATAAACCACATACAAAATATTTATCATCAAGTGCTTTACTAATTAGTTCAGTCTTTTCAATGAGAGTATGAGTTGTGGAGTGATTGGCACGAAATCCATTATGATGGGTGTAAAAGCATTTAAAATTTTCAAGAAAAGAATATAGTCTATTATGCATTGCCTTCTCAAAGAGTTTACCTATATTTATATGTTTATCTATATAAAGTTTAATAGTTTTTTTAATCATTGGTGACTTCGATTTCCCAAACGTTAAATAGCATGATAACTGAATTAATAACACTGGTGTCAAAACTAGTTTAGGCGCAAAATTTGTCGAAGTCATATTCAACCAACATCTACACTTGCACGTTATTGATCTCACTATCATCCAAGCCAACAACCTATTCAAAAACACGCTAGACCTCATAATTAACGTAATGGCCAATCAAATAAGCTACATTAATATTGGTCCTCCTATAGGTAGTGTCCCAAATAGCTACTGCACTCTGACATAACAACACCAATCAACCAAAAATGCTTAGAATTCTTACCGTTTTAACAGCTCAAAATTCATCTATAAGAAATGTAACTACTCTAAACTAAGCGAGAAATACTCCCAAGTTGATTGGGTAAATCTATTTAAAGATCAATATGCCAATGAATGCTACCAAATCTTCTGTGACAGCTTTATTAAATGCTGCAACGAATTCATTCCAAACCGACCAAATACAGACAGCCTTGGCTGACTAGCAAACTTTTTTTGTTAACCAAACTAAAAAAAAATTTGATACCTTAACCGCAACAGCAAATAGAAACTCGTTTCACTTGTCAAAGAGTACAATCCTACTCAAAACCTTGTCAAAAAAAACTTCCTCCATTACGATTAGAAAATTCGAACTTAAATTAGCCAACAACAAATAGAACCCTAAACGTCTCTACGCTTCCGTCAGAAAATCAAATAACCTCTTCAAATAGCAATCAAATAAATGTGCTCACCTTCTGGGCAAATAAGCAACAACCAAGTATTCATTGCCAATTTACTAAACATCAGTATTCACGGTTGAACCGTCAGATCAATCTTTACCGCTCTTCATCAAATGGACAACCTCTTTAATCTCCTCCGTGATCTTCACTTATGATTCCGTTCACAAACACTTATTTGCTCTCAACGCCAATAAATCAGTAGGAGTTGGCCATATTGCCCTATTTCTGCTTAAAGAATGCGTCTATGCGGCGGATGCCCCACTTGCCTTTTTTTTAAAAAAATTGTTAGATCAAGGCGTAGTCACAAATCGTGGCTCTTGGCAAACGTAACGCCACTGTTCAAAAAAGGTTCCAGACGAAACCCAGCAAACTACAGGTCAATTTCTATTATCTCTGTGCCATGCAAAAAAATGGAAAAAATGGTAAAAGACAAGATCATGGAGCACCTTGTAGACAGCAATCTTATTGCGGATTGTCAAATCGGCTTCATCAATAAAAAGCCTGCGTCACAAATCTGCTAAAGACCACGGGCCTTCTAACCTACAACGTTTCTCATAAACTTTCTGTAGACGTACTCTTTCTTGACTTTGTCAAAGCTTTCAACAAAGTCCCTCACAGAAGACTCACAAAAACTTGAATCCTACGGAATTAAAGGTAAATTTTTGACTAGATTTTCTTTTAAATAGATCACAACGCGTTATTCTCGGAAACACCTCATTCAACGGGGAGCAAGTTACTAGTTGCGTTCCTTAAGGTACAGTGCTATATCCTCTTTATCAAGGACTTACCTGAAAACGTTAATTGTAAAAGCATCTGTAAAATGTAAAACTAGGCAGACAATACTATAATTCTGAGTGTCGTCAAAACCGCTGAATACAAGATGGTCGTCTGCAAGCAGATATGGATAGCATCGTAACCTGGAATTGCTCACCCATGCAGCACACTACCAAACGAAGTTGTGCTCATAGTGTCAATTGTTTCAAAGCAAATTTCGTGCAATCATGTACGAGCTAGCTCGGCTAGATGTTAATGGACTTACAGAACACGCCAATCAACAGCTAGCTTTATTTAACTAACTAGAATTGCTGAAGGTTCTCCAACTTTATTGGACATAGTCGTAGAAATAGTTGAGGCATCGTATATTTTGTTTAAATTATTACGATCTTCGTCAGGTTTTTTATAAACAACAAATTTTTTAATGCTCGTAAATTTTTTAATTTTTTCAAATTTTAGATCTTTCTCGGACTTTCTGTACTCAAACTCAGACAACTTTTTTTTCGAATTTAAAGTTTTATGTGACATGAGACAGATTAATTTTTATTCGTAAGATAAATTTCTATAAAAAAAAATTGATCAAAGTTCTCAAGAAACGTTCATGAAATTCTGAAAGAAAATAATAAAAAAAAATTTTACTGATTTTTAAAAATTTTTAAAATCTAACATTTAATAACAAAACTATTAACTTTTGAACTTCTTTATAAAAAAATTATGCAACTTTTCGAAATGACTCTTAGGCAGTGCCGGCTTGAGCAAGCGCGAGGCCCGACCGGAGTTTAGTTTGCAAGGTCTTCAATGAAAACCTAAAAAAAAGGGAGGCGTTGAAAAATACTAATGTACGAGGGTAAAATCGTTTTTTTATATATAATCGTCTTTTAAATATAAATTATATAAAAATCTATAAATCAAATATAATATATAATATATAAATACACAATAGTGTCTCTACCCAACGGGCATTTGTTTTTAAAAGTTACGTTCTAAATGTCTTTTAAACGTCTTTTAAATATTCTTACGTAAAGAACGTTAAAAAGACGTTTAAAAGACATTTAGAATGTAACTTTGAATAACAAATGCCCGTAGGGTAGTTATTATATTCAACAAAAATACGTTGTAATATGTTTTTCACAAAAACCATATATGATGCACATTATTATTTTTATTTTGATTATTAAATCTTTAATAGAAAAATTCTGCCTATTGGGGCCCCGCAGGACCTTTTTAGAAAGCTATATTTTGATATATACCTCTTTATCTAGTTTTCCACAGAGCAATACCACAGTGGACACATACGTAAAAAAGACGTCTTTTAAACATCTTATACACGCTTTGGACGTTTAAAAGACGTCTTTTTTTGGATACTACAAATTACGATTGAAAATCTTGCGTTGATTATATTTAAAATACATTTAGTAATTTTTTGTTGTTCAAATTTAAAACCGCGTTTTTTTGGAAAGATCAGGTGAAAAATCTTCTTTTTTTTAATTTATTATAAGAAAATTACATGTGTCTAATTAAATTTTCCGCCCCTACTTACTTGCCGCCCTCGTTTGGCTCACAATCTCCCCCCCCCCCCTAACTCCTTCAAAAGCCGGCCCTGTTTACGTACAGAACATTCCATTATTCCCCTCACCTTACCAGTTAGTAAACTACAATTGTTTTTAAATAAATGCAACAATATAAAATGAAATGCAATTCAAATTCTAATTCTAAGGCTATTTGTTTACATGATAAAAATTTGCCCGAAATAAAGTTTCATTTTTGTCAAAA
Source organism: Hydra vulgaris (assembly GCF_022113875.1). Lineage (NCBI taxonomy): Eukaryota > Metazoa > Cnidaria > Hydrozoa > Anthoathecata > Hydridae > Hydra > Hydra vulgaris. The sequence continues at coordinate 7,576,715 of NC_061158.1, read as the reverse complement.
AGCGAGTTTCAATTTTCCTGATATATGTAAACAGCTATGTAAATTTCACTACAGGTCTAAATAAATGTATAAATGCTGCTCAAAGAAAAGTTTTTTATGCACAACACAATTTACAAGATTTGTATCGATTTTATCGATTTTGCAATAAGTTAAATTAAAAGATGCTTCAGTAATTCGTAAATACAATCAGTTATATATATGTATATAAATATAAATATAAATATATATATATATATATATATATATATATATATATATATATATATATATATATATATATATATATATATATATACACGTAAAACATGAAATAAAATCTGATCATTTTAATGGTTTTTACTTTCTGGTGGTACAACAATGACAGGGATTTGTGCATGATGAATAATATAATCGCTTGTACTTCCTAAGAATATGCGATCAAACTTGCTAAGTCCTCTTTGTCCGGTTATTAGGATATCGACTTCATTTGCTTTAACTAGCTCGCAAATTTTATGCCCAGGAGAATCCTGGTTTTCAGCAAGAATGACTTTTGAAGTAATTTGATGTTCTTTACAAAGATTTTCGTAACTGGTAAGCAGCTCCTTACTTTGCTCATAACTTGATATTGTTTTTATTTTGTAGTTTTCCAATAATCCTACCGAAGGCATTTCTGTCAACATTATTTTGTTTGGAAGATCAGGCATTCGATGAATATGAGCTAATATCAAAGTATCTTCTCTTTTATGCAGGTTTTCAACATACCAGTTAAAGGCGCGTAATGCTGCTTTGCTCTGATCAACTGCCAAAAGTATGGTTCGATTAGAAAATGACATCCTAATACAAATTTTGGAATTTAATTTAATATATAATTTAATTTAAGTTTAATTCTATATAATGAGTGAAAATAAAAAGTCTCTAAAAGAAAAAAGAAAAAAATACAAATATAAAAAACATGTTACTTGCGTAAGTTTTCTAATAAACACGTGTTATATGTAAATATGCATAAAAAAAACTTGCGCCAACACTATTTAGTTTGTCTAGTATTAATAAGTCTTAGTAGTCGTTGTCTTAGTAAATTGTCAATAAACATTCAAACCACAGCGCACACTATCAACATTAAAAACCCACAACAATATAGTTCTACAAAATAAATGACGTCAGAAAGTTATCCTTGCATTGATTATTTTAATTTTAAAAAGTGAATTAAATCAATACCCCTTAAAAATGCGCAAATACTAATATAAAGTTTAGTTTCTTATTAGTTTTAAATATAATTTCTTACATATTATATAATATATAGTTATAATACAATTAAGAAATATATTTTGCGCAACATACTTATAAAATAATTTATAATTTTTTTAGTAAAAATCTTTTCTTAAAATTGCTTACGCATTAAATTTTGATCTTTCTTTTGTTTTAAAAAACTCAAAAATTAGTTTTGCTCAATCGAAAATAATAATTCATATTAATAATTTTTATTTTAAATTTTGCATTAAAAATTTTTTCAATTAAATCTTTCTTTAAAAAAAAACAGATATTTTATTAAGAGAAAATTCATAAATTGAAATAATTCATGCAGTCATTTTAATATTTTTTATAATCAAAATTTTTCTGGACTTTTACGACTTAAAATTCCATTTACAGTAGCGATAATAAAAAATTTGCGCCTGCCGAGGTTGCTTTGCACTAATCCTTTTTTTTTTAAAATAATAAAAAAAAAAGTCTAGTTTATTAACAGTAGATTTAAGCATACGCGCGTTATCTCTATGCGGTGTTAGTATAATTGCAAGCAAATCGCAGTAAATTTAAAAAACGTTAAGTATTCAAAACCTTCGAAATGTTTTCCACTATTAATTATTCATGCCTTATTTTTAAGTTGAAGCATGAGTAAATAAATGGTTTTATTTTAATTATTTATTTTTGTCTGCAGCCGTTTACAGTTCAAGGTGATTTCCGACATAAAATATTTGAAAATATTTAATATACATTTCATCATTTATAATAGTTAAAAGACCGGAATAAAAAAGTCTTATCCTTTGATAATAAAAAAGATGATAAAATTGTATTGTTTGAAAAAATCAAGTAAAGAATTTGGATTGGCAATAAAATAGATCATGTTCATTTTGAGCGGTATTGGCTTCTCTAAGTTTACAACTCAGGCTTGTAAAGTGATTCCATAGCATTAGGCCCTCATAAGTATCTTGTAAGTTTTGATATACGGAGAGGTTTTATAAATCTTCCTGTAGATCGAGTTTGATTTTTTAGGGAAAAAAAGTTCGAAAGCCTTTGAAGTTTTTTTAAACTGATGTTTGAACACAAATTGTGTGACTTTGAATTCATAAATATTAAGAGCCCTCATTAAGAAATTCATAAATATAGATTCATTTAAATATAGATTCGTTTTTAAAATATCAACTTCGTTGATAATTTAAAAACGAACATTTATGATTTTTCCAAAAGCCTATTAGTTTCTTACGGATTGTTGTAAATATCTTAAAATTTTGACCACTAAACTAAACTATACAATAGAGAAGATTGTGTTCATTCAAAATTGAGCGTATCATTCGGCAATTTACATGCTTATTATACAGTATACATATATATATATATATATATATATATATATATATATATATATATATATATATATATATATATATATATATATATATATATATATATATATATATATATATATATATCAACCTAACACGGAATCTTCAAAGTACAGTTTTCGTCATCGTGGACACACTAAAGAACTAAGAGCACAACTTGTTCGAAACTGTGTTGAAAGAAGCAACTTCTTCACCAACCGTATTGTAAGATTATGGAATTCGTTAACCCAAAATGCAGTGGACGCAAAAAACTTGAACAATTTTAAACACTAACTTTCTCTGCTACGGCATTTTCACCTGGCGTGCCGCTCTTTGTCAAATAAAAATTTGTAAATTTATTTTTGACCATGAATAAATAACCTAACCTAAAATTACGAACCTAAAACCTATTATACTCGAGGATTTTAAACCTATTATACTCGAGGATAAATATTGATCTATACGATAAAATCTATACGATATAAAAATCTATACGATATAAAATCTATACGATATAAAAATCTATACAATAAAACAACAAAAATAGTAATTATCTTTACGCATCAAAATGTCGTCAATTTTTTTGTCAAGAAGAACATTAAACTATTTCTCTTTATCGCGTATTTCAAACACTTTGTTTTCATGATTTTCATAGATTTTTTTTATCTAAAAAAGAATCTTGATAAGTTACAGTCTAACTTCTTCTAACATCTTGAGAAATTTTTTTTTATAGAATTATACTCTTCGTTAATGCTTGCTTTTTGGTAACTCTGGTATTGGTTTTAAAATCTGTAAATTAAACCTAATGTCGATAAAAGATAAAATACACGGATTAAAAACAAAAAAAGTTATTCATTCTTATTTTAATCATATTCTGGTTGCACGCACGTCTTTACATTAGATAAAGCTTTTAATCTATTTTAAGCAAAATATGATTTTTCATGACAAATAGGAACTATGCAACTCATCTAAATTCAAAAAATAAAAGTTTTTTTTTTTGTGGTTCTAGTTGAGTTCAGTGATAGACAACTCAGACGATGAAAAAAAGATCTAATTTAAATAAAAATTTTGAATTGCTCTAGTCTACTCATAAGGACATCTGAAAACCTTTACTTATTTTTACTGTATATATATAGATTTATCCAAAGCTATTAATATTTAAGAGAAAAATCATCTATGCAGCCGTAGTGTAGTGGTTAGAATTCTAGCTTCAGAACTAGAGGTCCATGGTTCAAAGTTGGCTCTGGCCATATATACATCATTGGTAATGAAGGCGTGAGCTTACTGGTTAAATGCAGTTTCACGGTGCTCTGTGATAAGACAGTTAGGATGGTATTATCACAAAGCACCGTAGAATTATTAAAAAAATAAAAAGTACATTTTATGAGCATCCAAATAACTAATAAAAAAAATAAAAAAAATATGTTATTAAAAAACTTAACGTAATCCTAAGAAAGTTATCCTAGTTGATGTTGACTCAAGTAGGAGTTTGTTAGTTATACCTTGTTAAGCCCCCCCTCCACTCCCCCTATCTCTCTAATTTTATGATAGTCATAATATTATGACAGAATACTATATATGGTAAGAAACTTTGTAAAAAAACATACATCAATTCTATTACAATATTCGTTTATCAATTGGTATACTAGATCAGAGCCGTCCGAGGTGGGGGGGGAAGGGGGGGAAGAGGGCCTAGGAAGTGTCTAGCCCTTCTACAATTTTTATTTGTCGGAAAAATTGGATCTATTGTTAGCAGTTGGAAAATGTTGTCGTTAGTAAAATAAAACTTCTAAAAAGTTAATTTAGCACCTGCTTTCTGAAACCTGTTTTCATACTTTCACAACTAAATCAGAGTCGAACCTTGATCGTAGTAGTTTGCAACTCAAACATCAAATGGTGAAGACGCTGCAAAGTATAGTTATACTACAGAGTTTAAAAATGCTAAAAATGTCTCAGCAGTGTTCGTATATCATTAAAAATGCTAAAAATGTCTCAGTAGTGTTCGTATATCATTAAAAATGCTAAAAATGTCTCAGCAGTGCTCGTATATCATTAAAAATGCTAAAAATGTCTCAGCAGTGTTCGTATATCATTAGAAATGCTAAAAATGTCTCAGTAGTGTTCGTATATCATTAAAAATGCTAAAAATGTGTCAGCAGTGTTCGTGTATCATTAGGCAAGGTTATGATAACTTATCTGTTATCATAACCTATAAGTATTAATTATAAAATAATTTATACTTATAGTTAAATATAACAGTTAATAATAAATAATAATATAACAAACAGTTAACAACTGTTATAGTGTTGAATACTAAGAATGTCTAAATGAATTATTAACTTTTAAATATTTTTAAGGTATTTAAATACCTTATTATTAAATTTTACTTTTAAATATTTTAAAAATATTTAACTACTTATTAAATTCTACTTTTATAATGAAGAACATTTATAATATAATATAGAACATAGCAGTTGCTATTTTTAGTACGAGGACTTAATAAACTTATCAAATTTGTTTATGGTCTTGTTTATGGTTCATTTTTTATATAGTTTTAAAATTTTCTTAATAAAAACTTTTTTTAAGATTAGTTTAAGATCTTTTAAGGATATATATATATATATATATATATATATATATATTTATATATATATATATATATATATATATATATATATATATATATATATATATATATATATATATATATATATATATATATATATATATATATATATATATATATATATATATATATATATATATATATATATTAAAGTATGTTAACGTGCGTCTCAGAAGAAGCAAAATTATAAAATTTAAAGAAAAGTTAAAAAGCTTATTAACAAACGAGTTAAGTATTTTTTGATACTTGAGATAGTTAACTTCCAGACACGGAACAAACTCTAAACATTTATATGTTTATCCTTGTCAAATAAGGATGCTTTGCAAACAATTGCAATGATTAAAGCATAAAAACAAAAAAACCCCAAAATTTAAAACTTTTCTACCTAAAAATAATTTTTAAACGTTAAGAAATCGTTTTATAAAATTGACAATTTATCAATGAATATTAATTTAGTTAAGAAAAATGGCAAAAATATTTTATTAACTTTGTTCCCAGGCTTCAATCATCGCCATTTTTTGCCATGCATCCTTTTTTGAAATAAGTATAAATATAAAAATATTTGGAGTTTTCTGCATGTCGGGAATTGACCAAACAACAAAAAAATGCTGGATCCGCCTGTATTTTATGTTGAAACCAATCAAATCTAAAATCTGCATATTAAACAGTTATTTCTTTTAAAATTTTAAATGATTTGCTTCTTTTAAAAAAAAGGTAAAACTTTTTTACGAAACTCAACGTAAATAAAAAGTTAATAAAATTTAACTCTTGCCTTTTTGCTAAGCTTAATTTTTTTCTCTCTCAATCTTCTGAATTTTTCAATTTCTCTAATTTTTTTTAGCGTTTAAAAAGAACCCTATTACAATCTAACAACGCGCGACGTTATAGAAAGTTATGCTCAAGTGAGTTGGTATTTCAAAAAAAACTTTTAAATAACGAAAAAAAAACTAAAAAAAATAATTAATGGTTGATTGAGGGACTCAAAAAACGCACAAGAATATCTTTTAATATAATTGAGTACAAACGTTAAATTTAAAAAAAATTTAAATTTAACGTTTGTACTCAATTATATTAAAATTTTGTCTTTTTTGCCCAGTATATCATTTATAATACATTTTATTTGCCCAGTATATCATTTATAATACATTTTATCATCAGCTACTTTGTGATTCTTTTAAATCCTTTTCACAGGGGCGCCAAAAGCATTTTTAGGTTTTTGAGCTAACCTATAGACGCGGAGCAAACTCTTAATTAACTCTTTGATTAACTTAAATTTATTAGAGTAAACCTCTGAAAATACTGGCCTGATAGAAAAGAACTTTTCTTTCAGGTCAGTATTTGGCCAAGTTTTTCCAAAACTTTGTTTTGGAAAGTTTTTGTTTTATTAGTTTCAGACATGTATGTCTAAATAAAAACATTAATGAAAACGATTCATTAATAAATACAACCTAAATAAATCTATTAAGTAATGGAAATGTTTGTTTTTTGAAGCAAACCAATCACCCAATTTTCAACTTCTTTGTGGGAATCAAAGTCCTGCTAAGTTAATGTATGTCTCATTGATGAAAATAAATGATAGTCAGAATGGACCAAATCTGATGAATGCGGCGGGTGATGTAGCAGCTCCCAGCCAAGTGCTATGATTGTATTCTGAACCGGTTTTATTTTGTCTGCTAATGCATTGTCGTGTAAAAAAAATAGTTTACGGTGTCTTTGACTCATATTTGTTGTTTCTCAATAAATGCATAGTTCAAATTGATCATTTTTTCAATGTAGCTATAGCTATTTAGTTATTGCTAAAGACAGTAAATGGTGACACTGGTTTATTAAGATAAAATAGTTTCACCAGGTTTTAGAAGTTTATGATAAACCACACCTTTCTAATCCCACTACACACAGAGTATAAAAGAGAAAACCCCCTAAATTCATTTAATAGACCAAAGATTTTTAATAGTTGTAACTTGTTTCATAAAAAGGTATATAAAATTATCATAAAGTATAAAGAATTGTCATAAAATATAGCACCCTGTTGCAATAACAACACTGTAACTAAGGAAAAAATAACTCCTTCTTTCTGGTAAAAATTGCAGTTGATCAAAATGATATTTTAGGTTGATTTTTTAATACTTATGGTAAAAAAATAGATATATGCATTAAGCAAACAATTTTTGCTAACAACCTTTCTGTCAGGTTGTAGACATGTTTGATTTTAAATACAACCTTTTTATCAAGTTGTAAAGTTGTTTGATTTTGATTTTTATAACTAAAATGATAAAATTTCTTCTGTTTAAATGATCTTTTGATTATTTAAACAAGAAGATGTTCATTGTCATCTTTATGAGAGGAACACTTCCAGAAAATTTCGTATTAATTTGTCACGAGACTTTTTGTCAAAAAGTTAACAAACTGCGTTCTGAGGAAAGTGCCAAAAATAAAAATTTGGGGTTTAAAGTATTAAACAAAAAAAAATAAATACTAGAAACATTATATTAAGAGTATATTGATAATAGTTTTTAATCATGGACATAAGCCTCATACATATTACTACTGTTTTGTTCAAAATTTATAAGTTTTTTATCTTTGCAGCTTCTCAATACTTTCCTTTGTTTCTTGATGATGTCTCTTATTAAATAATTTTATTATATGCTAACTTTTTTCCGGTTTACATAGTTGCAACCTGTCCTGGTATCATATAAAGTCTTAGAATTATAATCTAATCCTTTATTGCTGTATAAAAATGCAGTCAGAGTCTAAATCCCAGAACTGTCCGTTTATCTTTACTTGCTCAGATAAGCATCTTACCAATTTGACTTGTAATATAGAATTCTAAATATGTTTTATCAAATATAAGGCTTTGAAAAATGACTTTAGAGATACTAGAAAACATTTTTTACACAACTGAAAAAAAAAAAAAAGCAAAATAGGGGGACCAGAATAAATCTTAATGACAACTTCCCTGTACTGAGCTGTCCCTTAATGTCTATAAAATAGGGTAAGAGGTGTCTGAAAATTATTGATAACTGTTGAGAAGAGAGAGGGGAGCAGGGAAGGAAAGGACAAAAAACGTTCTCTTGAAGCTTGACAAGTTGTTGACAAGGGGGGAGAGGGAGGTAAAAATTGCCAAAAAATTGTTGCCATAATTCAGCTGAGCAAAAGGAGAAAGTCAAAAAAGAAAAAAACGTAGTAGTTTTTGGGTTAAAAGAATCAAAACGCAAGGAATATATTAAGGAAGATAATGATGAAAGTACTGGTGTAGTTTTTGAAGCTATTGGGTTGGAAAAATTAAATATTGTCAAACATTAGCAAAGACAAAGATAAGCCACGACCACTAGTTATTAAACTAGTTGATTCATCGTATCAAAAACAAGTTTTAAGCGTCGCTAGAAATTTAAGTAAAGTAAAAAAATATAAAGATAAAGTATTCAATAATCCAGGTTTGACGTATCGAAAAAGAGCTAGTCTTATGTTGCTACTTGATGAAAGAGAAAGTTTAAATAAAATTAAACAAGAAAAAATTCGACATTTCGATTCGTTATCAGAAACGACCTGTTGGAAAAAATCGAAATTAAGAAGCACTAAAGTTACAACAATGAGTACAAGTTAAGAAATGAGTTTGTTGCGTTCGATGGGGGAGCTTATTTCACGAATGAAAAGGGTGTTTATAAAGTCTGAGTATAAAGTGTCAGTATAAAGTGTGTGTATAAAGTGTGAGTATAAAGTTTTATAAACTTCTGACAATAAGAAACTAAGATAAGTACAAGCAACAAAAATGAGTACAAGTAAAGTAATGAGTATGTTGCATTCGATGTGGGAGCTCATTTCATAAATGAAAGGGGTGTCAAGACAATGTTGAATTCGAGAGATAAACTTAGTGAGATAACGTGCTTATACACAAATGCAACATTGTTGAACAATAAGTTTGATGATTTAATCGAGGAAATAAATTTAAGCAAAGTTGATATTATAATGATAAGCGAGACGTGGTGGAAGAACTTTTCAGTTACAATTATAAGAGGATATAAGAGTTATACCCTATTTAAAATGGATAAAAGTATTGGTAGAGGTGGCGGAGTTTGTATGGATATAAAAGAAGAAATCAAAGCCTATGAGGTTTCTGAGAAATATTTAAATAACCTAAATGTAGAGCAAATTTGGTGTATAGTTGAATTGGGTTTAGAAAAATGTTTATGTGGATGTGTATATAGAACGGGAGTAAGCGATATAAATAATTGTAATGATATAATTAAATCTATAAGATACGCTCATTCTATGAATATAAATAAAAAGTTTACAGGATTATGTGGGAATTTTAATTTTCATACAATCAAATTGTCTGAAGAATATTATGGAATGTTATTAAACGTGTTACTAAAGAAAAAAGGAGACTGGTTCAAGTGTAAAAAATTAAAGTTTGGTGACAATCAGATGTTTGAGTATTATAAAGAGTTAAACAAGAATCAAAAAAGGTTATAAACGAGTTATCAAAAATGTAAATGATTTAATTGACCTACAACAAGATATTACTTTGTTGGTAGAATGGTCAAACGAGTGGTCAATAAAATGCAATAAACAAAAATGAAAAGTAATGATAGTTGGTAATAATAATAATCAACAACAATTTGAATTTATGATCGAGGACGAAAAGTTAGAGAATACAAGTTTGGAAAAAGATTTAGGAGTTCTGATTAAAAAAGCAACAAAGCGAATCAAAAATTTGGTCAAATTAAACATGTCTTCCATTATATGAATGAGATAATGATGAAGATGTTATTTTTCTCATTAGTTAGACCTCACTTAGAATACGCAGCCATATGGAACCCGTACTGGCAGTATGATAAGGATAAATTAGAGAAAGTCCAACAAAGAGCAACTAGAATCGAAGCTTACGAGGTTACAACTATGAAGAAAGACTTAAAAAACTGGATTTATTATCGATTGAAAATAGAAGAAGAAGAGGAGATTTAATTCAAATGTTTAAATATTTTAAAGAATATGACATGATTAATTTTTACCGTTCACCAGAAATTATTGGTTATGAAAGAAAAACAAAGGGTCACAATTTGAAATTAAGAAGGCAATTAACAACCAACATGAAAAAATTTATCTTCTTTACAAATAGAGTAGTGAATGATTGAAACGATCTCAAATAAGATGCAATAGATGCAAGCACCGTCAATCAATTTAAAAACAAAATAGACAAACATTTTAAATATTAGAGATTATTTTTATTAAAACTATTTTGTTTAGTTACAGCTGCTTTAGTCTCGAACTCTGCGTAGTTTGGACTCAACACTCAAGAAATTGAGTGTACAGCATATTTCTATTCTATAATTAGGGAGTTTAGGCAACTTTTATAGCATATGTAAATATTTTTTATTTTAAATGCATTGGATTCCGTAATATATTTTATTTCCAAAAAAGTTTCAACCACTTCTTTAGCTTATTTAGTTCCAAAGATATAGGTTTTTTAAAATTTTTAATTCATAGACATTTTATGAAATATTTTCTTATCTAGTTAAATTTTTGACACCGAAAAAAAACTTTTTTATAATTTTTTTTTCTTGCGTAAAAACTTTTCGCGTTAACAAACTTTTAATAAAATTTTGTTAGAAATTAAATCGTAAATCAAAATTATTTGAATAATTTATAAATATAATTTTTCTATACAGTAGAATATGTTTTAAACTTTTTCATCTTTTTTTAATAGGGTGAGGGTTTTATTTTATAACTTTAGGGTTTTGGATTTTTTTGAAAACAATGAATGAAAAACTCGTTTAATTAATTTATTAATAGGCAGTTCATGTAAAAGTAATAGTCTAAGGTTAGCACCCCTATTTCTGGATTTGTTACTTTATTCGATTGACAATTCGTGTAAAAGTAATAGTAATTTTGCATAAAACTTTTTTTTTATTTTAATTTCAATATTTATAATAATGTGCTGTTAAGCATAGAGATAAATATATTGATATATAATATAAAAATCTTTTAATTAAACTAAATTGGTACATATAAACATATCAGATATGATTCATACCATTTATAAAGATAAAAACCATTGTACTAAAATGCAGTAAAAAGAAGTTATTGGAACATAATAATAAAAGAAATAAGATAAATACATTCTACAACATAATTCTAAATTTTTAATAAATAAAATTACCTCACAATCCTAACTAAAAAGAAAAAGATCACTTTTTTCAAAATCAATTAATAAAAGAAATGACCATACTTCATCAGGTTTGTTATCATACTTAACAAGGTTCGTTTAGCGTTTAATTAAAAATAAAATATATTCTCTAACACGATGTTGTACAGAAAAACCAACAAAATCAGATGGATTGTTAATAAATTTTGATGAGAAATGTTTTTTTTTTGTTTAGCCTTGCATGTTGAATTTTTTCCATTAATTCTTTTTTTTTCAACAGCTGCATCATGTATTATACAAGGCTTTAAATTATCACTTATATTAATTAAAGATTGTTTATTTGGTATTATATTTGCTTGAATGACAATAAGGAGATATTAATATAATTTCTCCAAAGACAAGTTTATTCTTTTGCTTCCTTATACCTTTGTTTTACAAAAAAGTTTTTTGTCACATTCAACACCTAAATTTAGTTGAAAAAGTAACACTTTTGCCTTTAATGGCTCTTCTATATTGGAAATCTTTAAAATCTATTAGATGTGTCAATTAATCTATTTTTATCATCATAGATTTCATTTTCCTTTTTAAAATTTTCTTTTCTTTTATAAGCATTTTGTTTTCGTTTGTTTTATTTATGTTATTGTTTCTTTAGAAATTTTAGCTGCATTCACTGTTATATGAGGAAAGTTTGTACAGGTGAAAAAAAGACTACACTTAGCAACTTTTAATGATTTTTACTGATGGTGTCAACTAATCTATTTATCTTTTTGGCTAAAGCTTTCTTGCAGCAAAAAGTTTTAACATTAAAATTCCATGCAGCATCTGCAATATATTGCACCAAAAGATGTATCTTTTAATGTCAAATACTTTCATTGATCATTTTATCTAAATTAAAAAAAAAACGAAAACTATATCGGCTGCTTTTTCTTTTTTCCCCTATTGACCCCAGAATTTTCCCAGAGATATTTTTTTATTTTTTACTATGTATAACTTGGATTTTTTATAGGGAAGATGGGGGTACATTGATCGCCGTTGCAGTATTTCGAAAACTGCAAACAACCCGATCTAGATATAAAAACTTATTAATTACTAAACTAAACTAGAACAATCTGTCTTAAAGTAAAAATAAATGTTTTAATAAAAAACATTAGTGAACATGGTATATTTCAATATTACAACAACCCTTGCAAAAGATCAATGTACCCCATGCAATAGGGTACTATGATCTCCAACATGGGGCGCTTTGATCTTATACGACTAACATTATTTACATGTTTAATACTGCTATACCTAAGTGCTACAAATGCTGATGGGTATTAGTGTATATTATATAATACATTTTAAAAAAAAGTAAAATTTAAAACATATATATATATATATATATATATATATATATATATATATATATATATATATATATATATATATATATATATATATATATATATATATATATTATTATTACAACCTAATACACACCAGTGTATAAAGTTTACATTAGAAGAATAACGACAATTCTATCTATGAAAATAAACCCGTTATATACTACTAACATATATATGTGTTACTTTTTACAAAACTTGAAGCTTATAAAGTCTATAAGAATACAGTATTTTAAGGTTACAAAGAAAATACAAGACTCGTACAAGACTTTTATTACAACTAAAGTTTACAAGATTATTTTTTTATATTATCATCCTTTGTCAAAGTCGTGATGCTGCTTTTACATTACATTGTTTTTTGTTCCTAAGCAAGTAGTTTTTAACTTTTCCCCTTTTTTTATCTTTTGCAATGAGTTTCTTTTGTTGGTTGATTTGTTTTAGGGTTTTCTTTTCTTCTGACAAACGAATTTCATTTCTGATTGGAGTATCAGTCAAAATCCTTGTTTTTAATTGCCTACTTTTAACACTATCTAGCAGATGCTTTCGGGTTAGGTTTCAAAACTTCAGGTGAGAGTAATGAAGCAATGCTTGGTGACACTTTGTTCGAAAAACTTGTTTCATGATGTACTACAGGCATTTCAGGCTCCATGCCATCAAGATGTGCTACAGTCATTTCAGGTTCCACAAGAATTGTGTTTACTACATTTTTGAGCAGCACGATTTGTAACTGATGATAAATTTGATGATAAAACCAAAAAAATGATGGTAAATATTCATCATCTTTAAAAATTTCTGAATTAAATGGCTCAATGCCAGCTACTTGAAATCCTCTCTGTATATTAGATGGTGAGAAAGCTTTTGTATATGGTTCGTGAACTATTGAAACAATATCATAAATGGTCATAGGTCTTGGATTTGTGACCATCCAATTATCACACGCAGCATTGTAAAACCTTTTCAATGGTCCAAAAACAGTTCTATCCAATGGTTGCAATTTATGGGGACAATGGGGAGGAAAACTTAGCATTGTAATTCTATGTTGAATTGCCAGATTCAAAGCTCTAACAGAAATATGACTTTTATGGCTGTCCAGAATTAACAAAACTGGAGATTCATGAGAACAGTTTGAACACCTCACAAAATGTTTTATCCATTCTATAAAAATGTCTGAATTCATCCAACCAGAAGGATTTGCAAATCCCACGCATCCAGGAGGACCTTCTTTTATAATGTAATCATGAAATTTGACCCTAAGAAAAACAAATAGTGGAGGAATAGAGTTTCCAATTGCATTTGAAGCACAACATACAGTTACTAATGTTCCTCGTTCTGCAGATGTGATTCTTCCTACTTGTTGACTTCCTGTACCTGCTAACACTTTTACTGGCTTTTGTACTGTTGTTAAACCAGTTTCATCAACATTATATATGCAATAAGGAACAAACTTATATCGATTTCTTACTGTTTTTTAGATTTTGGAAAAATTCTCCAACAGTGCGTCGGTTAAAGGCAGTTGATCGAGCAAAGCTAGTTGCTTCAGGCGTTCGTAAAGACAACTCTGGTTGTCTTTTCAAAAAACCTTGCAACCAATCAATCCCTGCAATTTTATTCTTGACCCATGATGAAGGGCAAATCTTATAATTTTTTACAGCAAACTTGTATGCCAATAATCGTGTTGACTTTTTTTTTTTTTTTGTTCTTTATTACAATATTTATGATACAGATACAAATAATATAAAAAATAAAAAAAGAAAAGGTAACAAGTCAAGATATCGTTAAGAATAATATAATAATATAAAGAATATTAATAAATATAAAGAACGCGGATACTCAAAGAAGACCATCAGGTCTTGTCACAGAGAAACCGCTTTTAAACGTTTTTTTTTTTTTTTTTTTAATTTTATTTTTTTTTTTTATTATTATTATTATTATTATTTTTTTTCAATGTTTTCATTCTTTGTATTTATTTATTTTTGTTCAGTTTCTTGTTATTACAAAATTAAATTTATTAATAAAAGTATATAAAGTTCGTAATATAATATTATAAATAAACATACAATATTACAATAGAGGAGTTCTAAAACTTAAAAACTAAAACATGTTAAATAATTCACTAAAATAAAACATGTTAAATAATTGCTTGTTGATAAAAAAATAAATAAATAAAAAAGAATGTACATTAAATATATTCATATACTAATATAGACAAGTGATTTTCAAAAATTTAAAAGTAGATTAGTATATTTTCAGTTGAAAAAATGAGTTTTTTAAGATTTTGTTTAAAAGAATCAAAATTACATTCTTGAGAAAAATCTTTAGAAGTATTTAGAACTATACTATTCCATAAAAATGGTCCGCGAAATGAAATAAAAAATTTTCCAAAATTTGAGTTTGAGAAAATGGTTGTCGAATTAAGTTATCGTTCCTTAGAATATATTTATTTCTATCTCTTTGTAAATACAAGTTACGAAAAGAAACGGGTGATAGGTTGGTCTTGCATTTATACATAAAACAAAGAATATTAAAAACATTTAACTCATATATATTGAGTGCTTTCATATCATATAAAAGAGGCTTGGCGTGAGCAAAACGGTCCTTGAAATTTATAAGGCGTGCTACATGCTTCTGTTGCCGATAGAGAGGTTTAAGTTTACTTTTATAAGTGCTACCCCAAGCAATGTTTGCATAGTTGATATGGCAATGAATTAACGAATAATATAATTGAATTAAGGTATTTTTATCAAGAACGTTTCTTATTTTGTATAAAATGCCTATACTCTTTGAAATTTTACTGCACAAGTTAGCAATGTGGCATTTCCATGTAAGATTTTCATCGATATATACACCTAAAAATCTTGTCACTAAAACTCTATTAATAACTATGTTATCGATAAATAGAAAAGGTAAGTTGCTAGGCAGCTGGTGCTTTTTACCATAAGGATGAAAAAGAATCCATTTAGTTTTATCAATATTTAGTGATAGTTTGTTTAATCTAAACCATTCGGAAATTTTGACTAGTTCAATGTTCATATTGCTAAAAAGTGTAAAAATGTTATTATGAGAAAGAAATAGGTTAGAATCTTTTGGTAGATCATTAATATATATTAAAAATAGGAGAGGTCCTAATATGGATCTTTGAGGAACTCCACATGAAATATTTAACAAACTAGATGATACGTTATCATTCGCATAAACAAATTGTTTTCGATTATTTAGGTAACTTATTAGCCAAATTAATATTTTTCCAGTAATTCCGTACCACTCCAACTTTTTAAAAAGAATTTCGTGATCTATAGTATCAAAAGCTTTCGCCAAGTCAATGAAAACACCTAAAGTAAATTGAGAATTTTCAAATGAGTCAGATATATTTCTTGTAAATTGTAGAATGGCATGTTCAGTAGAATTGTTTTTTTGGAATCCATATTGATTGCTGTATAATAAATTGTTTAAAGTAAGATGACTATAAATTTTATTGTACAAAATTCTTTCTAAAACTTTAGAGAATACAGAAAGGAGTGAAATTGGACGATAGTTACTTATATTCTCAATGTCACCACATTTTAATATTGGTATGACTTTTGCTAATTTTAGAGCATGTGGAAAAATTCCCTGTTTAATTGATATTGAAAAAATTTTAAAGAGTATATCTTTTAAAACATCAAATGAACTTATAATAATGTTGCCATTAATACCATCAGGGCCTACTGCTTTGTTAGATTTTAACATTTTAAAGGCATTTTCAAACTCTTCAAAAGATAATTCAAAAGAGTTCAAGTAAGAGTTTAGAGGGAAACGTAGATCTGAATGATCTACGTTTCCCTCTAAACCGTTAGCTATAGGAATTCTTTTTGCCAGATTTGGTCCTACAGACACAAAATATTTATTAAATTCTTCCGTAATTTGTCTTTTATCATATAAAAATTCATTATTATGTTTAACCGTGTTTGGCAAAGAGTGAGATGAACATTTTTTGCTGCCAGTAATTTCTCTTATTATAAACCAAGTGCGTTTAAAATATAATTTATATATATTTAGTAAATTTAAATAATAATTTTTTTTTTGTTTTTTCTTGAGGCTTTCAAAAAGTTTAGCGTAATTTTTATATATAATTTTATTTTCATTTGTTTTAGATTTTAAGTAATTAATGTATAATTTTTGTTTAATTTTTGAAGACTTCCGCAAACCCTTTGTAATCCAAGGCGATTTAATACTTTTAGCTTTGAGATTTAAATTAACTTCAGGGAAATTAGTTTCATAAATATCATAGAAAGATTTAAAAAAGGAGTTATAAACTAAGTTTATATCATCAGAGGTGTTAATAATGCTCCAATCAATTAGAGATAATTGTTTCTTAAAAGATTTAAGGTTTTCATTTGTAAAAAATTGCTTTTTGAAAACTCGTTTTTCATTAGGAACTAATTTATTATCTATATTTATAGAAATGAAAATAGGAAAATGATCAGATATGTCATTTTTAATTATGCCCTTTTTTAAGGATTCGTTAAAAACATTAGTGGTTAAAATATTATCAATTAAAGAGGCACTTGATTGAGTAATTCTTGTCGGTTTGCTAATCAAGGGAATCGCACCATTTTCAAAAATGCCATTATAAAACCTTTTAATGTTATTATTGACGTGGTATTGAAAACAATCTAAATTCAGATCACCCACTAAGTAGATAAATTTATTTTCGTGGTTACTTTTTTTAATAACGTCATTACATAAAAACGAATTAAAATTTTTAATTTCACCTGAAGGTGGGCGATAACAACAACTTAGAATTTTATTTTTTATTTTATTGGTTAAAATTTCAATCGTTAAAACCTCTTTATCAGCATCAGAGATGCTCATGTCATGCCGGGTAAAATATCGTAAGTTATTTTTAACATAAATAAGAACGCCTCCGCCACGCTTATTTGTTTTTCGTGCTAATGAAATTACATTAAAACCCGGCAGTTCAAAATTGGTAAAAAAATTTACGTCATCCGAACTGCACCATGTTTCTGTTAAGCAAATTATATTAAATAGATTACAAGTTTCTTCAATAAAATTACGAAAGATTTCAAAATTTTTTTTTAAACTGCGGATATTAATGTGAGTTGTGTTAATATTATTTTGATCAAGAAATCCTTTAATTTCATGGGTATAAAAGTAGTTGCATTTATTTTTCAAAGCACCAGAATTAGAAAAATAATTAAGATCAGGATCAGATTCATCATCTAATAAGAAATCATTTGTTTGAAAAAAATTATAAAAACTAGACTCAAAATTTAAGGTTTCGTTAGAATCCATTTTATTTTTGTTTTTTCATAATCGAAATAAGATCAAAGAATTTCTTTTATAAATCCCGTGTGATTAATTTATTATATATAACTTTAGCGTACTTACCCTTTGCCCTTAAATCTTTTGCCTCATTCAGGAGTTTTTTTCGCAATTCCATCGTATGATCACTATAATCTTCATTTATGTAAACCTTTTGAGTCCACAATTTCATCGTCGTGTATTTTCTTAATATCGTGGCTTTGTCTTTGTAGTTAAGAAATCTGACTACGATCGATCTGTTTTTTTTATTGTTTTCAGGTAGTTTCTTTCCGACTCGATGTGCTCTTTCAATTTCAAATTTTCCGTGTAGCTGAAGTTTATTATTTAAAAATTCTCTTACTTTATTTTCACTGTCCTCCCAGCTTTCATTTTCAACTTCTTCAATCCCACAGAATCTTAAGTTGTTGCGTCGACTTTTGTCTTCAAGTTCAGCCAATTTTTTAATCATGTTAGAATTTGCATATTCATTTATCAATGATGTTTTTGATGTTTGATGATCAGCAACTATTTTATCATAATTATTACTTACAAATTCAACAGCTTTATTAAGTTCGCCTAATTCCTTTTTTAGTTCCTTATTCTCGTCAATTACTGAGTTTAATTTGTTTTCAAGCTTTTCAATTCTATCATTAAACATCTTCATAATAGTATTTTCATGAATTTCCAAAATTAGTTGAAAGTCCATAGTTCATTTTTGATGCAAGTAGTGAATAACTTGACAAACTTTTTTTATCTTCTGCAGTAAAAACTTGTTTACTGTTGTAATTAGGCTTAAAAGATTCATTTGGGTTGAGCTTCTTTTAATTACAATATCTTTTTAAGGTCATTCGATTTATGCTAAACTTGCGAGCTACAACATTCACTGGTCTGCCCTCTAAAACTTCATTAACAGCTGATTTCATTGTATCACATGATATAGCAACTCTGTCTGTTTTTTTTTCTATACCTAACCATTTAAAGATCTGAAAATTTAAAAAAAAGTAAAATAAAATGATTGTTTAAAAAAATTATTTTATATAATAATATTATGTAAACTAATTGTAAAACTTATGTAAAACTAAAAACTAATGTTATTAATATTAGTTTTTAACACTATTCCATTTTAAAAATGAAATTTTAAAAGTTTATATAAAGATTTTTTATTCGTCATAAGTTTAAATGTATAAAATTTAAACAAAAAAATTTAAGTCTTATAATATAAGTTATATGGGGCACTTTGATCCTCCGATCAATGAGTCTCGCATAGTCAACGATCAATGTGCCCCATTAGGTACAGTTGATATATATGGATGCCAATAACTTCTATAAATACAGTAACCAACTCAAAAAAACAAATTTATTATAAACTTAACACATATGAGTTTACAATAAATTGGTTGTAAAGTCATACGGAAATTTAATTAAAAATTTATTTGAATTTGTTTACAACTTTCAAAAATCACTTTTCATGATGAAAAACAGTCTTTTCAATTTTCTTAACGCTGAAGTTGATCTTATCAAAAGTTATTACGATTAAGCAATGAAGGGTAGTATAATGGTTAATTAAATTGCAATCTCTGTTAAATTAAGGCAAAAGTAAACGAGTAAAAGCTAAAAGATCATACTGCCCCGGCGATCAATGCGCCTCTATCTCCCCTACATTAAATAAACGGTTACATGTTTGCTGCTGCATTATGTACAATCTTTATGTTCTTTTCTGTGTTTGATGCTGCATTTGAATTTCGTTCTTTTCGGCCGTCTTTGCCTTTATCTTGAGTATTACCAAATCATGCAGAAAAAAGTATTTTTGATAAATTTTGTTTTGTTTTATAGTTTTTTATGCAGGACCTAAACATATGTTAGTTGAAATAAATTGCAAAAGAAATGTTACAAGAGTAAATCTATTTTGCAATATATTTTATTCAAAAGTATGACATTAGGTAGTCTCAACATACTACTATAAAATATTATAATTTGATTTAGTTAGTATATCTTCTTGATTTAGTTGGTATATATTAATTACATATGTAATAACAATTTATTTTTTATAATAAAACATACATGTCCTTGTGTTTTCAATTTGCATATAAAACATTTAGCTTTTTAAAATTTTATAAAAAATTATCATAATTAAATTAATCATTTAATTTGCTTAAAATGGAAAGAAATGCTCTAAACAGATTGTCGTTGATTTAAAGTATAAAAAATCTAAGTTTTACATAGTAAAAAATTAAAAACAAATATATACGGAAAAATTCTGGGGTAAATAGTGGAAAAAAAAAAAGCCGCCAATAATTTTTTTTTTTTTTAAATTTGGCCCGTATGGTACCCATATAGATCCCGCGGCCAAATCCCGTACGGGTCCCATTTGACATCCCTTACGGGTCCCACATCAAAATGTTGGCTGGGTAGCAATTAGTTAAATCAGTTAAACATTTTTGGTACCTAGTGTCTGTTTTCAAAAATAGTCGAGGTGGGGCCGGGGAAAAATGGTTTTTTTTTCTAAAAAAACATTTATTGCATATTGTTTCATTTAGATTGTAAGTAATTTAAAAAATGAATGATATAAATGAATTGGGTAATCAAACAGATAGTAAGTTAATATGTTTTTTTATAGTAATTCTATATTTTATTACATTTACAAGAGTATTTTTTTGATAAACTTTTAAAAATCATCGACTAGATTAAACTAATTCAAGACTTTTTTTTAAGTAACACCTAATTTTCGGTATTTACGCCTTTATTTTATTTTTTATTTACACCATTACTTTTCTTTGTTCATTACAAAATTGTTTTATTGGATTTGTTGCCAAAAAAGTGTTTTTTTTTATATTACACCTTTTTTAACTTTAGTTTCATCGCCATCTGATGTAGTTGATTTAAATTAAATGTATTTGAAAATAAATGTATTTGAATTAAATAACTATTTTTTTATTTGGTGTTTATACTCTTATTCTTTAAAGCTATAAGTTTAATACCTTTTTACTATAAGTTTAATACCTTTTTTATTTTATTTGATGACGCCATCTTATCTTTCTTTTAGTTTTATCAACATCTGCCAGTGGCAATGCCACAGTAAGTTTGAAAAAAAAAAAATTTTGAGCTCAGTATAGAGTTAATACCAAAATCAAAGTTATTTTGGTTAATTTTTTTACCTTCAGCTTTGTCACCATTTATGGTTGGTAAGTTTGAAAACTTTTTTTTTAAACAACTGTGTTTTTTTTAAACAACTATTTGTAGGCGAAAACTATGTATTTTTTGTTTTTTAAATCTTTTTTTTACTTTTGGCTTTATCTACATTGAGTACAGTTAATCTTTTATGATTTATTTATTGTATAATTACTTAATTATATATGATAGTGATGTATAGTGATATGATAGTGATGTATAGCGTATAGATATGATATGATAGTGAAGTATAGATATGATAGTAATGTATAAATGTATAGATATGATAGAGATGTATAGTGATATGATAGATGATAGTGACATATAGGGATGACATGAACATATTGTTCATGTCATCTTTAATGCTATTCATAATAAAATAAACATGTTGATGCCTTAAAAGTATTTTAACACAAAAGATATCATTTTTATTGTCTTTTAACATTTACTTGTTGTAAAATACTTTATTTTTTGTTATTGTTTAAATCATTACACAACCTTTCCTAATGTTTACTTGTGTAATTATGTTTTCATTATGTACTTTATCAATAAAGTTGTTGCACATTATGCAGAATTTATTTGATTGTTGTTACATATTCACCTACTGCTGTCAAATTTAAGGTGTTTTGTTTATTTGATTAACAGTTTTCTTGTTAATTTTAGTCCAATCAACTCAGCCTTCTACTGGTAAGTTTGTATATTGTAATTTCGTTCACATTTATATAATATGAAATTTAAAGATGTATACTTTGGTTTAATTCGTATGTTTTTTATCTCAAGTCATTTCTTAAACGACTGTGATCAGTAAATTTAAAAGCTATTATTTTTTAACTTGTAAAAAATTTACTGCCAATATCATTTTTTTGTGGATAAGATTTACTTTGTTTTTAGTTCCATCTACACCTGATACAGTCGGTAAGTTTAAAAGTCAATACTTTTTCAGCAGTGTAATAATTTAATCCCATTTTCAACTTTTTTTTTGTTTATTTGTTTATTGCATCTTTTCGTGATATTAGTTGCATCTAGATTCTCCACAGTTGGTAAGCTTAATAATTACTACTTCTTAATTTATGTATAGATGGGAAAGTCTAAATCTTTCTCATTAATTAATTAATTGCTGGTTTTTTTTCCTGTTAACTACACCTTTTTTACATTAAGCTTCATCGACACCTGCTACGGATGTCGATGTCATTTCTTTCGTTATGACTATAATATAGAATTAATATCAAATTCAATTTTCTTCTTATTGATTACAGTTTTTTTTTTACTTTCAGTTTCATCAACATCTGCCACAGTTGGAAAGTTTAAGAGCTATTTTTTTGTTCACTGTGTATAGATCCAATGCCAATTTCTAATACTTTTTTTCTTGGTTACACCTTTTTGAGTTAATATTTTCTTAGTTTGAATATGAAATAATGTAAAACTGCTTGAAAAAAAAGTTCTGCAAGTTTTGTGGCTTGGAAATAGGTACAGCAAGTTTTGTGACTTAAAAATGGGTACCGCAAGTTTTGTGGCTTGTAATTAGGTACAGAAAGTTTATTGGCTTGCAAATGTGTACCGCAAGTTTTGTGGTTTGCAATTAGGTACATCAAGTTTTGTAGCTTACAAATTTTTTTGATAGACGGCTCTGGCTTACCTTCACGTGGTGTCAATCGTTAAAAATGATTTATTTTAGTTCATAAATGGAATTCAAAACATAAATCATTTACTAAAAGCCAAGACAATAGTTAATTTTTTTTTATTTCAAAAGATTTGCTGCTGTGTATTTTTTTTTAGGTTGGAATGGGTAGTCCTTCCATTTACATGACAAAATGGGTACTCTTGTAACGTGATAAAATAGTTTTTTATACTATTTTATATGTGTTTAAAAAAGCATTTTTAAATATTTTTTGTTAAATTTTCATTAAATTTTTATTTTGGTATTTGGCGGAAAGGAGGCGGGTTATGCCCCCTTTCCGCCATGTGGAAACATGGCGGAAATAATATTATTACAAATAAGTAATATTAATAATAAAATTTTTATTATTAATATTATTTATTATTTAAACTCCATAACAGTTGAACAACTTTATAATTACAATCACTTAATAATTTATATAATAAAATCAGTAAACTTTTTTATTTCCGGTTCTTCTTCCACTGCTTGAGTAGTATATGCCAATCGCATAACACAGTGGATATATTAGGAAACAATTCTGTTAAATATGTTGGCCCCAATAATATCGAATAATATCGTTTTTCAAAAACAAACAAAATATTTTTTTCAGCGATAAAATAAAAATGCCACGTGACAAAACTCCCTACCATAATTAAAGGACGACTAGGGACGTTGCTAGATCAAAAACTAACGAGGGACGTTGCTAGATAAAAATAACAAGTATATGATCATACAAAAGTATCATTATCATTTATTTTACAAAAAAAAAAATATTTTTAAAGATGGCAGGATAAAAACCTACCCTCAAAATAATTCTTGGAAAAAAATTCACAGAGAAAAAATCGCCCCGGAAAATATCCACCCAAAAGTTATAACTTTTTTTTTGCAACACATAAAAATTACAATATAACAATAAAATAGTTGTTTACAATATAAATATTTTATGCATACATATTATGTTACAAGCATATTATATTACAACAAAATATGTTACAAGCAAAACTATAGTTCTTTGTTTTTCATACATCGAAATGATTGAACAGTCAAGGAGCGCCGTAACATCGACTGATGTTTTAATTTTGTCTGGAAATTAATAAATTAAACAAAATATTTTTCTTAATTCATAGATTTTTTCCAGGGGGATATTTTTGCGCGAGAATTCTTTCAGGGAGTGGGGGGATTTTTTCCTAGAGGGATTTTTTCTGGGGTGTATTTTCTCG
Organism: Hydra vulgaris; assembly: GCF_022113875.1. Lineage (NCBI taxonomy): Eukaryota > Metazoa > Cnidaria > Hydrozoa > Anthoathecata > Hydridae > Hydra > Hydra vulgaris. Next base: position 7,552,640 of record NC_061158.1, on the reverse strand, counting down.
GGAAAAATCATTAAAACCTATAAAAAATAAAATACAATAACATATTTATTTTTTATAAAAACTTCTCCTAAATTCTGAATCTATTATATTTTTATTATTATTTTTTTATTTTTGAAAATGTGTATTTTTTGAAATATGAGCATTTTAGTCTAACTCGTCAAAAAATCCGAAATTGTGAATACTTCTTAATTGCAATTATTTGGGGTTTTAACATTCTGCCATTTATCTATAATTCAAGATTTAGGTAAATAGTATCATGTGTAGTTGGACAAACGTTTTCATTTTATATACCCGATAATGCTGCACAAAAGAATTTAAATTAGTGTTGTGTTTAAGTTGTTAAATGCAGTAATGTTGCAGTAAAAATTTTATGGCTATAGTAGTTTTGTGATATTGTTTGAAATAGTTGTGTCATTTTGAGGTTAACAAACAAAACAAAAGCAAAAACAAAACAAAACAAAAATTAACAGGGCGAAACACGTCATTTATTAGACGAAATTATAAAGGCGGTTGACCACAATTGAGTGCAACTTCAAACGTTATTAAATTTAACCTCTAACATCTTAGCAAAAGTCAAGATGTTATCAATCTTAAAATTTAACTTTAGATTTATCTTTAAATTTATACTTCTCTATGGCATTATTTTTTAAATAATCCCGATATTATTTGAGAGATTGTAAGTTGTATTAGTTGCTGTCCAACCTGTTGCAATAAGGATGCAGCCTTTTAAAATGACGTGAAAAAGAAAAAAGGACTTTACCTCCTAACTTTCTCATGCACAGTTTGTGAATGAAGTTACTCCACTTACACAAGAAAAACATTATACTCCAAGTAACTACCCAGTAAATACACAAACGTCTATTAAATGTCAAAACAACGTTTCGACAAAACGTTCAGATTTGGTCGATTATCCGTTTATAATGAAATCCAGATTAACATTTAGAACAAACGTCCATAAAACGTCTATATTCAAACGTATTTTAGACGTCTATTTTAGACTATTTTAAGTATATAAAGCGTTTAGATTTTATCTAATTTACGTTTAAATCTAGCCTAATTAACTTATATCAAGCGTTTAGATTTAGTCTAAGTAAACGTATATTAAACTTTTAAATCTTGTCTAATTAGTTTCTTTGATTTAGTTAACGTAATTTCAATTTCAATCAAGTTTACGTAATTTCAATCAAGTTAACGTAATTTCACATGTGTGTGTTATATATAACACATATATATATACACATTTTTTTTTTGTAATTTAAAAAATCAAACTGCGTTGCACGTGTTTTAATTTTTAATCTGTTTGTTTGCTTCGGTTTTAAAAAGATATATATATATCTTTTTAAAAGGGGACAAAATAAATATTGATAAATAAATAAATATTTTTTCTTAAAAATATAAAGTCACCTTAATTTTTGATTTTATAATTATCTATAACTGCCATGATCATGGCAGTCGGCAAATTTTGGAAAACGAGGACCTTTTTTTTTTTTTTTATTTAGTCGGCAAATTGTAACGGCACCCCCCACGTGACTCTACTCGCACCGGCCCTGATTACACTTACATATTAAATTTAAATCTATATTGTAAAAAAACAAACAAAAACAAAACAAAAAAAATAAAAAAAAAACAACCCTTTGCCATGACTAATTTAATACCAACTCCATTAAAACAAGTCGCTAACGCAATTAAAAAAATTATTGAAGCTGAATCTGCAAAGTGGTTGGCCAAAATATCCGAACAAGAGCAAGTCATAAAGCAACAACAACTGGAGTTAGATCAACTTGTCGAAAAATCTACTAAACAAACTATTACAACAACCAGAAATATTGAATCCAGTTGGGTCACAGTTGCAAACAAACAAAAAAAAAAAACCTTGAACAGCTAATAGTTATAAACGCATTCTCCATTAAGCAACAACAAAAATAAAAAGCGAGAAAAAAATGTAATTATTTATGGTGTTCAAAGTTATTAGCAAATTGACGATACGGAAATGGTTCAGAACATATTAACTACCATCGCATCTGATGCAAAGTCAAAGTTTGTAAAACGTATTAAGTCTATGTCCTCTAAACCAGGACCAATTATCGTCGAACTGTCAGATGTTTCTGAAAGAAACCCATTATTTACATCAGCGAAAAAATTAAAAAATTCAGACGATTACAAAAATATCTTTATAAGCCCAGATCTGACTGAGGCTGAGCGATATCTAAACTACCAACTAAGAATGAAGCGTAATGAGTTAAACAGTAATATAAATCTAAAAATATCGCCTTTTAGATACGGTATACGAAGCAGCGGAGTTGTTAAGCTCAAAAATCTCCAAACCACTGCCTAAGAATCACTATCCTCCCTTGACTCTCCTAACAACGAAAATAAAAGACAATGGTAAAGACGTACATTACCTGGAAACAAACTACAGTGTTAATTGTTGCTACACTAATGCAACACCTCTTAATAACAAAATGAACGATTTAATTGCAATAGTTAGAATGTTTGACTACCATGTTATTGCTGTCTCCGAAACATGGTTTTAAAATGGCTCAGTTTCTAACATCGATAGGTATAATTTATATCGCAAAAATCGCTGTGATGGACGTCGAGGTGGTGGTGTAGCTATCTACATTACTGACTTATTTAACTCTCACAAAGTTAAATAAGTCAGTAATGTTAATAGTTACTAAAATAGTTAATCAGTTCTATACAAATTCACTTGAACAAGTTTGGGTATAGGTACAAGATAATAATAAACGCATACTTGGTCTATATATACACCCATACTTGGGTGTATATATAGACCAAATGATACTAATCTAATAAACTATGTTGTTGAATCTTTTAAATTAGCTCATAGCTTAATTAGGAAGCCCTATGATGACTGTTTGATCGTTGGTGATTTTAATTTCCCGAATATGAAGTGGTCTAAATTTTGGAAAATTTACCAAACAGCCTCTTTACACAACACATCACGTTCCCTACTTTCCAGATATCCTATGGTTCCCCAAAAAATATGTTAGACTTATTATTTACCTACAACAATAATTGTATTTTAAATTTGTCTCTTAATACTATTTTTTCTTTTTTTTTATTTTTATTATTATTATTATTATTATTATTTATTTATTTTGCCGTTGATAAATATTTCAAAGAAGAAATTACAATAAAAGAAAATCCTGGTCGGAGCAAGAAGAAGACAGGTTGTCCTATCACCGAGCCCCGTCACACAAAAATTTGCAGGCACAATGAATGATAAGCAGTATAAATACAAAAACAAAAACAAAACAAAAACTTCAGCAATAAAATAATTTGTTGCTAACAATCTCCAGCAGAATAATTTTAAAAATAAAAAAGTAAAAACGACAGAAAATCATGAAAGTTATAAAAACAAAAAAAAATGCGTTGTTTAAATAAAAAAAAAAGCAATATATGTAAACATAAGTATTTGGGCTGATTATTTAATATCATCAAAAGTATGAACAAAAAAGACAATTTTATTTTCGTTATCTTTTATACTAATGGTTTTAAACCATTTTAATAAAAACTTAAGAAAGTGTTGAAGATTTAATTTATTTTTAAGTGATTTAGTTTAAACCTTTAAATTGTTTTCAAAAGAGGTATTTGAAATCTAATATATCGAATTCCATGTTCAGTAAATGCTCTTTTGAATCATCCTTAAAACTTTGCAAAGTGGAGTTTAAAACGAAATTTTATTTTTTACTAAAGATTGGAAGAAATTTTTTCCATACTAAAGGTCCCCGATATTGAATTTGGTACGAACTTAATTTAAGAAGGTTTATGGGAACCACAAAGTTATTCACTGAAAATTAGGTTGGATATTTATGGAAGATTTAATTAAAGTAGGATTGAAATGTTACTGGAGAAAATCCAAGTTTTGCTTTAAACATAAATAACATTACTTGATGAATATTAAGCTTTTAAATATTTAAAGCTCCAAGCTGACGTAAGAGAGGTTCGCATTGTGTTTTCCTATTTGCCCCAAATAGGAAAATAGTCATTTTTACATCTAAACTCAGGTAGAGTACACATATTAAATAAAAAAAAATAATAATAAAAAATAATAAAATAATAAAATTACTGAAATTTTTCCCGATATACTTGAACTTCTGAACTCTCAATTCAAATCTATATTTACTCTTGAAAGCTCCGAAAATTTTCCATTATTAAATAAAAGTGAAGTTAAACCTAAATGCAATTAAAATAACAACTTGGATTTTTCTATTGCAGACATTATTAATGAACTTACCAATATAAACTCTTACAAATCTTTTGGACCTGACGTGTTGCACCCTTTAATACTTAAGATATGTGCCAAAAGCTTTGCAATTCCGCTTACAAAAATCTTCTATGAATCTTTTAAGTCTGGAATAGTATCAACTCTCTGGAAATTAATAAATATTAGTGCGATCTATAAAAAAAGGGAGACAAACTACTTCCTGAAAACTATCGCCCTATTTCACTTACCTCTGTTGCGTGCAAAATATTTGAAAAAGTGGTTAAGAATAAAATCTTGAAGCACATCAACGATAACAATCTGCTCTCTAAAAATTAACATGGCTTCCTTCATCATAAGTCTTGTGTAACCAATCTAATAGAGACTTTTGATATTATTTCGTCTTCCATAGCATCACACCAGTTTATAGATGTAATCTACCTTGACTTTGCTAAAGCTTTTGATTTCGTACCTCATACCAGACTCATGTTAAAATTAAAATCGTTCAGAATAAACGGCAAACTACTACAATGGGTTAATTCCTTCTTAGTAGGCAGAAAGCAACGCGTAACAATTAACAAAACTAGCTCTGACTGGGTTGATGTTCTTAGTGGTGTTTCTCAAGGTTCTCTTCTTAGCCCGCTCCTCTTTATTCTTTTTACAAAAGATCTTGCCTAACTTACAGAAACTTCTGAAATATTTGCCGACGATACCAAACTTTTTTCTAAAACTTTATCGCACACTAATTTCGTTGATCTGCAGGACCGTCTACGCTTAGTATACAAGAGGTCAAATACTTGGTTACTTAAATTAAACATTTCAAAATGCTGTGTTATCCATTATGGTAAAACCAATCCTATGTATAGTTACTTTTTGCAAAATAACCAAGGTATAAATGAAAGCCAAACAAGCTCTACTAAAGAGCATGATTTAGGAGTCATTTTTACATCTAACCTCAAGTGGAGTACACATATTCAACTAGTCATTTCTAAATATTTACAAATTTTTGGTATGCTAAGAAGGACATTAACCATCGTTGATGAAAAAATGGCTCTCAAATTATATGAAGTGTTTATAAGACCTAACCTTGAATATGCAGTGTCTGTTTGGGCCCCGTATTTAAAACCTGAAGTCCCACAAAAAAATTTTCTATAGAATTTTCTATAAACTTTTGAAACATATGGCCTATAGATTTTCTATAGAATTTTTATAGAATCTAAGTTAATGATTTATCTATAAAAAAAAGTTAATGATTTATCTATAGAAATTTCAATAGAACTTTTTTTTCTACTTTTTTTTCTATAGAAAAAAAAGTTTTATAGCAATTTCTATAGAAATTAATAGACATTTTATAAAAGTTCTATAGAATTTCTATAGGCCATATGTTTCAAAAGTGTATAGAAATTCTATAGAACTTTTTTTCCTGGGGTAGCTTTGGTTGAATCTGTTCATCGTAAAGCAACAAAATAGGCTTTAAGCTTGAGAAATCTTCAATACTGCGAAAGACTTAAAAGACTAAATCTACCATCACTCAAGTTTCGGCGCCTACGATGCAATCTAATACAAATTTTAAACTAATACATCGATTTGATATAATAATTAATAAATATATATATATATATATATATATATATATATATATATATATATATATATATATATATATATATATATATATCAACCAAAATTTACTAACTCATTGTCACGTGGTCACCATCTTAAAATAAGACGTGAATATGTTCCAAGCTGTCTTCCAAGAAACAACCAACTATATAATAGATCAGCAAAATACTGAAATGAACTACTCGAGCAAGTAACTTTATACCCAACTGTACTCTCTTTTAAAATTAGATTAGATCACTAGTTGAGGATAAAAGTCGGAACAAATATTTATAAAACTGGTTGTTTATATTCGGGTGTTTTCCCTGCTCGCCGTATGTATGTATGGTATGTATATTTTACGGCTAAAACTATAATAATAATAATAATATTTAAGTTTTAAAACTAATATAAATTAAAATTACGTTATAACTTTTTAATCTTATATATGTAATAAGAGCTATATAGGTCATGAAATTTATAGGTAAGATATGGTTATAAAAGTAATGAAATTTATAAATAAGATATAGTTACTATAGACTTGGTATTATTTTTTATATTTTTAAAACTATCATAATACAATAAACTTTTATATAAAACTTTATATAAAGTTATAAACTTATAACATAAAGTTATAAACTTATTAACATAAAGTAGGGATTTAGAGAAAAAATGTTTGTGCACTATACTTGTTTATGTTTCGATAATTAAAAAAAATTAAATGATCAAGCTTTTTGCAGTGGAAACTTTATACTTACAATTTTTATCAAATATTTTTTAAATTTAATCTCATTAGCAGAAAATAAAAGTTTACATTAAGATTAAGTCAAAAATTACTAATAAAATTAATAAACTCTTAAACATATATTTTGGATCACTGTTTTTTCTGGTTTATGCATTATCAAAAATCTTCCTAGAATGGCGTCTACCGCTTGTTCATCTTGCATCTTTTTGTACAATATTATCTTCTACATTCGTATCCTGATCGTCTGATTTCGTAACCTGACGTGTAAAATACGTTTGAATATAGACGCTTTATGGACGCTTGTTCTAAACGTTAATCTGGATTTCATTCTAAACGGATAATTGACCATATCTGAAAAAGTATTTACTGGGACATTTCAAATCAAGCTTCGATTTTTAGTCAATAATCGGTCACTAAACGTTTTATCCATTTTTCTACCGATTTCGATTAAATATTGACAAAATCTGAACCAATTTCTGTTTACTAAGTAGTTCTTCATACATTAAGTCAAGAAATGTATTTTTTTTAGTAAAATAGAAAATTGCCGGTCTGCAATTAATAGGGTTTTTGGATTTATAAACACAATTTCACCAATACGCACATGAAATTGAAAACACAAGATGAATTTAATATCTTTAATATTTTATTTATCACATACAGAATGAATTATGTATCCATTGCTGATGTTAAGATGAAAAAAAACAGCAATTTAACTGAGGCAGATGGTTAGGATATCAAATGTAGCTGAGTGATGCATCTTGGCAGTATAAAGTTTTTAGTTGCTTAATGGAATCGTATCCATAATTGCAGTTGAATTAGGTAAGTGCATAAACTATTGTATGAAAAGCAAGCATTCCAAACTCTGCATTTCTTGAAAATCGTAATTGTGTCATAAATTATGAAAGGTTATCCTATACGATAAAACGTTATCCGATAAAATCTAGTACTCTAGTTTATATATTTTGTCAAAACAAAAGGCTCGCAACATAATGAATATCTTGATGGTGAAGGTTCAAATGCTCTTCATGATATTGTTGCAATTAATTCATATAGCAAACTAGTAAAAAAGTTTTTAATATGCATTATTATTTAGATTTTACTCTATGAACATTTTTCAAACCTGTACGGTTCATTACTTACGGTTCATTACTTACGGTTTATTCCTAAACCTGTACGGTTCATTATTCATCAAAATAATACATATCATACTCATCAAAATAATTCATTTTTTTATTTTTTATTTTACAAAAAAGTGCTATTATTTTACAAAACGGTGCAATTATTTTACAAAAGGGATAGCTGATGAAATAGATGATGATGGAGAAAGCATTATTTTACAAAGTGCTATTATTTTACAAGGGTACTATTATTTTACAAGAGTGCTATGATTTTACAATAATAGCACTCTATTATTAAAATTTAGCATCTTATCATGGAATATTTCCTGTTTGTTAGGCGTCATGTTTATATTGAGCACTTTTTTTTTTTTTTAAACATATATGCTCATCAAAATCATACATACTCATCAAAATCATACATACTCATCATAATAAACTAAAATTTTCAGTAATTGTTTTTCTTTTTATAAACTATTATTATTTAAATTTATTGAACACCAAATGTAATAATATTTACAAGGTAAACAAATTAAGAAAGTTCTTTCTAGTGATTTTCACTTGATAATTCTTTCTCTAAGAGTTCTTTTAAAATACCTTTTTGTTCTTTGGCATTCAAGCACTCTACTGCAAATTTTAAAGTTTTTTCAATGTCTGGGGGAATTTTACTTTTAGGAAGTACTATTTTCACCTTCTTTTTGTTTTGTATTAAATTATTAAAACTTAGCGTCTAAACACGGAATAGTTCCTGTTTGTTAGGCGTGATGTTTATATTGAGCACTTTTTTTTTTTAAAACATATTTCGCTGTTCATACAATTAAAAATACAAAGAAACGTTTTTGTAAAATAATAAATAAAAAAAATCGATTTATATAAACAGACAGGGACTGAAAGAAGATATTGATGATTAAAGTCATGGAACCCCTATTTGGGCATTTAACAAGTTTAAAGTAAAATAAAAATTAATAAAATTGTATAAAACTCCTTTAAAATATGAAAAAATCTCCGTTATATATTTATAGTAAAAGACAATAAATAGAATAAACTACTATAAATATAAATTAAGTAAAGTAAAAAAATATATATATATATAATATAAGAAATTAAGTTTAACAAAAGTTTTATCAAAAAGGTTTGTATATCAAATTTCAAAGCTTACGTTTGATTTCAAAATTGCTCGTTTTATATGAAACTTTAATAAATTTACTGATTTGACCATATTGAAATATCTATTTTTAAGCTGTTCCATATCTTAGCCCCTCGGTATGTTATGCTGTACTCTTTAATTTAGTCAATTAACCCGGCAGTTTAAATGTGAGCTTTTCATTAAATCATAGAGAATAGTTATTGTTTTGATTTTTTTTTAATTTTGCTTCAAAGTTGTTTGGTGGAAGATTTTTAAAATGATTATGCATGAAGATCATGTGCTGAAATCTGTTTATTTTATATATATTCAACATTTTCATTTCACTCATTTATGGCTTTGCATGTTAAAATTTTTTCAGTATATTTTTTCATTATATAATTCTGCTCGCATGTTTTTACACACTAAATATCATTTTTAGATTAGCCAGCTGTGTGCTAGCCCGCGCAATGTTACCATAATTAATGTAGCTATGAATTAGGCTAAAGCGTATTAATTTAAGACTTTGAGTATTTATGAATGGGCTAATTCTGTGCACTATGCCAATTTTTATTTTTATTTTTGATTCGATGTATTTTATGTGAGGAAGTCAAGATAAGTTTTTATTTACAGAAATTTCGAGGTTGTTTAAAAATTCCTGCTTCTTAATTTGTTTATCATTTATTAAGAGGGCAGGTAACTCCAGTGTCAGATTTTCTTCTTGTGTTTTCTTAACAAAATAATCTATATTTAGTTTTATCTGTGTTTATTGAGCGCTTGTTAGCTCTAAACCATTTATTTACTTTAATAAATTCAATATTCATATCTCAATATAGCTGATTAATATCATTATTGGACCTAAATAAATTAGTATCATCAGCATACATAATTAAATATCATTTTACAGATACTTTACATAAGTCGTTCATATAAATAAGAAATAGGAGACGGCTGAGGATTGAACTTTGTGAAACTCCACACAAAATGTTTAATGTACTAGAATCTGGATTGACTACATACTGTTTTCGATTAGAAAAATAACTTTTAATCCAACTAAATGTTTTTTTTGTTACAACATATTAACTTTTCTAAGCTTGTCAGCTTTTTACAGATCTATAAATATTTAAAGTGTGAACTGATTTTTTTCAAACCCGTTGGTTATTTTGTCAACTAACTCAATAATTGCATGCTCGGTTAAGGTAATTTTTTGGAAACCAAAATTTTTGGGGTAAAAAGGTTTATTTTTTGCAAAATTGACATAAATTCTATATACATAACGCGTTCAAATATTTTTAAGAAAATGGATAATACGAATATAGGTCTATAATTTGAGATATTGTAACTATCATTGCTTTTATAAATTGGGTAAACCTTAGCTAATTTTAATATATCAGGAAATATGCTTTCATTTATTGCAAGTATAAGAATGTAAAACAAAGGTTTGCTGATGTTTTTACTGTTTGAAACTACTATATTAGCTGATATTCCATCAAAACCCGGAGATTCATTTATTTTTAAAGATGAGAAAGCTCCTCCTCCTAGATTTTTTTTAGCACCAGAAAAAATCTCTTTTTTATAAGAAACAAGATTATTCTTTATTCTCATATCAATAAGATCTTCATTAAAATTCAAGCCTTTGTTTACATTATTATGAGCGGTATGATATTCTGACCATTATCAGTTATATCTTTTTCAAATTTATCTAGTCTCTAAGATGAGTTTGTCATCTTTGTGTTCGCACTAATTACATTTGCAAAATTAATTTCTTGTTTTTTCATAATCGATTACGTTTCATTTTCAAATTCATCAAACATATCCTTAATCAACTTTTTTATTACCATTACTGTTACTGCCATATTTATTATTATTATTTTTTTATCATTATTACTATTTATTATCATTATTATTAAGCTTAATTTTCATAATTATAAAGCCCTGTGATCAAACAAGTATATAAAAAACTTTTGGACCAAGTTTTGTCTAACATTTAACACTAACGTCAAACCGTTTTATATGGTTAAATTTGCGAAACTTTTTTTTGCGAAACTTTTATTTTGAGAAAGTTAATCATATATTCTCTCCCTTGTAAACGTAAAAGGTCCCTATGGTATCAAATGCTGCAGTTAGATAAATGGGTTCCAGTCCAAGTGAGAACTCAGTATTTCCACCCAACCTGCACTTTTAGTTTCTTTTTCGAAATTAAAACCTGCATAAGCACGTGTTTTTCGCGAATTAAAACCTGCATAGACACGTGTTTTTCGCGGATCAGACGTAAACCAAAAACATGTGTACATTATTAGAATTTAACACGTGTTTTTTTAAGGTTTTATTTCTAACAAAATCTTGAAAATTATCATTGAAATATATTAACTAAGTGGGAGGAATTCATTGAGTTAGAGATTTACTGGTCTTTTTAAGATGCAGGAAAAGAACCAATGGGATTTATAATTACAATTAAATAAAAATCTGTTAAAAAGATAAGGAATATTACTTGATGATAATACTTGATGAAAACTTAACATGGAGAGAACACATAAGTACAATAGAAAATAAAGTTTCAAAAAATATTGGTATACTATTCAAAGCCAAGCAGTTTTTAAACCAAAACTGCCTAAAAATTTTATATTTCTCCCTCATACATTGTTATATAACTATGCAAACATTGCCTGGTGCAGCTCTAGTATAAGTAAAATTAAAAAACTGCTTAGTAAACAAAAACATGCTGTCAGAATTATTTCAAATGCAGGTCGATTCACACATACTAAAGAACTATTTAATAATCTTCACATACTCAATGTTTTTCAGTTAAACCTTTATCAAATTCTTATTTTTATGTACAAACTTCATAATAAAATATCACCTATAATATTTAGTACACTTTTCAATAAAATTAATCACATGTACCCTACAAGATTTTCTAAGTACAATTATGAGCAACCTAAAATGCATTATTTGGCTACCAAATTTTCTATTGCTATAAGAGGTCCTAAATTATGGAACGCTTTATTAAGTGACGAGCTGAAAAATTGTTCTTCTCTTTACCTATTCATAAAAAAAATTGAAACAAAAACTTATTAACGATGTTAATGAATTAAATTCTTTTTAAAAAATTTTTTATTTTTATTTTAAACAATTATCTTATTAACTCTATAAACTATCCTATTAGCTTATCTATAGTTTTGATTTTTTTTTTTTTTAATTTCTTTTTACTATTTTCTTTTGATTATAGATTAGTAACTAGTCTTAACATACTTGTAAATAATTGTATATAATTTTTTAAATGGCACAAAGTAATTGTATATTTAACTTTTAATGGTTGTACACGCTTGTTCATGAAAGCACGTCGGGGTGTAGTGATAAGGCAAGTATTGTCTTCTTTTAACCCCGGTCATGTAGATCTTATTTATACTACACGGCATTATATTCTTTTTTTTTACTGACAAAATAAATATATATATATATATATATATATATATATATATATATATATATATATATATATATATATATATATATATATATATATATATATATATATATATATATATAGCTGATAAATAACGATCAGTGAAGTAATATTTTTATAATTATTTAAAAGTTTGCATAACCTACAAGTAGGCATCTGCGTAAGGAGGAAAAATTACGACAACCGTGTTACCGCATATTCTCAGTTTTAAACGGTTTCATTACATTTTGTAAAACATATACATAAGCAAGTCTGTTATGAATGTTATGAATGCACAAGTTTTTCCTGCAGGAAAAAAAAGAGAAATGGACCAAAATATTAGCACATTTATTTGGAGCTTGATAGTTTTTAGCATAAAAATCTATATTTTTTATGTTAAAAACTAGAGGCCTACGTAGAGAAAATTTGTTTTTCCATTTTTAACTTTAAAAAGTTCAACGCAATGACACTGCCTCATGAAAAATTTGAAATAGAAAATTTCGTCGAAAATCTTGCTTCATTTTTTAATGGATTGACTTCTTATACCAATACAAGGCGGGTTTCACGTTCGTCAGACGTTTCCAGCAGTTTGGCCACTCATTTCACGGACGTCTCATCAAGTTTGGTCAGCCTCAAGTTTGTTTGATAATAAACAAGCATTTGCACATTTTCTGAGTCAAGTCTTGTCCAAAGGTCAGTAACGACATTACCAGCAACAGAAAACAGCCTAAAACATTTTTTTATTTTCAAAATTTGGGAAAAAAAATTCTGCTTTCTTGAAAACGTTTCTTATAAATGCTTAAAATTTAACCATTTAAACTGTCAGCAAACTAATTAGGAAGTCATACAATCTGCAGTTACTGCAGATTGTGTGACTTTCTAATTAGTTTGCTGACAGTTCAAATGGTTAAATTTTTTTCATCACATTACTGCAGATTGCAAATTAAAAACAAAATGATCTCTAGACTTCCACAATATACCGTGTAAAACCGTGTATATACCGTGTAAAACCGCAAAAATATATTCCATGTAAAATATATATTCCGTGTAAAACCGCAGTAAACCGGCCAATCCAGATGCGTAAGAAACGCAGAAGCCTACCTACAAGTAGTATTTTAATGATAAGTTTTAAAATGTAACAATGATCATAATAAGTTCTAGTTTTAAAGTTAAAAGTTGGTGAATTTTAATTTAAATTCACGCAGTGAATTTTAATTAAAATTCATGTCACACATTTAATTAAAATGTCACACAAATTTAAGTTATTTAAGTTTTGTATCAAATGCGAACAGCAAATGCAATAAACTATTGTTTTGTTTTTTCACTAATTGAAAATTTAAATTTTTCACTTTATTTGAAATAATTTGCTAAAATTGTTGTTTTTACTTTATATGCAGATAAGACTTGAAGAATTAACAGAATACAAGTCTAGTTCGACACAAGAATCTATTACATTGTAGACATTTGGTTTGATGCTCTCATGTTTCACTTTCAAAAATTTTCACCAGATTGCGCCATAAAAGATCAACTTGATAACACTGATATATCCTTTGAGCAAATTTTTATTAAGTGAAAAATTTGGTAATTTAAATAATAAGTTGTTTCTCTTAAAACTTTTTTTGGTTGCGACTTCAGTCCACCAACATATTTTTTTAACGATAGCACTTCAGTAACTTCGCAAACGAATTTAGAGTCCGAATATAGTGAAGGTGAAGACCATGCCAAAGGTGTAGAAGTGCAAACCATGTTAGTATAATTATTTTCTAATCTAATAGTTATCAAATTCATTAAAAAAAGTTTAAATTACTATTTAAATTTCGAATGCAGCAAGCATAAATGAACCAATCAAAAACTTTTTAAAGTTAACAGTGAGATTTATTTTTGAAGAATTTCAGTGTTGTTGCATTGTTGGGAGGATTTAATCAAAATTAAATTGAATTACCTCGTGTAAATTTAACACAGTTAAAAAAAACAGCTTTGTAAATAATTTTCTAATCTCCAGTCTACTTTTTGTTAAATGTTTTTTTTGTGTGTGCATATATATATATATATATATATATATATATATATATATATATATATATATATATATATATATATATATATATATATATATATATATATATATATATATATATATATGTATATATGTATGTATATATACTAAGTACTTATACTAAATAATTTTTATTATATTTTAAAAATAGAAAATGGAAAGTGTAAAAACATTACACTATGGACATATACGGAAGGTTGTATTACGCAATTGGTTTATTTGTAATTTTAGCTAAGTTTTATTTGCACAATTTGTTATTTTTTTAAGTGTTTTCACGACTGGAAGTTTAAGAGGACTGTGTTGATTGGACAATAAGTATATTTTTTGCTTTTCTTGCTGTTAAAACAACAATTAAACTAGGTGGATATAGATAAAAAAACGTCGATACGACGAACCCATATCACTTTGGTATAGCTTGCAAAGAGTGATTTCAACTTTAAGTAAGTATTTACAAAATTAACTTAAATTGTATTTTATTAATTTGTGCTTTGAGTTTTACTTCGGCATAAAATAAAGTTCATATAATATTATACAAAATATATTGAAAAAAATCATCTATATATATATATATATATATATATATATATATATATATATATATATATATATATATATATATATATATATATATATATATATATATATATATATATATATATATATATATATATATATATATATATATATATATATATATATATATATATATATTTATTGCAATAACAATATATCTATTTATTGCATTAAAATTATTAAATTTTTTAGGTCTTCAATTTTAATCACAAAAATGGCAGAGCGACCTAAGGGATATGGAATGACCGCTGAGATTGAAGAGCAGATCAACAGCAAATATGATTACGACTGTGGTTTGTTCATTTCTTTAAATTTTCATTTTTTTTTTCTAATTAATATATATGTTAATAGGTTTTTCAATAAATAAGAAAAATCATTTTAGAGAAAGAAGTTTTGGAATGGATTTCATATTACGTTCCCGATGCTGATTTAGAAAACGTATCAGGGCCTGAGGAGGTTCAGCTCAAACTTAAAGACGGAGTTATACTTTGCAAGTTAATCAACCAGCTTGCACCCAACAGCGTTCCCAAAATCAACTCCACTAATGCTGCTTTTAAACAGATGGAAAATATCAACTTTTTTCTTACTGCTTGTGAAAACCTTGGCTGTCAGCGAACCGATTTGTTTCAAACCGTTAATTTGTATGAGGGTACAAACATGGCACAAGTTTTACTTGGTATTTATGCGTTAGGAAGAAAAGCTAATAAACTTGGATTAAAAGGTTTAGGTCCCAAAGAGTCTGATAAAAATGAAAGACAGTTCACTGAAGACCAACTTAGAGCTGGAGAAGGAACAATTGGTTTACAAGCAGGGTGGAACAAAGGAGCTTCACAATCCGGACAAAACTTCGGTAAAACAAGATCAATTTTAGATTAAGTAACCTCTTGAGGTTGTGTAGAACATTATATTTCTTATTAAACTAGTAAAGACTTCATTTGTAATTTATTATTATAAAAGGAAAAATTATCTTCTTAAAAATTGCTTCCTAATTTTTTTTGTTGAGCAAACAGCAATGACGCATCTCTTAAGAGATGCGTCACTACTACTACGTTTATGTCTTCTACATTTGTGGAAAAATGCATTATTTTTATTCATTATTAATGATCTACATTTTTTGAAACAAATAAACAAACACACACTTTAAAATTAACTTTTATATATTTTATATATACCCTTTTGACGAATAAAATATTTTCACTAACATTAAAAGAGATATATCGACAGTAAAAACTGATTGAACTTTTTTTGTAATTTAATTTTGTAACAAAATTAAATGAAAAGTAAACTTTCTGACCATACGATAAGAAAATTTACATAAAATAACAACCCATACACTGGTACTTAAGGTATTCAAATTAAGACATATATCCATGCATAGACAGGACACTTATTGGACAGATTGTTATTTTGACTTCTTCAATAATGTAATGAGTGTGTTTTTGTTCATTTTAAACAATTTTATCAAATTAAATGAAACTTCATTTAATTTGAACACTAAACACCCAACATGTTGGGTGTTGCTAAACACCCGACATTTAGAAACTTAGACTTACTTTTGGTCTACTTTATAATATTCAAAAGATTTAAAAATATAAATTAAAACTCTTTTTATTAAGGGGAAGTTTTTATTTTTTAGGGAAGTAATTTTTGTTTGCTAGATTTTACGGGAATAATATCGTGTTGATTGTTGTTCAATAATTTATTTAATTTTTACACATCCCTTATGATAAATATGTGTTGGCTCAATCTTGCCTGCTGGAATGCTGGAATGGCAGTTAGTTAATAACTGACCCAACGCTAATATAAACGTGGTATTGATAAATAATATAAGTTTTAGCATATATATTTTTTTAACATTTAAAATTTAGTTTATATTTTATGAACATTTAAAAAAATTAAAATATATTTTGTTTACATCTAATCAATGATAGAACGCGTTTTACCAAAGTTTAAACCTGATTGGTTTGCATGTTTGTTTGTTCCCATTTGCAATCCGATATGACCATCTCCAGCACGCAGTTGTTCTTCAGAAAATTGTCTTTTGTTTTCCGATGCTTCTTTAGGACCGATACCATTCAAACCCTTTGTAGACGCCTTTCTTCCGAGGGCGTGTAACATAACAATGACCTATAAAGAAAATTGTTCATATCAACAATTTTTCAATCATAGAGCAATCAAAACCCGACTCTAAAACAACGCAACACTATTTCTTTTAGAATTTATTCTTATTTTAAAAAAATCGATTTTTAACAATTCAAAGCAAAATTCATCTATAAACAGTTTACAGATTTTCAGGAATTATCAATTGAAAATCTTTTAAAATTTGAATCAGTTGAATATTAGGAATTCGATTTTATGAGAGAAAGATTTTGTATTGCGAAAATAATCAGCAACTGCTTACCTGAGCCATATTAGTGGCTTCATATAAATCGACAGTTTGAAAGCTATCCGTCCTGCTAACGCCAAATTTCTCTGCAGCTGCCAAAAAATTACTTATATTTTCCATTTGTTTGAAAGCCATTTTATTAGTGTTAATGTTTTTTATGCTATTTGGTTGAAGTTTTTCCATTAATTTGCAGAGTACAATGCCGTCTTTAAGTTTTTCGTGCACTTGTGATGAGCCTGTTACGCCTTGCAGCTTAGCTTCAGGAACAAGCTTTGCTATCCACTTAAGTGCTTCTTGTTCTAAAATTGTATGTCTTAAAAATTATTTTGATATTTTTTCATTATACATCATACCAATTTAACTTTTGAACAAATTTAGCATACAATTGAACAAATTTAGCTGTGTTAAAATTAAAACTTTGCATATCATAACGTTCATATATTATTCAAAAAAAAACATTACCCATAGCTACGTCATATTTCCCTTGAATTTTGTTGCTAATTTCAGCAGTAAATCCATATCCTGATGGTCTCTCAGCCATAATTTATACTAGTTGTTATTATAACTATAAATTAAAAACTATAATTTGTTATCTAAAACTAATTATGTACTTTTAGTGAAAGTCGATGGCTTTACCTTAAGAATTTTTGTAAGAACTGTGATCTTTTTGTAACAACTCTGACCTTTCGTTTAAAAACGCTATTATAAATGCATTATTAATTTTTTAACTAAGGAAGTTGACCGGCGTTAACAAAATTGTTCCGGCCGAATTAATCAAAAAATACAACTTTATTTGTTTCATTGTCAACAAAATTTCCTAAAAAAAAACTAAAAATCTCAGTTAAAGAAAGGTAGCCATTTGCTATTCGATCAACTAGTTTCATCTTTTTAAAAACATAACACGATTATATTTGGTTTAAATGTCTGCAAGAAACAAAGTAAACACATGCAATTGTCGTCAACTTTTGTTGACTCACGTGAACGTCCTTTTGAAAAAAAAAAAGATGTTTAAGCTCTTCTTTATAAATTCCATAATAGGATACGGCAAAAAATACACTTTGTCATAAACTATGCGTAGTATTTGCCATTGTTATTCATAATCATTTACGCAAATGTTTACTTAAATAAATATATTATACGTCATTTTGCTGTAAAAAAAATGACAATAGAAAATATGTTTTGACAAATAAAAAAGAACAAGCCGAAGTTATAGCACGTTTATTTTCATAAATATTAAAATAATGCTCATGTGATTATTTTAATATTTATTAAAGTTTATAAAAATAAATGCATGATCATGTGTTTTTTTTTTCCGTTTACTTTTCTGTTTCCCTAGAAAAGTGGACAAGTGGAAACTCACCCTAACTCTAACCGGTACCATATAATTATAAATGTTGCTTATATTTTTTGATTTTCTTGAAGACAATGCTTAAGCGTGTCCTCTAGGCCTAAGAAGAAACATCACTTGAAGAAGTTTTTTAAAACGTTTAAAAAATCAATGCTATGTTTATACCACCCACTTTAAAACATTTAAGTTTTAGAACTTAGTTTTTTATTTCTAAAAACTTATAGCTTTACTCAGCAATTTAAAGAACACTTTCCGATATTAAAAAAAAAAAAAAAAAATTAGTTTATGTATTTAATTAACCATTGTAAAAGTTGGATGTCTGACACCATTTTAGAGTGTTTATTTAAATGTCGCATTTTATTAGACAACACAAAAAAGAAAAAAGAAAACAATTATAAAAGAGTTTTAATATTGTTTAAATATATTATATTAAAGTATAATCTTTCTAAAGACTCCGATACATTAGTTAACAATACTTTTTTAATTCTCTATTACTGGATTAAAAACATTACATATAAGTGATTCATAGATATGTAACAAAAAATGTTACATTTGATAGGTTATGACATTTTGTGTATTGGGGGAAAAGAAGCAAGATGGCTTTTCATATGACAACTCAACAAAAAAAGTTTAAAAATGGGTAGCAACTACAATTATATCTTGTATATTAAAATACTAATCGCTAAAAAATGTTGACGTAATTTTACACGCAAAGTTTCTTAATTGCGTTTAAAAAAAAAAAAACACGGTTGTTTCGGTTATTGTTCATTAATGGTGTCCTTCGATTGGAAATTTTTTAGTGATATTTTTTTGTGACTCGTGTTTATTTTATGTTACTTTAGTCAGAATAATTAGTATTTTTTAAATTTTATAAAGTTGGGTACAGAAAGTACATAATAAGTCATCTTGGCCATGTAAGATGAACAGATGACAAATTTATGGATTTTACATTTTAATTTTTATTACAAAATTTTTCTACTTGTAAACTGGAAGAACATATAACCAATGAATCATTATGATAAAACAAGCATACTGACAAAGTGTTGTTGCTTCATGACTGATAGTTTTGCAACAACTCCGGATTTTCAGAACGTTTGCCAACTTGCCCCGTATTTCCTTACAGATCTTGTATCATCATTATATTTAATATATACAAATGGGTTCTAAACTTTATATGATCTTTTGGGCACTGAAATATAGTTTGATAAAATTTGAAATCTTATTGTAAATTATATATCACCTACCAAGAAGAAAAGATTTTAAAAATGCATTTTTTTTTGAATTTATTTACCAATATACATATAATTAAAATAGATACTATTCAATATTTTTAAATTAGTTATGTATCTTTATTTGCATTTTCATTCAAATCATACAGTTTGCTTCGGAAATATTTTTTATTTACTACAATAAAATACTACTTAGTAATACATAAGAGTAATAGAACATTAGGAAATTATTATGATATTTTTATTATCATTGTTATTAGTATTACTGATTATCTGGAAAGATTTATAAAAATTGTTTTTTTTGTTGAGCATCACTTAGTGTTTATAAAAAAATTGAGAGATAATTGGAGTATGACAAACTGTGACTCTGAAAAAATAATTTTATTTACTATCTGTTCCGTAAAAAATACGCATAATAAAATGATTCTCGATTTTATTTCTTTTAAAACGACTTTTTGTAACATTTTAAAAATTAGAAAGGTTCTATCAATGAAATAGTAAACAGTTACTAATAGTTTTATATCACCAATATCGAAATGTTTATTTTATAACATGCATATGAGAGTTTCAACATGCACATATTAAAATAACTTCTTTTATTGAATAACGCAATGCAATTAAAGTAAAAAGTTATGTGCTTGCAAATAAATTGTAAACCAATTAGAGTTATATTTAATAACTTTGATGCTAACCCAGCAGGCACACAGCGTTGTATTAACGCAGCGTTGTATTAGGTTCATAAGAGTTTTAAATTAAAAAAAAATCTTTAAAAACCTTGTTTTTTTTTTTCGGAATCAAACCTTCAGCGATTTAAATAAGACAAAACTGTCACACGAACCCCAGTCTTTTTTAGTATTGAGAGGAACCTTAATTGAATGCGTGTTACATTAAATATTTGTTGTATTATACATTATTACAACGTTAATATAATGTTGTTCGCCTGCTGGGAAACAGTTAAGAAATAATATATATATATATATATATATATATATATATATATATATATATATATATATATATATATATATATATATGAAGTCAAAGAAAAATATATATATATATTTTTCTTTGACTTCAAACATTTGATTTATTTATATTTGCTCTACAATATTTGCTCTCTTCTTTAATCGTCTCTTTATCTTTATTTTTTGGTCATCCTCAGTCAATTTATTCAACCATCTGCTGCAAACTCTTGGTAATGCTTCAGCTAAATAAATTATCATACAAGATTTACATCAACTTTAATGTTGTAATATTTGATGTTGCCGCTTACTCTTCCTCGAATCAACATTGACCAGTTGCTTTGAACTTCAATTTTGAAGTGCATCGAAAATCTAGTGGAACACTGTCACAGTATCTTTTACTTTTTCGCTCGATTTTTCGCAATGTGGTGTAAACCTTTGCAGTTGCAACACACTAAATGAATTTTTTTACCATAGCACCAATAGCATTACTGTCATTATTTTCACGCTGCTTAAAGCAGATCTTACTTTGGGTAACATGATATCAATCAGGTTTATTACAGCTCGGGCAATCCCGTGAGAAACGCTAAACGCACAGACAGACAGACAATTTAACAAGACAAGCCAATTTAAAAATTAAAAAAATTATCTCCGTCATATAGTTTTCGTTTCGTGAAAATCTCATATGCACGGTAAACATCCACAAAGAAAGTTGACAGAAACATCCGCTTGACCTCATTTGCATCTTCGACAGTTAAAACGTCATAAACAGAGTAGGCAGTTTTTCGAACAAGAATTGGAAAAGGTAGTTTTTTGCTTCTGCATTTTAGCAATCACTTTTGAAAAAAGAAAAAAGAAATTTTTGCAAACACCGTAAAAATTTGAAAAAAGTATATAGTAAATAAGCGAGCGCACAGTGGGCCAGAATTCACTTTTACTAGACAAAACTAATAACTCCTCATATAAATAAGATATAAAGATATATTTTTGCACTGTTCACTAATTTAAGGATTGTGGTGTCAATGGTGACATTAGTTTTATTTTTGAGTTGATAAATTGGTTAGCAACCACATATTTTATTAACCATAATAAAGATAAACAAGACAAAAGTAACAACTTTATTGAATTACTTCTACACTGTGTCAAAAAAATTTTCATCCACCTATCCTGTACATCTTTCAGACGTGATAACTTTACATTCAGCAAAGATATAAGCATAATTTCAACTTAATTATATCAGTTAACCATTCAAGAAGTATTGTATAAAAAGATTTTACAAAATAATGAATAGAAATTAAAATACAACATTTAAACATAAACAATGCCTGTTTTTGCGCCAAAAAAGTTTTCATCCACCCTGCACTCCAACCTCAATTTGTTATTAAATCAGTATTAAAGTATTATTTTTAAAATATAAATTAGATTTAGTAAGATTTTTGTATTTTTTTTTTTTTTTATATGAGTTTTTTATATTTTTTATTTTTGTTAGATTATTAATAAAAATGAGAGTTGCAGAGGAAATTAGATTGCTTATTGTTAGACTATGGAAAGAGGGAAAATCACAGCGAAATATAGGAAAAATAGTAAAGAAATCACGTGCAACTGTGCAGTCTATTATTAAGAAATACCAAACCACCAAAAAAATTGCTGATAAGCCACGTACAGGGCGTCCAAATAAAATTCAAGTATTGCATCGACGGGCTATATTAAGAACAGTCATCCAGAATCCTAAAATAAGTGCTCCAAAACTCGCTGGAATGCTGCAAAATGATTACAATTTAAAAGTGGACCCTGAAACTGTTAGAATAACCTTAAGAAGAGCTGGATACAATGGTAGAGTACCATTGAAAAAGCCCTATATCAGCAAAGTCAACAAAGCCAAACGACTACACTTTGCAAAACTTTATATCAATGAACCACAAACATTCTGGGAATCGGTCCTTTTCAGCGATGAATCAAAATTTAATGTGTTTTCATCAGATGGAAGAGTTAAAGTTTGGAGAAAACCAAATGAAGCATTTAAAAAACAAAACTTGTGTCCAACGGTGAAGCATGGCGGAGGAAGTGTTTTAGTGTGGGGGTGTATGAGTGCTTCAGGTGTAGGAAACTTGGTTTTCATTGATGGAAATATGGATCAAAATGTGTATTTAAACATTCTAAAAAATAATCTGGAAGAAAGTGCCCACAACTTGGGACTTACTAGGTCATTTACTTTTCAGCAAGATAACGATCCAAAACATACTGCCAAACGTGTCAAGGAATGGCTTATATTTAAAATAGCTAAGCAACTTCATACACCCCCACAATCTCCAGATTTGAATCCTATTGAACATCTGTGGGATGAATTGGGTAGAAGAATTAGGACCCACGATGTGAGGAATCAACAACAACTCCAATTAGTAATTATGAAAGAGTGGGGCTTAATCACTCCAGAAATTACTAAAAAATTAGTTTGTTCAATGAAAAACAGACTACACGAAATAATAAAAGCTCGTGGTGGAAACACAAGTTATCAAAACACTAATAAATTGAGTTCGTATGACAATTTTATTTGATTTTTGTAAAGTGGATGAAAACTTTTTTGAGACAAAGATGTCTATCTTTTATTCCAAAATGCTGTATTTTATTTGTAACTCATTACTTTAAAAAACTTTTTTTGTACAATATTTCTTAAATGTTTAAATGATATAATTTAGTTTATATCATGCTTGCATCTTTGCTGAATAAAAAGTTATTGCATTTTTAAAATGTGCAAGATAAGTGGATGAAAACTTTTTTGACACAGTGTATACTACTACATACAGTACAAAAGTAGCACTAAGGATTTTTTTATTTAGTTGATCGTGATACCTGAAATACCTGGCAACGGTTCATTTTGCATAGAGTCAAATAACTTATAATTTATAAGCCATTTATAACATAGTTACAAATAATTAAAAAATAGATATTTTAAGATGTATTAATATTAAAACAAGTTTGTAACACTAATCTAGACTCACTGAAATTATTACATAACCATTTAGAATAAAATACATAAAATGTTTTCGCCACATAAAATCGTATACATTAGTTAATTTGTAAAAAACATTATTATCGATCAGGCGGACATTCGTGGATTATAAAACAAATTTATATTAATAATATACATATTAAACATTGTATTTCAAGTCTCAAATTACTGGACCACCTGGGACTGTAAAAGTATTGGATTATATAAGTGAAATTTTAACTGAAAAGAAGTACTTTTAAATAGGCCAACATTATTATATTTGAAATTGTTATATTTGACCTACGTGCAAAATAATGTTACAATAGCTCATTTGAAAGACAATATTTTATGCTTATTTGTAACACAATAAACATTTACAAATTTAAAAAAAAAATCGAAAAAATTTATTTTTTAAAAAAGAACAAGCTTTTTATTTTGATAGCTGTAAAATGTTATATAATAATGTAATTTTTGTATTTTTTTTACTTTTGTCCACCACCACTGTGAGGCGGTTAAACATAAATAAAGATTGCTGTGCCTTAAAACTTGTGATAAAACGGCTCCAAAAACACAACAAACTACTAAAAAACTCATTGAAGGTTCAAAAAGTGATTTTCCTGCTGGTGTTTTACTAACATATGGAGACTTTTATAGATACTTTTATTTCGTGCAATCCGAATTTAACAACAAATTTGATATTATTGATAAAACTCAAAAAGAACTTATAAATATTTGACCCCAAATTGCCCTTGATAAAAAATGGGTCAGTTTATTTAAAACTAGTCAAAGAAAATTTATTAATGGAAAAAAGTGAAAAAAAGGACCCGCATATAGTGTATTGTAAAACCTTTATGATATATCTGCCTGCAGATGTAATTTAGATGAAGTTTCCTGTTACGATGATAGAGTGCAATGCAAAAATTTGATCTGCAGTGAAAACATTGTGTATGTGTTTGTCCCCAAAAGAGCATGGTTAGTTGAGAATTTAACTTTTTCTAAAGTTGCTTTACATACTACATAGTTTATATACATAGTTTCTTTGAACTTTCCTTACTAAACGTTTTTCTAACTAGTATTTTTTTTTTGAAGTAACTTATTATTTAAAAGAAATAATCTTTTAATAAAAATTGAAATTAAAAGCATTTATATATATATATATATATATATATATATATATATATATATATATATATATATATATATATATATATATATATATATATATATATATATATATATATATATATATATATGCTTTAATATTTTTAAGAATCATCATCAGATTTAGAAAATATTAAATCAATTAAATATTAAATCAGTTTAAGAAAATTGGATAACATTAGAGTGTGTTCGGTATATTGGATAATATTAGAGTGTGTTCGGTAAATTGGATAACATTAGAGTGTGTTCGGTAAATTGGATAAAATTAGAATTCGGTAAATTTTTGTAGTCAATATTTGTCAATATTTTTTTGTTTTTTTGTTAATAAATGTATATTACTTATTTATTGCCTAAATTACTTAGTTGTTTTAAAAATTTTTTAGTTATTCAGTTTAGCTGTGATCTTAAAATCTCCCATGTTAGTTAGGAGTTTTTCAAATAATAAGTGTTTAAAAAATTGTTAAAAGACCAAGTTGGTGTTTTAGAATTTAGATTTTGGTCTGGTTTAATTTACTTGATTTATGTTTTTATATAAATTTTTATTAATTTTTAGATACGAGATATCATGTGAAGCTGCAGCAGCTTTTGGAAATGGACTGATAAAAAATCTTAACATCATAAAACTGATAAAACTGATATTTTGGATAAAAGTAAATTGGAGAGACCTAAAAAAAGGGTTTGTCTGAAGTCTGTTGCTGAACATGCTATTGCAGTCCACAATTTAACTTAGTCGCGATAGTAAAGACGATAAAGGTAGTTTAGTTTATTGCAGTATATCATCCGATAACCTAAACAACAACAACAACAAAAAAATCAAATGAAAAGATTCATCATCTAATTTTACGGCATAATCAAGAGTAATGAAAGGAAAATATCTTACACACAGAGACATTGCAACAAATTGCAACAGTGTTGAGTATTTGTTAGGAATTGTTTTTGATAATACAAATTCTGGCCAGAAAATTGGACTTTGTGGGCAATCATGAAAGAAAAATTGACAGAATAATTCATAAAAATGGTTGTGCACACATAGTTATCTTTGCGCTATATTATAGGACATCTCAATGGTGAAATACAAAAAGCTGCTGCACAAGATTATCATAATAAACCAATTGCTAAATTTGAATCTGTTTTGACTTGTTTAGCTGTTCCAGAACAGAGTGTGGTCAGAGACTTAAGCTCTGATCAAAGGTCGAATATGTGTGTGGTATAAATTCTGGTAAGCACAATTTAAATAAAAAAAAATTCATCTGTAGTTTAAATTCACACACTTACTTTTATTTGTTACTTTAATTTTAATTTATTGTCAAAAGGAAAAAATATATATGTAAATTTTGGTGCTATAAATCCAATGTATGCTAGTTATAAAGTTGGTTCGGTTAATCATGGCAGGTGGCTGACATTAGCTTTACGAATTTTAGCTTTGTACTCAAGAACAGAATAACCTTCTCCAGTTCTAAAAGAAATTGTAAAGTACATACAAACAGAGTATGATCCGACTAGGTTTGAAATCTTATGAAATTGAAATCTTATGAAATCTTATGAAATACACAACTTTGAAAAGAATAAAAACATTTTACAAACCTATGCAAGACATTATACTACCTGTTGTTTTAAAAAATGCTTATTGCCTTTTCCCAGAAAATTTTTTTTATATCCCTGCTTGGGATTTAAAAAAAAATTTCCTTGGGACTTTCCATTAAACAGTAAGTCTATTAAGCGTGCTGTAAAACTCGTTTCTGAAATTTCAAAAAAAATTAGGCTAAGCATTAGGAAAACAAAAAAGTTGAATGATAAGAAGAAAGTTTAAATCTAAAAAACATTATGATGAATTAATATTTATTATTTTAACTTTCTCCACATCCCATATTTTATAATGCATATTATTACAACAAATTATAATACTAGTAATTAAAAAGCACACACTTGTTATAATAAGTTTTATTTTACCCAAAACACGAATAAATTGTTGTAAATATTTATTATTTTGTTCGGTAATATTTGGCATTATTGTTGGATCGTATCTAGGAGGAATCTAAGGCAGATCTGGGCATGGTGACCTTTGCACCCATGGAGCTAAAAATTTTTATTGATAACTAGACATTTTTCTTAGACTTAAACTCTAGATTGGAATTTAAGGTCGTATAGTTGGGTTTAGTGTGTTAAATTTAGGCGAAAAATTGAGTGCGCTGTGTGCTTTATTTCTTAATACTTAATTTGAAAGAAAAATGAGAAAAGAGTAATGGTTTTAATTGAGCTATCAATCTAACTTTGTTTATGTACTCCAAGGTTTTTTTATCTTCAACTAACTTTATATATCTTCAAGGTTTTACATTTAATTGTTGGGGATCAAAGTCTGCTTTCCTTCTTCTCCTACCATTGTTTGCTGCTGTATTGTATTATATAGCAAATAATAGATAGTATGAATAAAGCATATTAAAATGTTTTATAATTAAAATAAGTAGTTGATTAGGCGCAAACTAAAATTAAAATAACAAGTGAAACCGCAGTTTTTTCATTTTGAGGACGTCTTATGTTATGTATGTTATGCGGTTTCTAAATGTAACTTTAGTGATAATTAAAAATTTTGGGTTGTGATTGGCTTCTTGTAATGTGACAAAAACATTCCTATTTTTAACAAGGGAAGAGCTCAAAAAAAATCTATTTCTCGTAAAAAAAACTGGTAAGTTATAAAATCACTCTTTTCTCAATTGTTACATAAATTTTTATTTGAGCTGATGTTTTTACTGAATTTTTCTAATCGTTTCTAAAAAATTTAAATTAAGTAGAAAATAAAGGACAATGGTTCTAATTTTCTGACACTATTTTCTTATTATCTGAGGGCACAGCAAGTTAAATAAAAAAAAGTACAAAATCGACCACCTTTACCCTGCATATGCTATATTGTAAACACCCTTACAAAAAAAAAAAGGTCCTCATTTTTTTAGATTTTTAGGACTTTCAGATTCTTATGGGAAGAGGGGATGCATACCCCCATTCCTTTCCTCTCTCCCCTGGATCCGTCGTTGTTATTAACGTCAGTTTTAAGAATAAATTGGTAATTTTTATTGATTAATTTTTGTTAAAAATTGTTAATTTTTAAATTAACAATTTTCAAAAAATTGTTGATTTTTGTTAAAAATTGTTATTTTTAACAAAAATCAACAATTTGGAATTGATCTTCAAATCCATAAATCTATAATTACGTTAAACGTTGTTTATTTATGTTTTTATGTTTATAAACGTAGAAATATAAATTAACGTTTAACGTAACCCAGTGGACACAGTGCATTTTTTAAACATTTTTTGGACGTTTTATTTGGTTTAAAGCCAAAAAACGTCAAAAAAATGTTTAAAAAATGCACTAAAATATATATATATATATATATATATATATATATATATATATATATATATATATATATATATATATATATATATATATATATATATATATATATATATATATATATATATAAATATATAAATATATATATATATATATATATATATATATTTAGTGCATTTTTATATATATACGTATTATTGCTTGCATATATCTTCGCGAGAGTACTCGATGAATTAAAGTAAACTAAAATAATTTAAATTAAAACAGAGCTATATATATATATATATATATATATATATATATATATATATATATATATATATATATATATATATATATATATAATATATATAGATAGATAGATAGATAGATAGATAGATAGATAGATAGATAGATAGATAGATAGATATATGATTAGATATTGGAGAAACATCGAGACATTTGACAACAAAGATAAACAAGCACTTTACAAATAATGACAACTGACAAATAACCTTATTACAACCATTTAAACTCGTCCGTTAAATATCTTAAATATCTTTTAGAAAAAAACATTAAAAAAAAATTATTGTTAATTACCAAAAACAAATCAAAAATAAAACAAGAGCGTCATATTTAATGGGAAAATTTTTCTTCAAACCTACTTTTTGGTTATCCAAAGATAATTAACCTAGTTTAACATTTTGAAAGGTTAAATCTAAAAGGGCACGCGTCGTCCGGAGAATGCGCGTTAGACTTTTTTACGGATGCCCGATGGATGTGTCCCAGAAGACACTTACCGCTGGGATAATTATATATTTTTAAAATAATCAATATTTTGATATAGGACCAAAAGTGAATTATGATTCTCGACAGCAGCTTGTAGAATTAATTACAAGTGTGTCTGAATTAAATCGTAAAGAAAACTTGTCATAAATTGATAAACTGGTGTTTTACAACAGCGAAACAGCAAGGTTTTACAGACAGCGAAAGTTAAAATATTAGTGGTAAAAACAAACAAGCAGCGTTTCAGATTGGAGTAAGTTATTTAATATTCGTAGGGACGATGAATCGTAAAAAGAAATAAAGCTTATATAAGCTATTATAGATAAGTAAAGGTGTGGTAAAAGAGATAAAAATATTATTGTATTTGGTTTACCGAATCCTACTGATACTGGTAATAGAAAACATTTTGATGAAAATATTACTATAATTTTTTTTTGAAATAAAAATAAATCCTTAAAAAAATAGCGAGAGTATTATTAAATCCTACCTATCTCGTATATTATCTTGTATATATCTACCTATCTCGTTTATTATCTTGTATATATCTACCTATCTCGTATATTATTTTGAATATATCTACCTATCTCGTTTATTATCTTGTATATATCTACCTATCTCGTTAATTATTTTGCCGTTTTTGCATTTTTAATTATCAAAGTATTAGTACCATTAACTATTGTTTTAAAACTATTGCAACCCATAAATATGGGTTTGAATAAAGTTAGTTCATTGTTAGAAAAACGGAATAAAATGAATTAAATTACTCCATAGTAATTTTGATAATGTTCTTGCCAAAGTAAAATCTCTTGATATAAAGTGGAATGTAGTTCCAACTTTTAAACAAACCGAATGAAAACAACAACAAAAACTATTAGATGACAGCTGTGTAGATTACCGTTTTGTAACAACTGAACAATTATTTAAAACTGATGTATTTAACGCAGTTGTAGATATTGTTACAAATCAGATAGATTCTCGTGTTACATACCTGCAAATAGTAAATAGCTATTTTTCATTTTTAAATCTAAAAATGTACTATTATTAGATTAAGAAAAAATATTTAAACATATCACAAATTTGCAAAATAAATATCTAATAGATACAGAGAAAATTCTACGAATAAAATAAGAAAGGAGGAGGGAGTGGGAATCCTTAAAAAGAACCGACTGGCTCCTTCTAAAACTGAAATTCATTGACTGAAATGTGTCAAATATTCGACACATTTCATTTTGTTTAAAAAAAAAAATGGTGACAATAATTTAAACTCGCTCAAATAGACCTTTCTTATAAATCATCAAACGCGCAATTCATTCCGGTAGTTGTATTTGTTTAAGTCTAAATTATCCGAATAAAGTTTTTCGAAATGAATGTTATTATATTGATGTGTTCTTTTAATAATAATTTAGAAAAAAAAATGATGCTAGCTCTTTTCAGAGCTTTTATCCCGCAAGTAATGCTGTTATTCGTGAACTTAAACACGAGGAACTTTTTACTGTCGATAAAGAGGAATCTATAAACAATAGCTTGGGCAAGTGACGTTTCATTTTCGCCAAATATATACCATGATAAAATTGTGAGTATATAAATATATAAACTTGCAATTTTATCAAGAATTATCTTGTTAATGAAACTATATATGTGGATAATTGTAAAAGAGGAGCCAAAAAGCATCAAACTCATGGTTATTGCTTATTTAAAGAAAATTACGTCAAAAATGTCTGTATTAAAGCAAATCTAAAAACATCCATAAATTTGTTTATTGTAAAGTGTAATGTTGGAGCGTTTATGAAACGTAAATAATACGAAGTTTTTACACACCTGTGCCAGTCTTCTGGTAAAGTTCTTTATGCTAAATGCAATTGTAAAGCTGGTGAAGGGGGCTGTTGTAAGTTTGTTACTGCATCATTATACCAGCTAGTTGACTATAAAGAACCAGACATGTACTGACGTTTTATCAATATGGCATGTTCTTGGTAAGTCAACCAACTCTGAAGAAATTTTATTTTCAAACTTAAATTTTGAAAAATCTGATGCGTATAATGACAATAATTATACTTGAAAAAGTCCTTAAGTTTCAGGACCAGATAAACATTTTTAGTTTCAGGAGCAGGTAAACATTGTATATTATCAAATTCATGTGAAACTTCAACTTTACAAATTCAATCACTGTGTGAAGGTATAAAAAACTCTGCCAGAGGACATGCATTTCTTTAATAATTCGTGATAAAAACTTTGAGCTATTTACATTTTTTACCTCATCTTTGTCAACATTTATAGTAAATGATGTTGCAGAACTTTACTTCACAATTTAGAAAATAAGAAAATTTTTCTTGTTTGTCTTCTGAACAAGAAGACAAACAAGAAAAATTCACTTTGATTTAATCCAACAATACAAAATTAAAGACAAATAAATTATACTGTTAATTAGATTTGTCAAAATTTACGATCCGAAAATGATCTTAATTTACTTCTGCAAAAATACGCTTTGAATAAACTTTTTTTGTAAAAGCAAGTTTAGATTTAATTTTTCTCCTACTGATTCACTAACCTATCAAAGAGTTCAACAAACATTATCAAAGAAGCTGATTCAATCGGCCAATTCAAAACAAAAATAATGTTGTTATAACAATATTATTAAGTATTATAAATAGTAATAATAAGATATAATAATAAATAATATAAATTCAACGAGAACTAATTCAGAACCAACTAATATAGAGAAAAATTATATTTAGTGGAGTATTAAATTATAGAGGAAAATTGTTTAATACAATTTTGCATTTCTGCTTTTGATATGTGTATATTATACAATGTATATTTATGTGTAATAAGATTTTAAAAAGTGATGCTGAAAAAATAATAACTAAAAAACAATAATAATAACAACAGTTTAAATAAAAAATAATAGTAATAATGAAAAGTAACAGTAAAAATAAAAAGGGAATAAAAAAAAACACAGGTCAACAAAAAATTTTTTTTCTGGTGCCGGGCAAACAATTTGTTTTTTGTATAGGATTTCTAATTTTGATTTCAAATAAATTTAGCAAGGTAGCAACTATACATAGTAAAATATTTATGAACAGTAGACCTCAAAAAGTTAATGTGTGTTTCATAAATTTAATTTGGGGTCGTCCATAAAGTACGTACGCTTTGTTTTCGCTAAAATCCCCTCCCCCTCACATCCCCACAATTTCCCGTACGCATTTTTGAGTACTCTCTACCTCCTTAAAAGTACTTACGCTTTTAACCTACTAACTCAACATTTTATGATATTTTTTTTAATTTAGTGTCACCATACTTTTATAATTGACCAACTGCCCCTTTATCTCAGAAACGCCATTGCAGACCTTCTCTTCTTCTCCGAGTGTACGTACTTTATGGACGATCCCTTTTTAAATTTTTAGTTAATTTGTATTTTAAAGGTTCTCGATGAAAAGATATTTCTTAGTCTTCTGTGAGTTTCCTTACAACTGCATAGTATTATTATAATATATTAATAAATATTTTCAACGATACAGACTTATGTCTATTTTATAAATGCATAAGTTAATAGCCACCCAGTGGGCACGGAAGTAAAAAAGACGTCTTTTAAACGTTTAAAATACGTCCAAAACATTCAAAAGACGTTCAGAAAACGTCTAAAACGTGTATAAGACGTTTAAAAGACGTCCTTTTTTACTTCCGTGCCCACTGGGCAGCACTTTATATTATAAACCACAAAATTTAAATTTATTTTTTTAATTCAAACGCCTATGTTAACGCTCTTTAGATATTGTAAATGTGTGTGGTGGACATATTTACAATATCTAAAGAGCGTGAGGCGAATTGAGACCGTTTCCCTATATGTGAGGCGAGGCGTCAGCCTCAATGCGCTTGAGGCGTACGCCTCATTTTGCTTGAGAAAACTAGTTTTGTTACGACTATTGAAAAGTTCGACTGTCAACTAAATCGACAAATATATTTTCTGAAGTCGATCAAAGTTGACGCATATTTGAAACCGACTAAGTCGTTTAAAAGTCAATTGAGTCAAAATCTGTGCAATTTAAATAAAGATTAATTAAGTAATTCAGGGCCGGATACCGCAGTTTTAGGAATGTGGCTGTAAATAAAATGGTTTTCTTAAAAATTACCCATCGGGAGAGAGAGTATACAAGGGTTTTTGCTGAGCTGAAGATCCTCAGCCACAAGGGTATAGCCGCGATTCTGGGGGCTAGACAGTTCCCCAAGCAGGAGATAAAAGTCTGTGCAATCACGTTTACACTTTAATTATTGTAGAACCCTATTAAACTTGAAACGGCCCTGTATGCATGTTATACGACTGTACGAACGGACCTGTATGCATGTATTTATGAAAATCTAATGCAAAGATAAAACAAACTAAAAAAAGCAAACACATTGCCGAAAAGTTTATTATTCTCCTATCCACTGAAGCCTATCCGCTGTCTTTATTGCACTAAATTTCTCTCGAGAGATGAGCCTACTCATGGTGGATACTCGTTAAATGATAGATCATATATTCAGGACCATTAGAGGTGGAACCTTACAATTAAATCATATGGCTAGAGATGAGGTAAGATATCGAGAAAGAAAATGTTAAAGTAGTAATTTTTATAAAAAAGGATAGAAAAAGTATGTAAGATGAAAACAATATTATTTGTACAAATAAGCTGTAAATTTTTAAAGCTGTAAGTTTATAAAATAGTAAAGAAAAAAACGAAATGATCAATCATAGCGAGCCGCAATTGATTTTGCAATTCCATGTAATGAATTTAATGATTAGTTAATACAAATATACGGGCATATGAGTATAAGATACGGTTTAATTATACAATATCAGAATGTATAATTTAGATATATGTTTATAAATTTTATTAAATCCACAATTATAATTATAATACATTCATTTTGTTAATAAAAGTAAAAATACGCCGCCTAAACTAAATATTGTTCTTAATAATTTATGTATATAACAAAATATTATCAAAGACTAAAAACGGACTCTATGAATTAAAATATCTTTTAAAGTCTTATTTTAGCTTTCAATTAATCGGTTTTTATAATGCGTTTCATATGAACGCACTAAATCAAATCGAATTAAATTATGTTTCTTAATTACTAGCTCTAAACGCATTCCTAGAACTAAAAAAACTAAAAATTGAAGCAAACTGTAATTTAAAAAATGTTGTTGGAGCTAGAGTCGATAGTCGAGGTGGAGCTCGATGCAATACGATGAGCTACGAGCAGCCTAAAATCGAAGCTGGATGCAGCGCAGAAAAGCAGAAGATGGCGCAGAAGACCAGACAGAGGGTTTCTCGCAGTGGAGGGTTTCGGGGGCCGGAATAATACCCTTATTAAGGAAAACAAAGTTCACGTGCAACATAGGTGGCCTTTTTTAGTTCATTGTAAATAAGGGGCTGTCCATTATTTACGTCAACAAAATTTTGAAATTTTTACCTCCCCCTCCTGAAAATTTTTCAAATTTTTAGAGACCCCCCTATAAAATTACGTTAATTTTTTATCAACCCCCCCTCCCCTATACAAAGAAGCTACGCTACAAACTCAGCCTAATTTTCCGTTATTTAAGCAACGAAACTGAAAAAAAAAAAAATTTGTTGAGATCAACTTTAAATGACCTCCACCCCTCCCCTTGTCACCAATTGTCAAAAAAGTTCAGACCCGATCTCCCCTATTTTGTTGACGTAATTAATGGACAACCCCTAAGGCGACGCCATAGGTAAGCCTCAGCGTTTCAACGTCTCAGCGCCTCATCGAACCAATAAAGGCGAACGTTTTATTATTTGAATGAGGCTTACGCCTTAGTGCGAAACTTCAGCGCCTCGCACTGAGGCGTACGCCTCATCGCCTTGAGGTGTAGTTTTTTTAAACCATGGACCCAGGTTAACATACTTTTGAATAATTTTTTCTTTGACAAAATTAGGGATTTACCCCAAATACTAAAGATTTGAACCCAAGTGTCTTTACAACTTGACGTGACGGTGAAAATGAGTAACATATTTGAAATCAAAATGAGAAATGCTATACAAAAAACAAATTGTTTGCTCAGCACCAGAAAAATTTGTATTGTTCTTGTTGACCTGTGTAATTGTAACAATTATAAGCACGTAATTTATGTCACTTAAACAAAAATATGTTTGAAGTAATAACTCAGGGAGGAAGAGGGCTAACCACTTTTAAAAGTATATTTATATTTTTTTATGTAAAAATATATTTATACAAATTGCCGTGGTATATTTTTATTTTTTGACGCTACCAAAGCTTAGTACATTTATTTTACGAAGTCATGCTACTGTAAAAATTTAATCGTTGTTGCAACGTACATTTATTTTACAAATTTTAGTGCGTCGTTACTTTATTTATTTTTATTATTTCAAACTTGTTTTTATCAAAGTTATAATGCAAAGTAAGTAAATTAAAAATTTATTTTACATTTATATAACTATTTTGGACCTATTGTAAATTATTTGATTTTATATATATTATGAATTTATTATATATATTATGAATTTATGCTATTATTGTTTATAACAAATAATAATATTATTACAACAAAATTTTCATTTATTGCTTTAAACAGAACATTTATTTAGAATAGAAAATTAGAAAAATGTCCGGCGTAAATCTCGCCGATTCAGTGACAGAAAACCAGGTGACAGAAATCGAGGAGATAAAAAATACACCAGAAGTAAATAACAACCCCAGTCTTAAACTTGTAAATACAGAAGGCGAAATAGCTGTAGTTGACGTTGATAAAACTCCTTGTCAAGAAAAATGTTCCGAGTGTAATCAAGACTGTAAAACAGCAAAAGCATGTTTAACTCAATGCTCTAATACAAAAGAGTTGAAACATGAAGATATATTAGAAAATTTTTGGGTGGAAAATAATTACAAAAAAGTTGTCAAACGTATTGAGGATGGAGTGCATACAATTGATGATCTCTCAAAAATGGTTGAGGAAAGGAGCGCGATTGAAAGCTTTTACGGAAACAAGTTAAAAGGTTAACAAATCAATTTATATAACGATGGTCAACATTATTTGTATTGTTAATTTAGACTATATGTAACAATAAGCTGAGCCCAGTGGGCGCGGTACGTTTTTAAGAGGTTTTTTGGACATTTTTATTAGGTTTAAACCTAATACGTTTTCCAGTGGACACAGTACGTTTAAAAAACGTACTGTGCCCACTGGTAATAAACTTCGTGTTGCACATAACGTATATAGTTAATTTAATGACATTCTTGGAATAACCAAGGTACAAAATATGATTTTTCGCATATTTAATGATATAAAAATTTTGAAAATTTTTATTAACTAATTAATTCATACTAAATTTTAATAGGCTGGTCGCTAAAGTGGTTTGACACGTTTAACAGGTATTGTGAGTCTAATATAATAAATCAAGCATTGAAAAAAAGTTTTGATGAAGTTGATTCGTTAGCCACTTTGCAGTTATCCATTTCTTCAAAATTGGAAGCACTATCAAACAATATTGTTGAATTGAAAAATACTACATACTGCAAACAGTTTACAAAGCTGAAAGAAGTTAAAAGAAGTGAAGAAGCTTTTGCTAAAGCTCAAAAACCCTGGGTTATAAAATCAAATGAAGGTATTTCTGTGTTTAAAATTTTATATTAAGTGATGAAAAACTTGCACCATGTTAATTGCAAACATGGTATTTATTTTAGTTTATTTCGCCTTAAAAAATATGTTTACAATGTAAAAAAATATAGAAATATATATTATAAATGGCTTAAGCAAGAAAAAGGCATAAATTATCGCGAACCCCATTAGAAACGCTTTTAAATATCCGTGTCCGAATAAAAAACAAAACATTTGTTAAAAAAGAAATAGTAATAAAATAAAAATATTGAAAAAAAATATTTTTATTCTGTTACAATTTTTTTTAAATTCATTTATATAAACTAAAAAAAAAAAAAAGAAGGAGGAGGAGGAGGAGGAAAAAAAGAAAGAAAAAAGAAATAATTATAATTAAAATATAAAAAATGACAAAATTTTCCGTTTTGGGTTTTATGCAGATGGTATTTTAAAATAGAATGCTACAAAATAAAATATCTAGGTAACCTATAAAGTTCGTGCGGTTTTGCAGGTCCATAAATAAATACACAAAAAAACGTTTTTAGTAAAGTTTATTCTGAAAAATAGTTTCCTTCAGCAAAAATGCCGTGGCGCAAGCAGCCGTAGCAGCCGTGGCAGCAAGCAGCCGTGGCGAAGTGGTAGCGCACTTGCTTCAGAAACGTAAGATCCGTGGTTCAAACCCCACCTCTGGGTAAGTTTTGCGACATCGTTTGGGAAGGAGGCGTGAACTTCCTATTAAATGCTCTAAGACCGTAAGGACTTCTTGGAGCACCTTAATCAACTTAAAAAAAAAAAATGACTTTCTCCCATTGTGAAAGAAGCTTGTATTTTCTATTTTTATAAAAGTCTTAAGTTTGGGAGCTAAAAAATTGATTTAACTCATTTTCGAGATCTTCTCTATTTTGAAACTGTCGATTTCTCACATGACTATCCAGGGCCGAAAACAGGTGATAGTCGCTTGGGGCAAGGTCTGGTGAATACAGAGGGTGAGGTAGAATCTCCCATTGTAATCGTGCAAGAGTTTCCCGCGTGATTTTTGCGGTGTGTTATGTGCATTGTCCTGGTGGAATACAACGCTTTTTCTGTTCGCCAAAGCTGCTTGTTTTTGGTGAAGAACAACCAAAACTCTGTCCAATTGGGCTGAGTATATCTCAGCACTAATGGTTTGTCCACTTGGTAGCAACTCATAGTGAGCGAAACCTGCTGTAGTTCACCATGCATACAGTAAAACCTTTTGTCGGTGAATACGTGGTTTAGGAGTCATCGGTACTGCATCGCTACTGGCTAACCAATGATATGTTCGTTTTTTGTTGCAGTACATAATCCATTTTTCTTCGCACGTCAACATCCGGTCAAAAAATGGCACTAAATTGTGGCGGGAAAGCAATGAAGAACAGATGGTTATGCGCTGTAGCTTGTTTGTTTCACTCAACTCAAAAGGTACCCATTTGCTCAACTCCCAACGTTTTCCAAGTTGTTGCAAATGTGAACGAATAGTTTCATTACTCACATTAAATCTTAAGGCAAAGTCCTGACATGTTTGGCTGGAGTTCTGCTCGATTACCAGCTTGATATCCTCGTTGTTGACGGTGGATGGTCTTCCAGATCTTAGTTCATCTTCAAGGTTTTCATTTCCAGAAGAAAATTTTTTGAACCTTTTTTGACCCGTCCGTTCTACTATGGTACCTTCCCCAAAAGCAGCGCATATCTTACGACAACTTCTGCATCTTTGGTGCCAAGTTTAAACTAAACAGGCGTAAGTTTAAACAAAGTAAACAGGCGCGAATTATCGCATTTGACACAGCCATACCCAACTTAAGAATTTTAAATTTAAATCGCACTAATAAAACTTATGAAACACACTGATTAATTCTCCTTGAAAAAAGTTTCAATTCATAAACAAAGTTATCTCCATACCACAACCATTATCTTATAATACTTTTGTTAGTAAATAGGAATTAGGAAAAACCGCACAAACTTTATTGGTTACCTGAATATATATATATATATATATATATATATATATATATATATATATATATATATATATATATATATATATATATATATATATATATATATATATATATATATATATATATATATATATATATATCGAAGTGTTATTAAAAAAAGAAAATTTAGAAAAAGAGTCTGCGTGTTTAAATTTAAATGAATGTAAAACAATAACTTTGCTGATAACTTTAAAAATAAATAATTTCAATGAAATGATAGAGACCCTGAACTATCTTCAATGATAAAGACCCTGAAATTCTTTATATATTAATTGATTTTGTTCTTTTTGTTAAATGATATTTTGCTAATTCAGTTTAATTACTTCTAGTGACAGATAAAATCTACTGTATTAAATTAGTACTTAAGTACTAATTAAGTTCTTAATTTGTATTTGAATTGCGAAAGTGTTTTTTTTTTTAATATTACTAATGTGATGGAAATTTTTCCACAAAATAGGGACCTATTTGGTGGGATATTTACAACTTAGTCCGGTAAAATAAAGATAAAACATTTTGGAGACAGTTCATTTTATGATGTTATACATGAACTGTATAACTAGGTGTTTGTTGATTTTGAACACATTTAATGCATTAAGTTTACGTAAAAATGGCTCACAAGACTTGTTGTTATAAATATAATTCTGCAGAATTATATTTATAGCAACAAGTCTTGTGAGCCATTTTTACGTAAACTTAATGCATTAAATGTGTTCAAAATTAGCAGAATTATATTTATGGCAACAATTCTTGTTGCTATAAATATAATTCTGCAAGCATGTTTTGGTTTATAATAGATTTTGTTTAACTTAATGTAACTGGTGTTTGCCCATACAATATTGCTGTAAGTTAAATAACTATGTGCAAAGGAAAAATATAGATTTTTTAAAGTCCTAATGTTAAAAAATAGTTTTGCTTTATACATCAATGCAATTTTCGAGAGTGCTTATTTGTATGACCAATTTTTGTCTAAAATAACACCTAAAACGTTTATAGATGTTTGTCTAGTAGGGGAAAGCGGGGCAACAAGGCGAACGTGAAAGCCCTGAGTTATTGCAAAACTATCTGTCGTGAAGCAATAATACTTTCTGAGTATGTTTATGTTATTAAAATGATTTATTACCTGCATGAATTTTTCGTTTGCAAATATAACAATTTGAAATAAATATTAAAACAAAAAGTTCATAAATTTGTCATCTGGTGACGTGACCGGGGTAAGATGACATTATTTAATTTTTACCTCCAATTTTATAAAATTTTGAAAACTACCAATAACTCTAACTAAAGTAACAAAAAATGAACACAGATCACCAAAAACTGCTTCTAAAGAAGTTAAACTTGAAGGACACCATCCGTTATGAGAAACCGAAAGTGAGGATTTTTTTTTAGGCATAAAAAGTAAACTTATGCGTATAAAATTGCGTTAATAATATTTCAAAAAACCAATTGGTGTTTTAAAATACAAAATGTAAATACAGTTTCGTTTTCACTCAATTTTAAGATTTTTTGTTGAATAGTTATATGAAAACCCATCTTGCCCCATTCGCCATGTTGCCCCGCTTTTCCCTATATCATTTATTTTCAGATTTAAGGCTTTTTGGCGCTCGTATTTTCTTTAAGCCACCTATATTTATTATTTATCTGCTTGTTGTTGCTTTTTTCTTTAACTTATTTATAAAAAACAAAGTACATACAATATTGGTGTGAATAAGTTTGTAGTTCATTTTCTTATATAAAATTTAAACTTAATTGGGAAAAACTTGTTGTTGGAGTGATGTTAAGAGTATTGTCAATCGTCATTACCTTTTCCCAATTTTCTTTTAAAGAAATCCTTTAATATAAATTTGACTCAGAGTTGTTTTAATTTTTTTTCAGACAATTAAACTTTTTACTAGAAATTATTTGTCACCTAATACAAATTGTCATTAAGTTTGCGTAATATATGTTTCTTTAGCTTTACCCCAAATACAACCATTTGAATATTATAAAAAAAAAATTATATTTAAATGGTTGCTCAAAACGAGTACCACGACCCTTTAAATAGTCTAGTAGTTAATATCGAAAGTAAAAAGTAATTTCGATCTATTACAAGCTGGTAACACATTAAATGACGGCTCTAGGGCCCTTATTTAATTTTTTTTTATCATTAGCAACTTTGACGTTAACTTTTGACAGTAAGTGCGCCTTTATATTTAGCGTCGGTTTATAATTATTATTTGTCTTCGAATTTTATTTTTTGCTTGAAAAGTTTCTAAACTACCTATTTTATACATTATTAGTATTAAAGTGCATGATTGCTTATCATAATGCTGGCGACTCATTGGATGCTGTCTTGAAAATAAATAATATAAAAGCTGTTTCAGATGTTCCAGATGACCAAAAGAGATTAAAAGATAAACTACGTAAACTTGAAGAGGAAGTATCAATAACTCGTGGAAAGTACGAAGAAGCAATAAGAGATATTAGCAACTATAATCCAAAATATCAAGATGACATGAGATACGAGTTTAACAATTGTCAAACATTCGAAGAAGCTCGAAAAAACTTTGTCAAAGAAAGTCTTTTAAATTACCAAGCATGTTTAAACCGAACAAGCGCATTTGAAATGTGAGATCAAGTTGTTTTTTAAAATCTCATTCAGTTTATTTATTTTGTTTATCATTAACTTCTAAATTCCTTTGGATACTTTGTTAAACAATTTTGGTTGTCTCGGTGATAAATATGAAAATTATTGAAGTCTTTACAAAACCAGTTAAAAAATCAACTTCACTTTTATTTTAACATTTATTTTAGCATATACAACCAGCTAAAGCGAGATTACGAAACAATAGATGTTGACCAAGACAATAAATTATACCAAGCAAAGTTCGGAGATGAGCATCCTTTTGAAACTGATAAATTTATAGTATGTTTTTTCAACATATACAAATAAATTATTTTCTAAATAATCAAATAACTCATCTTATTTATTTTAGGACTATCAATCAACTCTACGCCAAGATCTTATTAAATACGATGTTAATCAAAACTCCAAAAAAAGTGGCGTTTGTATGATATTATAAAATATATATATATATATATATATATATATATATATATATATATATATATATATATATATATATATATATATATATATATATATATTTTAATATGAAATTTTTTGATAATTTTAAATTTGTATACATTTGTAAATATTTTTTGTTGTTGTATTTTTTATTATAAAAACAAATATAAATGAACATTTTTTAAAAGAAAGTGAAGCAATTAAAGTAAATAGAACTTTTGCCAAAAAATACACAAAAGCTCGACAAAAAACCTCCAAACATTTCTTTGCATCGTCTACGAATAGAAAATACAAAAAAATGTTTCCTATCCATAGAAGAAGCACAAGTTTAAGGACCAAAAAAGTTCAGGGAGGAAAGGACAAAAAAAGTTCAGGGACGAAAGTATCAGAGCACTAATGAAAAAAAAGAGTGAAGTTAAAATTAAAAGAAATTAAATTTTTTCTTTACTACCATTGTCGACTAGTTCTTCTTAAATTGTAATCAATTTGTATTTATAAATTTATTTTGTAATTTGTTTGATCCATAAACATATAATCGTACGCTATAAGATATCATTATGAAACATATTTATTATAATAAAAAGGTGGTTCAAATTATATCCTATACCTAAATTTACAAACATTTTTTAGGAGCCAACCTTGCAGCTCCTTCAAGTTTTTTTATTTATTTATTTTTCTTAATTTTTGCCGTTTAAAATAATTACAACTCTCGTATTTATAAAATATATAAATGGTGGGAGCAAGAAGAAAACAAAGCAGTTTTATCGCAAGGTCCCTAAAAAGTTCGTGAGGAGACCCCTTCTAAACTTTCCCCTCTGTTTAACTGCAATGATTACTCAATACTAACTTTTAAATATTTCACTGCTATTGAATATATAACTATGAATGAGTGTTTAGATGAGCACTTAGATGTCACACTAAAACAGCCTGCTACCGAGGGCATCAGTACATAAATTGAAATCTTATAACCTACTGCCGCAAAGGAGTGTATTGACTAAGACTTTAGCATGAAGCAGCATTTTCTTTGATTATTCTTCGTTTTTTCTTCTTTTTCTAAAAACGTTGTATAAACTAATGTACAATAGTGTACAAAAGTTTAGAAACACCAATTTTTTTCAGTTTTTATTGCATAACTTTTTACAAACTTTCTTAAATAAGCTGGAGTTTTTACCAAATGTACTCTATATTATTTCAATTTAAAATCACACCACAAAAGTTGCAAAATTGAACGGTTATTTAACTTTTAATTGTTTTTTGAAAAAGCTTCCGTGCAAAAGTTTAGAAACAGTATCATACCCCGCAATTAAATCATGTTTTTGTAAACAAAACCAAAAATTAAAGCCAAAATATTTGTGAAATTTATTAATTTAATTACTTTGAGATGTTTCAAAGGTTATTCCAAAAATAATCCTCGCATAACTGCTGTCGAACTTAATTCATTTCATCAGTTCCATGGCACAAACTGCAGCGTCGATACAACTAAATGTCGATTACGACATGATGATCTGTATGGCCGTCGCTCAGTCAAGAAACCGCTAATATCTGCAAGAAATTTAAAAACCAGAAAAAAACTTGCAAAAGATCATAATAGTTGGTTGGTTAATAACTGGTCAAAAGTCCTTTTTCTGATGAATCAAAGTTTATGCTATTCAGTAGTGACGAATTAGAAGACAGATTTAATTCAAAATATCAGTTAACCACTGTTAAACATGAATGAGGAAATGTTATAGTTTGGGGATGTTTTATTCGCGGCAATGTGGGTCCCATTCATCACATAGAAGGTATTTTGGACCACAGAGTTTGTTTAGACATCATTAAGAATGTTATGCATGCAAAGCATAAAATGACTTGCAAATGGATTTTACAACAAAATAATGATCCAAAGCAATGAGCCAAAAAAATCAAAGTTCTTGAAAGGCCTTTACACAGCCCAGATCTCAATCCTATTGAGCATCTTTCGTCTGGAAATTAGTTAGTAGAAAAACAACCAACAAAGACCATTTATTTGCATTGATTAAAGAATGTTAGTATAATATTCCTCGAGAAGTTCTCATCATAGAACATCCCGAGGAGTATTATATCAACATTCAATCCCTCGTCGTCTCCATGGCGTAGACTCAATCCTTCGTCGCTGTGATGCTGTTTTGATGGCAAATGGATATGCCACCAAATACTAAGTGTTTTATGAAAACTATTTTATTGTTAAAAAATTGTTATTTTGTGAATTTTAGTAAAGGTTTCAGCTGTTTTAAAATAAATATATATATATATATATATATATATATATACACATATATATATACTCAGTAAAAATTTCATTTTTGAATGTATTTATTGAGAGCCATCTGCAAGCATAGAACTCAACATAAGAATTAATTGCAGCCTAATTTCTGCTGCAAATACAGTAAAAAAAAAAGTAAGGAGTTACGAATAATTGGTGATTTCAATCACCCTGAAATACAGTGGACAGCAGCTGGCGGCAGCACTAAGAAAAATGCAACAATGATGAGCAATGACTTTTTGGAATCTGTCAACACTGCAGTTCTTGCACAACATGTCACAAAACCTACTTTTGGCAATAATACTCTTGACCTGGTCCTAACTGACTGCCCCTCCAGAATTATAAAACACAATCTTTTCCATCTCTTGGCATCTAAATTAAAAATAATTTCCATTGCATTCTTATATGGAGTTTCTTGTTTGAACCATCAATCTCACCAACCAGGGTATTATTACTAATCAAACCAAAGTATGGTAGAGGCAACTATAAAAATCTTAACAAATTTTTTGCTGATGTAGAATAGTGGAAACAACTTGAAAAGTTCAAAAACAATCCCATTATGATAAACCAACTCATTGAGTTTTGATACAAAGAAAGATTAGCTAAGTATGTACCAAATTAAGTTACATCAACTCAAAAACAGAGATCAAAACCAAAACGCTTTACAACAGTTATTAAAACTAAAGATTAAATATATGTACAATTTTTGTTAAATTTTTTAATCAAATTTTGATATTAAATTTAAAATGCCAAGAAAAAAATATTTTTTATGAATTTAAATCCAAATAATTGCTACAAATATTTTAAATAGTTTAAAAATAT
The DNA here is from genome assembly GCF_022113875.1 of Hydra vulgaris. Taxonomy (NCBI): domain Eukaryota; kingdom Metazoa; phylum Cnidaria; class Hydrozoa; order Anthoathecata; family Hydridae; genus Hydra; species Hydra vulgaris. The sequence goes on along the minus strand of NC_061158.1, from coordinate 7,507,770 downwards.
ACTATCATAGTTTTCTCATCAAAACATTTCATATCTCAAACATTAATTTAAAAAATAGGAAAAAAGAGATTTAAAGGACATTTATAAGGAAATTATAGTAGTTTATAGATATACAGGTTCTTAATCTTACCCAACTGATATCCAATTCATTTCTTTATACTCTCATTGAACTGTATGTTTCAGCCACTCTTCTCAGTTTTATTCCATGAGAAAGATTACTTTCCGAGACACTAAACCTCTTGATAGTCTTATTAATGTTCTTGTGAACAGCTTCTAAGGTTTGTTTTAACGCCAGACCGAGAGACATCTGATGGTGTTCCAAATAATCTTTCAAGTGATATTTAATGATATGATACTTCCATTTAAGTGACATACTGATGTTAAACATTTCTTCAACATAATTGTTTATGTAGTCCATGGAAACGATAAAAGCTTTAATTTTATAATCATAAGACGGATCTAATGTCATTCCAAAACAACTCTCAGTCACTATAGTTATATATTATTTTTATTCAACCAACCAAACTAAAGACATCTGCTGCTGAAACCAGACTTACACAGGGTTCTACTAGAAGGCCGGCATTATAAAGGAGCCGAAACTCCACGTATGGCCCACTTAAGGGTTTATTAGTTGCCATTCAGCCGAAACTGAGCAGCGCCTACTTAAGGTTTATCTCCATTTAACGTCCGGAGTGGACGGATCGCCTTCCGGACGTAGAAGGAGACACTGAAAAAGCGACTACGCCAAGAACCTCTATCGACTGTCACGGTTTCGATCTCATGCTGTTTCTGCTTTCTAACAACACCGTAACCAATTGTTAGATGGTCCGGAGCCGAAATAAGAACAGATACTACACTTGACTTAGCCATTAGGCCGAGAAGCGATACAAATAAAATAATACAACTTATAAATATCTTCAAGTATGTTAACAATATTTTATTTATTAAAATTTACCTGCTTTAAATTTTCTTAGTGTGTTAATACACTTGTGATATTTCAGCGGCGCTACTATTATTATCTCATCTAATGACATTAGAACTTTTTGACAATTAGGTCCATTTAGTCCTCCACCATTGTAGCCATGATGAGTAACAGTTTTTTATTTTAAGAACTTAGTTAAAGACATATTTGAAAATAGTACTCTTTACACCTGTGTGATAACATGCTCATAGAGATGCAGTTCTGGTGGAGGTGTAACATTCAATACCAGGCTGTCCGGGTTCTCATCAAAAAGACATGGGTTGATGACATTAAAAAAGTTCTGCATCAACTTGTGTGGTTTTCCTGCATCAACAAATTGCTGATACTGATGGGACTACCAAAGGTTCTAAATTCTTCTAATTTGTCCTTTGCACCAACACAATAAGCACATGCATATTTCCCACCATGGGCGGATAATCTTAGCATGATATTGATAAGTTTAAGGTTTGATGCAAGGAAGTACTTCCATTCATTCAGTTTGAAAAAGTGAACAATTCGGGCTAAATTATAGCTGTTTTCTTCAACATATTGGACAATTGTCAATAAAATAACTTTGTTTACACCCGAGTCCTTTTGGTTCCTTAATTGATTCTCAAGTTTTTTTGATTGAAATAGGCTCATAACAACTTTAACTGACCCTTGGCCGCCGTTGATACCAATCTTCACAATTTATTCTCGGAAAACAATATCTTTTTGTTTGCATATTTCATCAACAAGCATAGGTATATCTTCCACATATACTACATCGTTTGAACCTCTGTATGGTTAGCACTTTGCTGAAATGTCAACTGCTGAACGCAATTAAACTGATTTAGTGTAGTGTTTGGAAAAACGCGTTCCAAAAGAAACGGATTTCTGGAACTAGTTCTTTTTTTGATGAACAAAGCTAGGAACTGGTTCCTTTTAAAATAACGGAACGAGGAAAGAAAACGAGTTCTTATTTTGGAAGAAAGTGAACAAAAAGTAATAGTTCCTAAAAACTTTTTTAAATTCGGATTTCGCCGAGTTGTTTTTACGGTTCAAAAGCAAAAAGTGTTGTATTCAAATCAAATCAAATTTAAGTTTGATTTTAGTTGGCCAACAGCCGTAACTACTAATTTATAAACTATACTGATTGTCGATTAGTTCGGAATTAGTTCATATTTAAATCGCCATAAATACTAAATTTTAAACTATATTGGTTACCAATATAGTTTTAAAGTTAGTACATATAGCCAATAAAATCCGAAATATAATTTTCAATATAATTTTATTACACGCGGTTCTAGTTTGTAAAATAGATCCAATTATTGAAATTGTTGGTGATTTTTGAAAAGTTATTAAAATTAATATATCATTTATATGTGTAAAAAGTACATGCTGATGCAGTCAAGCCGGCAGGATACCAGAAATGTTTAAAAACTATTAAAATGAAGAACTAAATAAAACATGTTAAAAAAGCAATGCTCGCTAAGTGAAACAATAAATTACTTTTACAATTTTCGAAATAAAAAATATGTATTAAAAAAAGAAACGAAGTAGGAACGAGTTCTATTTTTTGAGGAAGGAGGAGCAAGTTCTTTTTTTGACTAAAGAATGAGGAGCTGGAAAAAGTTTTTACTTTACAAAAACGAACGGGGAACGGAACGAGATCCTTTAAAAAAAGGAATTTTTTTAAAGGACCTCGTTAACTGAAACCAATCTGCACATTGGTTTCAAATCCTGATCAACTAATATCTTTTCTTATTTCAGTGAACATACTTTTAATAACATTCAGGCAGATCATGTATTTTTTGATGTTAAATACTGTGTCTAGACTAATATTTTTTGGAGAGATAATCTTTCCAAGGTGTAAATGTTCACCTTGGAAAGATGTTCCACATGTTGATAGTTTAACCTTACCCTGTTTTTCATCCCCAATTGTTTTTGGAATTGTTGATGTTACCTGTTCAGAAAATATTAGATCTTATGACATGATAATTTTTTTTAGTTTTTTAGCAGTTGCCCTGCAGGCACACAACGTTGTACTAACATTGTATTTATGTTAAAATTGCGTTTTACGTTACTTTACGTTAAATCAACGTTGAGTCAACGTAATCTTTTTAACGTAATGTTCTTACGTTAAGTTAACGTTGACGCAACGTTAAAAAAACATTAAAGTAAAAACCTAACATTCTAACGTTGAGCTAACATACGGACAACGTAAAAAAATAACGTACGAAGTTCTGGTAACTATAAAAAAATCTGCCGTAAATAATTATTTATATTTTCTTTAAAGATGGCGTATTAAAAGCTGGAAAATAAGTTTAGTTAAAAGATAATTAGCTAAGTTTGAAGGTTTGCATTGTCTTTTAAAAGACATTCGTGGAATTTTCATAAAATATTTGAAAATAAACAGCGCACAATTATTTAAAACTTTGAATTGCTGATAAAAGATTTAATAAATGTTTGATTAAAAAGGTTTATTTTAGAAAAATAAATATATTATTTTAATTATTATAATAATATATTTATTTTACCCTGCTTATTGAATAAATTTTTAACAGTAAGTGTTGCTTTTCTAAATAAATATTTTACAGCAGTGTTTACGTACAGTTCTTTTCAGATTAACCATAAATACTAATCTCGAGACCATTTAAATGTGTTTAAGTTTTAATTTTTTGAATTTTGATAACACAAATATGATAATTAATACTAAGATAATTACACAGAAAATTATTTTCATATTGTTATCAGTGGTGGAGTGAAACATATGTATTTGGGTAATTATTATTATAATTTTTCTTCTTTTAATCTCATTTTAGGCTTGTGGGTTGTGCAGGGTTGTGCAACTATTTTATATTGCTTTAACAGAACCAAAATTTATAGCTAAGTTTAGATTTTTTATTATTAATAAGAATTAATATGTCGAATATTTTACAAACGAATATCAAGTCGGTTAGAACCTAATGCTCATGCAAATAAAGCTGTCATGGCAACCCTTTGAATCTGATAGTTATTCACTCTGAGCAATATAATATAATATTTTAAATCAAATTAACTGCGGAAATGAATTTCAATAAACTGGTTGCTTTGCTTATATTTTGACAAACAACGTAAGTATATTATTAATTTGAAACTGGAATGTTAATTTTTCAAATGTCTTCACCAAGCATCTGCTATGCATTAAGTGTTTAAAAAATCAAATTGTAAAGTAAGTAAAATAAAATGTATTTTAAAATTTTCATTCATAGAAAGCATAGAGAGTCTTCAACAAAAACTCAAGTAAAGATCATATTGCAAATATTGAAAAGGCCTCTCCATTGGTAAATAAATGTCAAACAATATGTATAGAGAATGCAAGCAATTGTTAAGCAGTTCTTTTTTATATATTTATAGTATAAACTATACCTGTAATCTTCTTGTATATTCACATTTTTAGTATTAATTTGTATATTTATTTAGTTATGTTTTAGTTAAAATAATCTATTTAACTTAATAATTTAATGTTAAACTAATGAACTGAAAAAAAAATACAATTGACATTATTTTGCAAACTAAAGTTTAAGGTTTACATTTTGTTGTTAAAAAACCTGTTATACCTAATTTTTATTTTCAGGTTTTATTTTAAACTACTTTTTATTTTAGTCTAAATAACCATAGCTAATAAAGGCCAGCAAATGCTCTTACTGTTTTTCCAAAAATTGTTTTTAGCTTATTTTCCAGCACAATTATGACTATTAATTATGACTATAATACAAACATTCAACTATATGAGATTAATGAGCTAGCAAGTAAAAAAACTTACATACAACAAATGTAGTTTGATGAGAGGATAATAATATTAACTCTTTAAAGTTTAGGAAATATAAGAATATTACCTTTTTTAAATAAGTTTTATCCTGTTTTTTTATTAATAAAAATTAATTTTTCTTATTATTATTTTTCATTGTATTTAGTTTTCATTATTATCTTGTTATTGTTAAAACTACTAAAATTTATGTTTATTTCAGAATAATAAAAATGAATAAATAAGAGAAAAATCAATACTTGAGGGAATGGCACCAAAGTAATCGAGCCTTAAACAATGTACTTGTAAATGAAGAAATTGACTCACATCACATGTCGACTATTAATAATATTAATAAAGTCGAGAGTTTAATTGATTTCAAAAACATTAAAATTAAGAACTATTGTGACTTTTATTTTGTCTCTGATCATAAATATACTTCTGGAACTGAGAGTTCTATTCTAGACTCTGAGGTTCCTGTGAGTGATGATAATGAAGATCTTCATGACGTACTTGTTACATAACGTATGAGTACTTGTTACAGAGATTGCCAAATGGATTTTAAAACACAGAATAACTAAAAATGCAAGTAACAAATTGTTAACTATTTACACCAGTATAGTTATAATGTTGATTTACCAAAATGTACAAGGAAAATTTTAAATGCTTCTAGGAATATTCCAAGCAAGTTAAAATGTGGGGGTAAATATGTTTACCTTGGTATTTCAAATGACAAATCAAGAACTTTAGCAATCAACCAGCATTACAGATTTGAGTCAAATACAATTTCTTTAGTTGTCAATGTAGATAGCATTCCTTTATTAAAGTCATCAAACACACGGGTTCAGCCTATATTATGTATGTTTGACAAAGTGACACTATTTACTGTAGCATTATTTGTTAGTGATATCAAGCCAAATAATTGTGATGATTTTTAATATGATTTTTTGCATGAGTATGAGTTATTATTTGCAAATGGTTTTTAGTATTATATATATAACTTCAATTAACTCTTGAGAAAAGGTGTTGCTAATGTGCCAATAAAAAGTCAGAAAGTGTAAGCATAACCATTTTAAAAAAAATAGAGTCCCTTGAGGAATTTTATGAGCTTGAAACCAGATTAAAAGACAACGGGGAGAACAATAAGTTGGTAATTTATATTTATAATTTCTATTTTTAAAGTTTGTCTGTTTAATAGAATGCTATTTAAGTTCATCGTTTTCTTGATAAGCCTATTTTAATCATTCTTACATTTTACCACAATATGTTGTATAAAGTAAATTCCTACTTATAAATCGAGAATTAACTTAGTGACCTGATAACCATTTACATTCTGTAGAGTTTTTTACAGTCTTGTATTTTTGTTAAACTATTTTGTCTTATATTTGGTTGAGCAATTATTATTTCGTTGCTTTGATAGAATAACTGTGAAAAACAACCAAATAAATCTAATCCTGTGTTATTCCAACATGAAATTTTCTCTAAACTTTTATTTATGTTTTAGCTTTGTCACCTCATAAAAGCAGGTGGAAAAATTTTAAAGAAAATACAAAAAATGTTATGGTCAGGTATGTATTTTTGTTTAACTCTGAATAATCAAACTATTTAAATTGTGAGTAAATTTTATAGAAAAATCTAGCCCAAGGAAAGTAATTTAGAAAAACAAACAATTTTAATATTAATGTTTGGGGAGAACCTTAACGCTTATTGAATGGGACAAAATCAAATTTACATTTATAGATATCCAAACTCCTGTGGTAAGAAATGTTAAACACAACAATTTAACAGACCAAATCATTATTCCTATCATGGTCACCATATAAACCATGTAAATTTAACCATCAACTCTCACATAGTGTGATAGTAAATGGTTATCAAATAATTTTCAATGTATAAATTAAGCAGCTTTATCAACTTTTAAAAAACATTTTACAAAAACTGCCCCATTTATTTAGGTTCTCCCCTACAGGTTTCACTTTTAATTCAATGTCGAAACTTTGAATTTATAAGTTTAAAAATAAAGAACCTTCAAAATTATACTTTTTGAATTATTACTCCAATGTGTATTTACAATTATTTAAATAAATTCGCTGGATCACTTAATGTAATATAACAAAGTTGTTATTTTCCATTTATTATTTGTTATTACGTTTTTATAGAATTATGGAGCATCATCTTAAGCCCAAGTTCAATATGAAAAGTAAAATTCGTGGTGATATAAAGAAGGTATCATTCGAAAATAAAAAGTTGTGTAAAGCAATAATTTTGGTACGTTGATAATAGCTCAGTATTGTTCTATCTATCCTTTCTTCCTTACATATGTTTTTTATTCTTAGATATATATAAGTCTTAAAACTTGAATGTTAGCATTGAAAATCAAACAAGTAGTCAATTATAAACAAAATAAATTTTTAACTGTTATCGCGTTTACAATATCCCGTTTTGTATTTTAGAAGTCGTCCAGCTAACGCACGAGAGTTCGACGGAAGCAAACAAAAGATCAAATAGGAAGCATTTTAAAGTTCTCTCCATTAAACAATTATTTATTTTTGAGTTTTTTTGTAAATTTATAATACAAAAGAATATATAATACATCTTTAAAAAAATCTTTAAAAACATTTATTGTATTTTTAGTTTGAATATTCCCAAAACTATTTTTCTAATCCTTTTTAAGGGGTTAAAAACCTTTATATTAACTTTGAATATTGATTGTAATTGTGTTTAACATTTAATGTTAATATATACGGTTATATTCATATAATAAACATGACACGAAGCCGCGTGGCTCAGGGTTATATGAATATAACAATAGCTATATTAACATTAAATATTACACAATTACAATCATTATTTTGCGTTAAAATAAAACGCCAATGTTTTTCCAACTTGTATTTACATTATCATAACGTTTAGAATTTTACGTTAATATATCGTTAATATCTAACGTAAATCTAACGTAAGAATTTTACGTTACAAAACCTTTCCATTTTGCCGAACCGACAACATTATACTAACATAAAATCTAACGTAAATAAAACGTTAATACAACGTTGTGTGCCTGCTGGGTGATTTTCTATTGCAGGGATGTCTAATACCTCTTCCTATATATTGAAAACATATAGGAAGATGTATTAGACTTTAGAATCTTTAATTAACAAACACTTAATCTCTCATCTTGAATCTAATAACTTACTTTCTGATCATCAATATGGAATTCGATCCTCTCTTTCTACGGCTGATTTGCTAACAGTAATAACCGATAGGTTTTATCGTGCGTTAGATAAAGGTGGAGAGGTTAAGGCCATCGCTCTTGACATTTCTAAAGCCTTTGATAAAGTTTGGCATGCTGGTTTTCTCCATAAGCTTTCTTCTTACGGTGTATCTGGATACATTTTTAAGATTATTGAATTCTTTCTTTCCAATCGTAGAATAAAAGTTGTCTTTGAAAGGCAGCAACCTTTTTCTTATTTTGTAACCTCAGAGATTTCTCAATCAGAGATTCAGAGGTTCAATCGTTGGCTCTATACTCTTTTTAATTTACATTAACGATCTCCCAGATACTCTAACATCTAAGGTGGTATTGTTCTCTGATGATACTACCATTTATTCTTGTCATGATAAGAAGCCAACACTCTTTGATTGCTTCGAGGGGGCATTTAAGCTTGAAAAAGATCTTACTTCTGCTACAACATTGGGCTCAAAGTGGCTAGTGAACTTTAATTCAGATAATTTTTTTCAGCCAATCTTTATCGCAACAATTTAGACCTTCCTAAATTTATGAACGGTAATGAACTCGATAAGTCATCTACCCTTCATCTTCTAGGATTGTCTATTACTTCTGATCTTACTTGGAAACCATATATCAAATCGACACTTTCTTACTCTTTCTATTCTCTATCTCTATAAATCTCAAATCCGGTCTTGTATGGAATACTGTTGCCATATCTTGGGTGGATCTTCTGATGATACCCTTTCTCTTTTAGACAAGGTGCAAAAACGCATTGTAAGCATAGTTGGACCTGCTCTTGCAGCCAACCTTCAACCATTATCATATTGTCGTAATGCTGCTTCTCTTTCTCTTTTCTACAAATACTATAATAGGCACTGCTCGAAAGAGCTAACGTCTCTTGTACCATCTACTAAAATTCATTCTTGCGTTACTCGTCATTCAATTAAGTCTAATCCTTTTTTTGTGACTGTTCCTAAGTGCTCCAAAAACTCTTATTCCTCTAGTTTTTTTCCTCGAACATCAGTTCTTTGGAATTCGCTTCCTTCATCTTGCTTTCCTGATTCATATAATTTGAAAAATTTTAAGTTGTCTGTCAATCGTTATCTTGCTCTACAACCTTCATCTTTTCTCTTCGAGTAGCTTCCAACACTAATTAGTGTTGCAACCTTATTGGAAGCAAAGATGTTTTAAAAAAAAAATCCATATTGATGATCAGAAAGTAGATTATGAGATTCAAGATGAGAGATTAAGTGTTTTTTAATTGAAGATTCAAAAACCTTGCTTATGATAGGAAGAAGACTAATGGAACGGTATTTAAATGAATTGGATTGCTCTCCAGAATTCTTAAAAATAGGGATTACAGATGCTGCTTTTCAGCAGGCTGGAAAACAAGACTCTGACAAGCACTTGTTAAATAGTTTTGAAAGGATAAACAACAGCTCCGGAGAACACTTCAGCAAGACTATAACAGGTATGTTGTAGGGCCGCAAGCTGTAGAAGAGTCTAAGCAGGAAATCGCTTTAGATACAGAAGCTGGAGTGATATGAATGTCGAGCAATGGATCAACCTGTTTGAACGCTATATCAGGTAGAGCGCATCTAGTGGAGTCAAGAGATGATATTGATGAAAGGTTCTTAGCAAACAATTCATCTTTGTCTTTTGGTGAGGTAACAAAGTCTGAACCATACAAAAGAGGTGGAATTACAGACTTTCCCTTATTATTGATACTATTAAAGATTCTCCAGAAATCACGAGAGTCTAACTTTTGTGATGAAATACGAGATTTCATGATCTGAGAATAGCGGGCTTTGGCGTTAAACCTTTTTACAATGGTTCCTAGCAGTAATGAAAAGACGACTGTTTTCTGGAGAATTGTTTTGCTGATAGATATGGAAGTAATGGTTTCGATTGGCAATTGCAGTAGCACAATGTGAGGAAAACCATGGAGAAGAGTGAGACTTGACCTGGAATCGTCAAGAGGGAATAAAGGATTCCAGCCTGAATCCACGAAGTTATGTAAGAAGCACATTTGTCAATAGGAAGACGAAAAATTTCCACCCAGGGGCCATCACGAAGAAAATCACGGAAAGAGTCCCAGTCAGCTTTAAGGTAGTTGTAAGATGTATGATGATAGGGGGATTCTGATGGTAAAGAAGAATGAGATAATAGTTTTAGAGAGACAAAACCATGATCAGAATCACCTGAGGGTGAGTGTGGAGAAACTGAGCACTGACTAGGATCAGAAACAAGACATAAGTCGAGTAGAGAAGGTAAATAATTCGGGTTATCTGGAAAGCGAGTTGAAAAGTTGACTATTTGAGTTAGGGATTAAGAAAGGCAAAAGTTGTGGGGCTTAATGCCTCACTGACACTAGATCCAAGCCATTCAGTGTGATAAACGTTGAAGTCACCGACAACAACAATATTGGCTGATGGATAAAGAGAGAGGGCTTGGTCAATATGATCAGAAATAACATCAAGAAGAGTGCAGTCTTGAGATGAAGGAGAGCGATATAAAACAAATAGAAAGGTGATAGAGTGAAGTGGTGCTAAACGAAAGCACATAAAAAAGTAGTTTGTGGATTCAAACCTAGTTTCCCGACAAATGGGTGAATTCTTACGAAAGTAAATGCCCAGGCCAAGCATGTGACTGTTGGAGTCTTTACAAATTAAAGGAAGATAACCATCAACACTAAGATCACAAGATGAGACAGCTGAACTCAAATTAGTCTCACAAAGAGCAAGTAGGTCTGGTGAACTTTGCAAGAGATAAGACTCAACAGAAGAAAAATTACTTCAAAGACCACGAATATTAGTGAATGATAGGTTTAGCGAAATTGGTGATGACTGTGGTTTTTTGTGTTTTATAGTTTTTGTTACTTTATTCATTTTTAAATTTGTTAAAGAACTTGACTCGAAACATAGATAGTACTCAGTACACTGTTTTATAGCCCAAACAATTGCCTCATTTCTATTAATAAACCCTAAGCCGTAACAAAGGGTTCCAATGTGGCCTTGGCAATGCACACCAAAAGTACAAACAGGGACACCATCCATGCGCAACATGGCACTGTTAGTACTTTGATATTTTTCAGCTGTTGATGGAATCAGCCTCTCTGAGAGCTACCACAGAGTTCGAGAAACCTAACTACCAGCCGGCCTCAGAACCATAAAACTGAGTTTTAGAGCTGTACCCTCATTTGGAGATAATAGAATGAGTTGCCTAGTCATAAAAACAGAGACACAAGCAAAACCCATGCATCGAGTCAAGAAGATCCAGCTTTCAACATCCTAAAATGGAAACAATGTATTAAAAATACATCTGCGCCAGACTAATAGATGAAGAAGGGGTGCGAGGCTGATCAACAGATAGAATCTGTTTACCCCTTAAGTCTTTGCCTAGGAGGCCTTCTACAAAACAGCATCCGGATGCATGTAACATCTGCCCAAGATGAGTATTTTTTTCGAGACACCATCTCTAGCCTTTACTAAACCAAGAGCCCCAAGGAAGTGGTGTTTTATGTCAGAGCTTGCATCTCCTAGCCTTCAGTCAGGGTTATAAAAACGCAAATACATACATACCATATATAAATATATATACAAAGTAAATATAGTAAGATATCTCTTTATAACAGGAAAGAGAAAATGCAACAGTCTTACAATTAAAAAGACATATACTTTATAAAAACTTAAATATACCATCAATAGATAGACAATTTTTAAGTTTATTTTTATGGATCGGAAAACTATTGGATATATCAAAATTAGGTAAAACGATTTTATTCCAAAGATATGGTGCTCGAAATGTAATGCAAAATTTGTTTAACTTTGTTATGCAAATTGGTTAGTATACAATTTTTTTTTTTCTAAGAAAATAGTTTTTAATTGGTTTTCCAGAAAAAGGTCTTTAAAGATAAGTAAAGTTAAATTGTTTTTCCACATGTATATAAACCATAGAATGTTATAAACATTGAGCTCGTAAATATTACTATTTTCATCTCCATAAATAATGGTTTGGAGTGAGTAAAACGATCCGCAAAATTAATCAAGCAGATCACATGCTTATGACAGCGATAAAGACATCGTAACTTACTTTTTTCAGTGCTTCCTAAACTATATTAGCATAATTTATATATATGTGCATAAATGAATAATAAAGTTGGGTTAAGGATTTTTTGTTTAATTGACCTGGATTTATATAAGACTCCATTACTTTTAGATAATTTTGAGCAGATATAGACAATATGCGGTTTCCATGTAATGTTTTCGTCAAAAAACTCCTAAAAATTTAGTGAAAAAATCTCTTTTTATCTTGATAAATATTTTGCGCAAATTTTGCGGTAAAAAGCGTTTTTTAGAGAGCGAATGGAAAGGAATTCATATAGTTTTATTAATTTCAAGAATTAATTTGTTACATTTGAACTAAGTAGATATGTTTTTAAGTTCATTACTCATTGTACGAAAAGAGTTTAGATATGTCATTATTTTTCAGGAATAAGCTAAAGTCGTGGGCAAACATAATTCTCATTAAATTTGAGGCTTCATTTTAGTCATTTATATAAATTATTTTTATAGTTTTATTTTATAAAGAACAAAAGTAGACCCAATATAGAACAAAACAGAAAATATTCAGAAGATGGCTTTGGTCATCGTTATTAATAAAAACAAATTGTTTTCGGTTTGATAAGTACAGTCGTGTGCAGTAAAATAGTGGTGCGTATTTAATTTTTCTACCAACAAACTTTGAACATTAAATATATTTTTCTATTTTTTGTTTTTTATCGCTATTGTTCATAAACTAAATGTTGTAATTATAATAGTATAAAAAAAAATTTAAGAAAGATAATTGCTGACTGTACTACGTCCCACAATTGATTACAACCTCTTGGATTATTTTCAGAAACTGCTTGTTTAACATCAATCCACGAGTTTTCAATCGGATAGAGGTCGAGGGATTGTGCTGGCCACTCCATCATATCGATTTTGTTCTCATTAAACCACGATTTGGCTAACTAACTCGCATGTTTGGGATCATTATCCTGCTGGAACAAAAATTTTAACGGCATTTCTTCTTCACCATAAGGCAGTATGATCTCTTCAAGTATTTTTACATATGCAAACCGATCCATGATTCTATGTAATGTATAGGCCCAACACCATAGTAAGAAAAACAACCCCATATCATTATTTTTGAACCTCCATGTTTGACGGTCTTTAATGTAAATTGTGGCTTATATGCTGCACCCGTTGGCCTTCTAACATACTGTTTACAAAAATGGGAACCAAAAATTTCAACTTTGCTTTCATCATTTCACATAAAAATTTTGCCATTTTTCTTTAGGCCAAGAAACATGCATACGTGCAAATTTTAAACAATTTTCGATGTCTTTTACTCAAAAGTGGCACTTTTCTAGGCGTTCTTGCATTTAAATTGGCATGTATTAATCGTCTTCAAATAGTTGAGGTATTAACATTTATTTCTAGCATTTCTTTCATTTTTCTAGAAGTAATAAATGGCTCCTTTTTTGCTAACGATACAATTCGACGATCTTTTATAACGGTAATTGATCTTTTATTTCCACGTTTTTCTGGTTTGGGCTTCCATTTTGAAGCATTACAAATCATTTTTGGTGAGCATCCAACCAGTTCTTATATTTGTCTGTAGGTTTTACCATGATTTTTAAGATTTATAATTAAGTTACGAACTTCTTCAGTATAATGCTTAGAGCGCCCTATGTTTCTCTAAAATTTCAAAATTTTAGTAAGTGTATAAATTTATCTAATATAAAAATTAATTACTTACTTATTGCTTATTATTAAGAACTAATAATAATTAGAATTTAATAAGTACAGCAATAGTTAAACAAAAATTATATTTTCACTAGTATTTTAATGCACAGTCTAAAAAAAAATACGAATGACCTTCAATCGATAATATTGAAATTTAAAACCATACAGTGCTGCAATTATCTTTCTTAAATTTTTTTTATACTATTATAATCACAACATTTAGTTTATGAACAATAACGATAAAAAACAAACAATAGAAAAACATATTTTGATGTTCAAAGTTTGTTGATAGAAAAATAAAATACACACTACTATTTTACTGCAAACGACTGTAACTTCGAAGCCATTTTATTGTTATATAGTTTATTCCGTAGTATTTTAGTTTTTCAAGCAGGATTTCATGGTCATCATAATATGAATTAAGTGCTTTATCGGTTAACCTCCCTTTTCCTGCTACTGTTTTTCCATCATACAATTTTTTTCCACGTAGACGTTGACGCAGTGCGCGACCACGACTTCCTATCTTTTTTTGGATGTGCTTAATACATTCTGCTTTTTTGATCTCTATATCTTTGTATAGACATGAAGCTAATACTGCAGAATACGATCAGGTATCACCATCACCCAAATAACTAGTATATTGTAACTTAAATTTTTTGACAGACCGATGGAAAATAGTAATTGCTCCTGCACCTTCCATAGCACCAGATGATCTTTGATGATTAGCAAGACATTTATGGTTGGCTTTCCAATCCTAATATTCTGGAGTTCCTTTTTTGCTTATGATGACATAATATGTCATCATAAGCAAAAAAGGAACTCCAGAATATATGATGGAAAAACAGTAGCAGGAAAAGGGAGGTTAACCGATAAAGCACTTAACCTTTTACAAAATTATTTTGGATTTGCTATTAGACAAAATTTAGGTAATATATATCAAATGAAAAAGGCTGTATGGGCAGTGCTTTTTCACAACTCTGATATTAAAGACATGAATATACGTCATCAATTTTGCCCACGAACTATTGCCAGCTGGTGTAAATGGCAACGTGACCATATAATTGGACATAAAACATATAAACCCAAGCTAAGCTTGCCATTAGCAATAAAAAGTATTCTTGTCCCTGTATTCAAAGACTTAAGCAATGAAGAACTACTTGAAAAGTGTCTACACGGTCTTACACAAAACAATAATGAAGCATTAAATGCTATAATCTAGAAACGATGCCCCAAACATTCTTTTGTAAATAGAAGTATTATTGAAATGTCAGTAAATTCTGTAATTATTAATTTTAATGAAGGTACCCATGGAATTATTGATGTTTTAAAAAATTTGGGAATACGTATTGGACATTTTACTCATATCGGATTGATTAACCGTGATAAATGCATAATTAAAAAATGTACAATCAAGTCTTCACTTACTGCAAAATCCCAACGATAGAAGTTGCGCCACCAAAAAAAAGGGTTTAATGATAGGGAAGCTCAGTTAGAACCATGACAAGCTTATTCTGCTGGATTTTATTAGTTTTTCATACTTTATAGTTTACTTTTTTTTGTTATCAAATCTTCTTTTGCGTTTTTCTTTGTTTTTGATTTTTGTTAAACATGGTGTTATTGAAAACATGGTGTTATTGTTATTATTAAACATGGTGTTATTGAAAACATCTTGTTAAGTAGTAAAGCAAATCACTTCAAATTTTCAGGAAATGTTTATTATATTATTTTGTAGGGAATGACATTTCAAAATTCTAAAATTATTCTCCCATCTCCTTATTTATTAGTTTTAAGGCCTAAAAAAAAATTTTTTAATGTTCTATAGAAGAACTGCGATAGTTGTTGATGTAGCCAAATAATCTTAAAATCCCTATGTCAATACCTTAGTTTAGATGTCCTGAACAAGTGCAAAAAATTTCATAGGTTATGCATTAATATATTTCAAGATAATGTGTTTTGAATAGACCCATCAAAAAGACGGTTTTTAATATAAGCGAGGCAAATTAAGCGAGACAAAACAAAGTTAAGTATAAAAAAAGCATTCTCAATTTATATATTTTGCATTAATATCAAATTGATTTTTTTTTTTTCAAGTTTTAAAGAATTTAACATTAACACCACCACCAAAGGCTGTCGACTCGCGTAAAAACTTGTAATTTGTTTACAGAGGATTGTGGGATACCCTGGTAGTATAACATTTAAAAACAAATAAATACGTTGTTTTCAACGTTGATTGCTCTTAAATCATTTTGTAAACTATTCATAAAATAGATCTTATTTTTTTATACTATTTAGACATTATTTTTTTAAATTCCATATTAGAATTATAGGTTTCTCATATAACTTTCTCATAAAAATTCTATATTAGAATTATAGGTTTCTCATTTTTCAAAAGAGCAGCAATATCACAGTGTAGTATTAAATATATCATGTCTTAATAAAGCTTATCGGGTCATAATAATAAACCAATTTGAAAATCTTCGAACGAAACTTGATAAACTAATTTACCATGTAATATTTACATAGCAAGTTATCATTTTCAAGTTTAAAGTTTAAACACACACAGATACATATGTATGCATATATATATATATATATATATATATATATATATATATATATATTTTTTAAATATATAATATATATTTAATATATATATATATATATATATATATATATATATATATATATATATATATATATATATATATATATATATATATATATATATATATATATATATATATATAATATATATATATATATATATATATATATATATAAATAAATAAATGTATGTATGTATTTACATACATTTATAAATAACTACATGATGTATGTATGTATGTATGTATGTTTGTATGTGTGTATATACACACACATTAACTCATAAAATCAAAACAGATTGTTAAAAGAAAAACATAAAGGCATTATTTAATAATTATCAATACTGAAGTTTTTTTTTATTTCCTTTACATAGATCTTGTACAGCCGAATAATAGACAAAATTCTTGTTCTGACAAATATACCAATTTTTTTTGTTATTAGTAAAAAGTATGTTAAAAGCAATCTTTAAATAAAACGTTAAAAGTACAGAATTCCATGATTTTAAATAACATCTAAAAGCTAGGTTTTTAGCACGAAGCCACTTTTCAATAAATTCCATAAACAATGTTAAATAGAATATAACAAATCAATGATATAAACAAAGATTTTGGTGAACAGTTTTGGTTGTTTGTTTTCATATTGGTCTCTAAACCATGCCTAATATCCATCACTTCTCCAAAAAGTATTACCACACACTGTTGACACAGTCAGACCCCTTTTTTAACAAGCTAGATAAATCTGCATGCATTGAACAATAGTTTTCTTCATAAGAATTGATTTTTTTTTGTCAGCAAAAAATAGGCAATCTTGTTTATTTAGTTTTTTTTAAGTGTAAATAAAGCATTTATATGCAGTACAACGCTAAAATCTATTTCTTTAAGACAATTGCTTTTAAAGCTGCTAGTTTATAATGACAACAACAACAAAACATTCAAGTAAGCTAATCCAAATTGTTCGAAAGTCTTTCATTTCAACCATCTTTGCTCTGAATAATTCTAATCAAACTTTCTAAATAATTTTTTTTTAAAGCTCCTGACACCATTTTAACATACTAGTTATTGTAACATTTATTCTCTAATGAGGTAGAGGTTTTAAAATACAAGACATTCATTTCTTAATCCGAAGTTGAAATACCCTCAACAGTAACATGTTATTTTACTTTGTAACGTGTTATTTTGCTTTGTTGTTACATCACATATAGCAGGTTTATCAGCATGAAACTTCTTTGAATTTATTAAATTAAAATGAGTATTATTTTTATCAACAAATTGGTTGGTCAATAAGAAGTCAGTATAACAGTTGACAATTATAACTAATTCAAACAATGCTCCAAGAATTTCATGAATTGTATGACAGATAGAACTGTATTTACGTCTTTCTAATTTATACATCGTCTGAATGTGATGCCATGAGACTATATTTAAAACTTAAATACTGTAGAAATGGTATTATGGAGAAGGCATTTTCCCTCAGTGTTTGTTAAATAAAAATTGAACTTTCAAAATAATTGATGCAAAAATTCCACTCGTATTTGCGCAGTTGGTTGCAGCACAGTGTGAAGGCATCTCTGAACAACAAAGAGTATTATTTATTAAAGAATAACGCAATATAAAACAGAAAACTTTGCAGAGTTTCAGCCAAGTTTGTTGTTGTAAACTTAATTCTTATACTACCAGGACATCCCAGAATGCCTTGCGCATACGATTACACTCTTAACTATGTAAATATTAAAGAGTCGACAGCCCTTGACCACCACCACCACCACCTTAACAGCTTAGAACATGTAATGTAAAACCTCGCTCCCGCCCTTTTATATTACAATTAAAATTAAATATTGTATTATAACACAATTAAAATTAAAATTTCGAAGAGTATAACAAAAATCTAAATCATAACATATAAAGCTACTTTTCAATTTAATTAACAAAAAATCATTTTACTTTCGTTTTACATATTATTCTTATATTTTACAACATTAATTTCACAACTGCATTAGCTAACGTAATACAACTGTAAAATAAATTTTCCACATATAATACTTTAAGATAAAGAAATAAATATAATAATAAAAAACCAATTTATAGAGATCACTAAAGCAAAATATATCAATCTGCATCATAGTTTCGGTTGGCAGTAGAAAAACTTTCACCTCGATTCGATGATGGTTGAATTACCGCTGACATCACCGGCATGTTATTTTGTATCTGAATTAAAGTATGTTGCATGGGTTTTGATTGGTTAGCGTTTAGCGATTGAAAATTAGATGTTTGATATCCATTTACAGCATGAAAACTATTCGAGTTATCTATAGTTCTCGGTGAAACCATTTCATTTTCCATGTCTTTGTCGTCAGATTTTCCTTTTCCAACAAACCTGCCACCCATACTTCTGTTTCGTCGTACAGCGTGTAAATGTCGAGACTCGTGTAGGTATTTCTGTTTAAAAATAAAAACAAATTTAAGAAAGGTTTGAACAAAAGTTCAAATTGAATAGCTAAAATTGCAGCAACCTGGTGCCTAATATTGAATTTAAAAAACCCCAATAGTTCAGCTTTTTAAAAGGTTAAATGAAAATTTTTATAACTTTAACAAGACTATAAAAGAACTTTGAGTATGGGACTCATTAAAAAAATAGTTTTTTATTTCAACGAGTTCTTAAAATAAGAAATGGAATGGAGAGGAAAACTTTTCATTTTATTTTACTTTTAAAAGTTCAGCATTTGGTTCTGATCATCATTAAAAATGGACGTCAAAAGTCATTTATTATCTAAAAATACTTATACCAGCTCGTATTTTTAAGCTCAGTGAGGAAGAAACAGAAAAAGGATGTTTGGATTCATTCGCTTTTTTTACAGAAAGTACTTTTTTACAGAAAGTAGTAATAGTAAGCTGCTAATAATTCTGCTTTTTCAGCTTTCTTTTATTTGATGAGAAAGTTTAAACCAACTGACCTAGAATGTGCAAAAGTAACCATCAAATCCATTAAACATTTCTGAGTAGCTGGTTGTCTTTTCTTTGTTCAACGCTTTTGTGAGTTATGCAGAAAAAACTATGGTGGGTCAGAAAGTTAATGCAATAGCAAGAAAAGAAGTATTCCTTCCTTACAAATCGAAGTTTCTGATTTTAT